>CM026391.1:54594399-54615522 GCA_014843695.1 Archivesica marissinica | reverse complement strand
GTAGTAGATTGGATTGATGTAGTAGATTGGATTGATGTAGTAATTGGATTGGATTGATGTAGTAAATTGGATTGATCTAGTAATTGGATTGATGTAGTAAATTGGATTGATGTAGTAGATTGGATTGGATTGATGTAGTAGATTGGATTGATGTAGTAGATTGGATTGATGTAGTATATTGGATTGGATTGATGTAGTAATTGGATTGGATTGATGTAGTAGATTGGATTGATCTAGTAATTGGATTGATGTAGTAAATTGGATTGATCTAGTAATTGGATTGGATTGATGTAGTAGATTGGATTGATGTAGTAGATTGGATTGGATTGATGTAGTAGATTGGATTGAGATTGATGTAGTAGATTATGAGATTGAATTGTAGTAGATTGGATTGGATTGATGTAGTAGATGGGATTGGATTGATGGTGTAGTAATTGGATTGGATGATGTAGTGATTGGATTGGATTGATGTATTAGATTGGATTGGATTGATGTAGTAGATTGGATTGATGTAGTATATTGGATTGGATTGATGTGTAGATAGATTGCGATGTGAGATTGATGTGATGTAGTAGATTGGATTGATGTAGTAGATTGGATTGGATTGATGTAGTAGATTGGATTGATGTAGTAGATTGGATTGATGTAGTAATTGGATGATTGATGTAGTAGATTGGATTGGATTGATGTAGTATTGGATTGATGTAGTAGATTGGATTGATGTAGTAATTGGATTGGATTGATGTAGTAGATTGGATTGGATTGATGTAGTAGATTGGATTGATGTAGTAGATTGGATTGGATTGATGTAGTAGATTGGATTGATGTAGTAGATTGGATTGATGTAGTAGATTGGATTGGATTGATGTAGTAGATTGGATTGATGTAGTAGATTGGATTGGATTGATGTAGTAAATTGGATTGATGTAGTATTGGTTGGATTGATGTAGTAGATTGGATTGGATTGATGTAGTAGATTGGATTGGATTGATGTAGTAGATTGGATTGATCTAGTAATTGGATTGATGTAGTAAATTGGATTGATCTAGTAATTGGATTGGATTGATGTAGTAGATTGGATTGATGTAGTAGATTGGATTGGATTGATGTAGTAGATTGGATTGGATTGATGTAGTAGATTGGATTGATGTAGTAGATTGGATTGGATTGATGTAGTAGATTGGATTGGATTGATGTAGTAGATTGGATTGGATTGATGTAGTAGATTGGATTGGATTGATGTAGTAGATTGGATTGATGTAGTAGATTGGATTGGATTGATGTAGTAGATTGGATTGATGTAGTAGATTGGATTGATCTAGTAATTGGATTGGATTGATGTAGTAGATTGGAGTGATTTAGTAATTGGATTGGATTGATGTAGTAGATTGGAGTGATTTAGTAATTGGATTGGATTGATGTAGTAGATTGGATTGATGTAGTAGATTGGATTGGATTGATGTAGTAGATTGGATTGATCTAGTAATTGGATTGATGTAGTAGATTGGATTGATCTAGTAATTGGATTGGATTGATGTAGTAGATTGGATTGGATTGATGTAGTTTTTTTAAAACAAATTTATTTTAGCTCGATTGCGAAACAAGTTATTTCAACTTATATAAATCACTCTCGAGACCTCATTCCTGATGGAATCCATCGCCACGAGGGAGAGAAGAGGCAACGTGGAATTTAAATGCCTTGCCTAAGGGCACAATCATAACGGCTCCAGTGGGGCTCGAACTCCGGACCTTTCGCACCTGAAGCGAATGCGCATCCACTGCGCTATCACGACTTCCACGGTACACCCAAGAGTGTAACATAATGGTCTGATACACGCTAGAGTGTAAACATAATTGTCAGGTACACCCAAGAGGTAAACATAATTGTCCGGTACAAGCCAAGAGTGTAAACATAATTGTCCGGTACAAGCCAAGAGTGTAAACATAATTGTCCGGTACAAGCCAAGAGTGTAAACATAATTGTCCGGTACACCCAAGAGTGTAAACATAATTGTCAGGTACACCCAAGAGTGTAAACATAATTGTCCAGTACAAGCCAAGAGTGTAAACATAATGGTCTGATACACGCTAGAGTGTAAACATAATTGTCAGGTACACCCAAGAGTGTAAACATAATGGTCTGATACACGCTAGAGTGTAAACATAATTGTCCAGTACACACGGTAGTGTAAACATAATTGTCCGGTACACGCCAAGAGTGTAAACATAATTGTCAGGTACACGCCAGAGTGTAAACATAATTGTCTGGTACATGACTGTGTTATGCATTATTAATATAAGTTTGTTTTTAATGTTTCCACTGTATGGGGAAAGATAGCACTTTAACTGGAAGTGTTCAGAGATATGTTCCTGCAACAAAAATATTTAGCCGAATAACACAATATTTCTGCACCATAAAAATAGTTCCATTAAATAATTCGTAATAGCATAAGATTGCAGTCTAAAACAGCGCGGATATGTTTCCTTGTTCAGAAATTGCTGCAGAATTCTGTAATTCTACAATAACAAATAATTTGGAAGGATACTTGAAATAAACTTTGGAATAGTAAATAGAAGGAGACTTGGTCATGATTTAAGATTACATGGGGTATTTATGTTATGTTATATTTTTCGGGTTTTACGCCTGCAGGCAGTTTACCTAACAACACCTTTCCTGGGCAGGCTCCAGCGGTTAACCAGTACTTGGGTGCACCAACCTCCGTAAGAAACTGCCAACTTTTTCATATAAATGAGACACGACCTGAGCGGGGCTCGAACCCGTGACCATCAGTGATGATAGGTTACAGTGGTATACAAGTCAGCGACATTAACCACTCGACCACGGAGGCGGACAAATATGGGGTATTTAAAATCACGTGATCAATACAAAGGTGTGAAATCATTAAAGAAAATAATTGTGATTACCGGATATTCCTAAAGGTAAGCACAACGTTTCTCAGAACTAATGTAGAATCAGACCATAAAATAGTTTGCAATATAAGATTACGACTTTGTTTTCGTGCAGTGTTTTGATAGAACTGTTCCCACAGAAGTACTGGCAATCTGTCAGTAAATGACATATCGAAAACGGCAACTTCTCGGTGACGTGTTCAGAGATGTGATCGCTTATTTCATATAAGGATAGAATAAGGACATTAAAAATGTCATAAATTTTTTATTACTTGAAATATTCTGAAACGGAAAACTGTTAAATAGCTCTTTAAAATACATTAAACAATTTTTAAATAAGAGATACTTTTAAAAATGATCTGTGCTTCATAATTATATCTCCATGTCATATATAGAGGTTTTTCATTTGGAACGGTTGTTCTGGTACATTGCTGTTGTATTGGTACGTTGCTGTTGTACTGGTACGTTGCTGTTGTACTGGTACGCTGCTGTTGTACTGGTACGCTGCTGTTGTACTGGTACATTGCTGTTGTACTGGTACATTGCTGTTGTACTGGTACATTGCTGTTGTACTGGTACGTTGCTGTTGTACTGGTACGCTGCTGTTGTACTGGTACATTGCTGTTGTACTGGTACGCTGCTGTTGTACTGGTACATTGCTGTTGTATTGGTACGCTGCTGTTGTACTGGTACGCTGCTGTTGTACTGGTACGCTGCTGTTGTACTGGTACATTGCTGTTGTACTGGTACGCTGCTGTTGTACTGGTACGTTCTGTTGCTACTGGTACGTGGCTGGTGTATTGGTAGCTGCTGCTGTTGTACTGGTACGCTGTGTTGTACTGGGTCCGCTGCTGTTGTACTGGTACGTGCTGTTGTTACTGGTACGCTAGCCTGTGTACTGTAATTATACGCTGCTGTTGTACTGGCTACGCGCCTGTTGTACTGGTACGCTGCTGTGTACTGGTATGGTGCTGTTGTACTGGTACGCTACCGTTGTACTGGTAGCTAGCTGTTGTATGAGTACGTTGCTGTTATACTGGTACGCTGCTGTTGTACTGGTACGTTGCTGTTGTACTGGTACATTGCTGTTGTATTGGTACGCTGCTGTTGTACTGGTACGTTGCTGTTGTACTGGTACGTTGCTGTTGTACTGGTACGTTACTGTTGTATTGGTACATTGCTGTTGTACTGGTACGCTGCTGTTGTACTGGTACGTTGCTGTTGTACTGGTACGTTACTGTTGTATTGGTACATTGCTGTTGTACTGGTACGCTGCTGTTGTACTGGTACGTTGCTGTTGTACTGGTACGCTGCTGTTGTTCTGGTACGTTACTTTTGTTATTGTTCATTGGTGTTGTCCCGGTTCCCTGAAGTTGTTCTGGTTCCTTGTGCCACTGCTACTCTGGTTTCTTCGTGTGATACATGGCATCTTCGTTAATTTGTTCTGCAAGATCAGCAAATTTCTTTGCATAGTCTATACTGCTTTCATTCATCAAACTCTGTAATGTCGAGTCAACCTGAAAAGAAATGAAACCTACGTGTAAATAATTGTTTGTGTCTGGTAACATCCCAGATACATAGGTGGCCGTCCGATTAGCGCGCTCGCTTCTCACCAATGCAGGGTTCGATCCTCGGACCGGGAAGTGTGCGAGATGGTATGGTTTTCGCCAGATCGGACAGGTGGGTTTTCTCCGGGTACTCCGGTTTCCTCCCACATGTAGGACTACATTTACGCTTTCATCCGGGCCAACGAGAGTGATTGATATAAGTTGTTAAAACTTGATTCGCAATCGTTGTAAAATAAATAATGTGTAAACTAGGTAGTGTACGTCATATTGGTTTTAATTAGGGGTGGCAACAAATGGGGATAGCGCAGTAGTAGAGCGTTCGTTGCAGGTGCGAAAGGCAAGCAGTTTGCACCCAGCTGTAGCCGTTACGATTGTGTCATAAGGAAATTGCCTCTTATGGCGATGGATTCAATCAGGAATGAGGTTTCGAGAGTGATTAAAATAAGTTGTAGGAAGTTGTTTAAAATAAAATAAATTTACATGACCTAACAAATGGGGATTTTGGCAATCGAATATTCGGATGATTTTCCGAACAAATATTCGAATATTCTCTAATTTCTTGAACTTACGAACAGCTATATGATTTAACTACAATATATTCGAATATAAAAATGGCATTTTTATAATCACCTTCAAATAAAATTTTAACATTCTAATATTTGGACATTGGAAGAAATAATTGAATATTCGTTCCCATCGCTAGTCTTTACATATTTGTAACAATGTGTATTGTAGGTTGCATTTTACATGTCTCTACGTTAGTTAGGACACAATTCTGGTTAGAAAATATGAATTTCATTGGAATTTTACACAATCTAGTGTTATACAAAACTCTAATTTGGTATATACATAGCTGATGTAGGGCACAGGTTCGATCCCCCCTCTGACAGTCTTTCAGATGGGACTTTAAACTGAGGTCTTGTGTTGGTGCTGTACATCGTGCACGTAAAAGAACCAGAGGAGACTCTGGAATGGCTCTCTGTCTGTATCATTGCATTAAAATCTAAAATGACTAATGTCTTCAGGAGGCATCGCTCATATGGGCAACCGGTAGCGACGATAAACGTAAAACACACACGCACAATACATAAACACGTTTTACTTAGAAAATAAATTTTGTATTGCAGGGTTCATTCTAGGTTACTAACATAGAATTGTGAGAAAGCGCGTGATCGCTTCCTTAAATTGTGTTCTTTAATATACTCCTGCAAAATAGGGTTAAAATGCACAGTACAACCATTATATACAACATTTGAATAGGAGTGCTTTATAATGGGCCTTACTAGACAAAATTTTGTTTGAAAATCATAAAGACCAAACAATATTTTTTTTAGGGAGAAGTGGGGCCCCCAGAGGACAATTTCGCCCACATCACCCTCTAGAATGATCCCTGGTATTGCATATATATTTAAGCATGGATAAATAAATACATATAGTAATTATGTACAATGATTTAGCAAAACTTACATCAATTCTGTGTGACTGAAAATCTCGGGAATTCTCGTTGAATAGTGATAGGGGCATGTTGGGATTAAATATGCAAGTGGAACTTGGTGCTGTAGGCCTGGACGGAGTATCAAGGAAACTGGATAGCGATAAATCATTCACCTGTAAATAAATAAAACAAGCAGATCTAATTTGTCTCTTAAATATTTCTCTTTTTTAAGAAAATGTTTTAGAAATATTGCATCTTCTATAAAATCTTCTAATCTTCTTTGTTTATTGTGGACACTTCATCAACAACCCTGGCCACAAGCCATGATCGAGTTATCTGCATGGACCAACCTTCTATATATCCAAAGTTTTGAGTTATCCTGTTATACAAATGCAGCCAAGAACTCTGTTCCTATTGGCAGTGGTGGTTAATAACCTTGCTATGTACAGTGTTCACAAGACAAATGTTCGACAGACAGGACGGATGCACAAATTCCGATCATAATACACCCCGTCAAGTCTTCGGTACGGGAAAGCTAAAAACGTAATTTATGAAAGGTAACTTACATCTGCATTGAGCCACTGATGTTCCGGTGTGGGTGATGTTTGGAAAAGGGATCTAACCGGCGGACTATGCAACCCTATTGTCCTTTGTAACTGGTGTTCGGAGATGGCACAGATTGGTGGTGTGGTTAAAATGGGTTCCAGCATCAGCGTCTTGTTACCTTCCAAAAACCCAGTGAACGATGTGTTCGTTTCTAAATCAGCTAAATACAGAAAAAGAAAGATGACTACATGATTGGTTACACGACTTACAGGAATTAGCAAACAATTACAGGAATTTATTATTTAAATTGAATTTACATATTAGAAAAGTTAACATGTAATGAAGTATCAGCACATATGTATGTATACAGTCAAACCTGTTTTAGTGGTCACCTCCATTAAACAGCCAACCTTTATTAAGCAGTCAGTTTCCAGATTCCCAATATGTTGTTTTATTATACATTTGACCTCTATTAAGCAGTCATCTGTGCTAAGCAGCTAATATAAATTCCCTTGGCTGGCTGCTTAAGACAGGTTTGACTGTACATAAATGATACTTATGTCACAAAAAAAGTAAAGGGAAATAGATTTCTAAGACAGAACACGTAAGCAATGCAAGTGAAAGATATAATTCTCTACACCAAGATAACTCAAGAATGGCTAAAACAATCTTTTGATTGTTTGTTATTTTGGGGTTTAACGTCGCACCGACAGCGTAGGTCATATGGCCACTCTCCAGCTATTATTGGTGGAGGAAGATCCTGGATGCTCCGCAATGATAGTTTCCTGACCGGAGGAAGATCCTGGATGCTCCGCAATGATAGTTTCCTGACCGGAGGAATATCCTGGATGCTCCGCAATTATAGTTTCCTGACTGGAGGAAGATCCTGGATGCTCCGCAATGATAGTTTCCTGACTGGAGGAATATCCTGGATGCTCCGCAATGATAGTTTCCTGACTGGAGGAATATCCTGGATGCTCCGCAATTATAGTTTCCTGACTGGAGGAATATCCTGGATGCTCCGCAATGATAGTTTCCTGACTGGAGGAATATCCTGGATGCTCCGCAATGATAGTTTCCTGACTGGAGGAATATCCTGGATGCTCCGCAATGATAGTTCCTGACTGGAGGAATATCCTGGATGCTCCGCAATTATAGTTTCCTGACTGGAGGAATATCCTGGATGCTCCGCAATGATAGTTTCCTGTCTGGAGGAATATCCTGGATGCTCCGCAATTATAATTTCCTGACTGGAGGAATATCCTGGATGCTCCGCAATTATAGTTTCCTGACTGGAGGAATATCCTGGATGCTCCGCAATTATAGTTTCCTGACTGGAGGAATATCCTGGATGCTCCGCAATTATAGTTTCCTGACTGGAGGAATATCCTGGATGCTCCGCAATTATAGTTTCCTGACTGGAGGAATATCCTGGATGCTCCGCAATTATAGTTTCCTGGCTGGAGGAATATCCTGGATGCTCCGCAATTATAGTTTCCTGACTGGAGGAATATCCTGGATGCTCCGCAATTATAGTTTCCTGACTGGAGGAATATCCTGGATGCTCCGCAATGATAGTTTCCTGACTGGAGGAATATCCTGGTTGCTCCTCGGAGCAGTATTTCACACATGGACGGGCCTACCACAATTATAGTTTCCTGACTGGAGGAATATCCTGGTTGCTCCTCGGAGCAGTATTTCACACATGGACGGGCCTACCGCAATTATAGTTTCCTGACTGGAGGAATATCCTGGTTGCTCCTCGGAGCAGTATTTCACACATGGACGGGCCTACCACAATTATAGTTTCCTGACTGGAGGAATATCCTGGTTGCTCCTCGGAGCAGTATTTCACACATGGACGGGCCTACCGCAATTATAGTTTCCTGACTGGAGGAATATCCTGGTTGCTCCTCGGAGCAGTATTTCACACATGGACGGGCCTACCGCAATTATAGTTTCCTGACTGGAGGAATATCCTGGTTGCTCCTCGGAGCAGTATTTCACACATGGACGGGCCTACCGCAATTATAGTTTCCTGACTGGAGGAATATCCTGGTTGCTCCTCGGAGCAGTATTTCACACATGGACGGGCCTACCACAATTATAGTTTCCTGACTGGAGGAATATCCTGGTTGCTCCTCGGAGCAGTATTTCACACATGGACGGGCCTACCACAATTATAGTTTCCTGACTGGAGGAATATCCGAGATGCTCCTCAGAGCAGTATATCACACATGGACGGGCCTACCGCAATGATAGTTTCCCGACTGGAAATAATTCCGCCACCCATTATGAGATTTGAACCTACAGCGGTGAGGAGCAAGTGATTTGAAGTCAGCGACATTAACCACTCTGCCATGGAGGGGCCCCCTATAGATAAAACAATGCTCCACTATTGTTCAACAGTGGTGAAGACACAACTAACAACTGGCAGGGCCATGATTTCTATATGTATAACTCTGTGGATGTTTGTATTTCATAAAATAAACAAATAAATAATTTTTTAAAAACTGGATAGCACAAATTATTATGGGATTTTAAAATTTCAATATTTAGTCGTTATTTCCACACTGTTACAAGTGGTAACTGGGAGCGTGCACGTTCAAACCCCGCTGGTACCACAGTGGTGATGTCTATAAGCAAGACACCTGCCTACACATTGTCTCTCCTTCGTAGGCATGTATTCCATCAGGAATGCGGTCTCGAGAGTTCAAGAACTTGGGCTGAATCAATTTGTTTAAAAACTACTACAAGTTTATTTGATAAGACGGGAGATAAATGAAATGTATCTTACCTGCAGGAAGTGAGATGTCGAGCAATACCGACAAGTTTGGTGGGCTCAGAGATGACTTTGCACTGGTGGTTAATGTTGAATTGGAGTTATATGTAGAAAGTTGAGTAGATACTGATGTGGTTGCCATGGAGATGGGGCTACCAGGCTGTGTTGAGAGACCCACGTGGGGACTAGGCATAGTTGACAGACCAGCTGCATTCAGTGCCTCCTGGCTCATCGTTCCAAGCTACGAGAAAACAAAGAGTTTATGATTAGTATGAATAGTCTGTACTTAAACAGAAGCTAGAAATGGAATAATTATATTCATCGCATAACTTTGCTTGTATTCAGTGTAATACAGTCATCTCATAATTTCTTATATGTACACACGTGTAATAACACCTGTAAGGATTCTGATTGGTTGAGAGGATAATCCTGATAATTAGTAAATTAAACTGTAAATTATGCATATCTAGGAGAATTGATATAATGTTACAGGGTTCATTCTAGGTCAGAATTTTTGGGAGAAGTGAGAAAGCACGTGATCACTTGCTTAAATAGTGTTCTTTAATATACTTCTGCAAAATAGGGTTAAAATGCACAGTACAACCATTAAATACATCATTTGAATAGAAGGAGTGCTTTATTTTTTTTTAGGGAGAAGTGGGACGGGCCCCCCAGAGGACGAAGTCAGGGTCCCTAGGGCGACAATTTCGCCCACATCGCCCTCTAGAATGATCCCCGATGTTAACGATAAGACAAATGATGATTTAAACTACATGAAACAATTTATGTTTGAACCAGTTCTACCTTGTGGCAAACCTAGGACAAAGCTCTTATGAAATACGAATAAATATGGTGCAACGCTCTATTGAAATATGAACAAACCTGTCACAAAGCTCAATTGAACTATGAACAAACCTGTCACAAAGCTCTACTGAAATATGAACAAACATGGTGCAAACTCTACTAAATATGAACAAACATGGTGCAAACTCTACTGAAATATGAACAAACCTGTCACAAAGCTCAATTGAAATATGAACAAACCTGCCACAAAACTCTACTGAAATATGAACAAACCTGGAGTAACTTTCTACTGAGATTACCAACAAACAACATTACAAACACGAGACACTATCAGGTCCAAGAGACTTACGTGTGAAGCAGGACTGATCAGAGACGTACGTGTGAAGCAGGACTGATCAGATACTTACGTGTGAAGCAGGAATGATCAGAGATGTACGTGTGAAGCAGGACTGATCAGATACTTACGTGTGAAGCAGGTATGATCACAGACTTACGTGTGAAGCAGGACTGATCAGAGACTTACACGTGAAGCAGGAATGATCAGAGACTTACATGTGAAGCAGGACTGATCAGAGACTTACATGTGAAGCAGGAATGATCAGAGATGTACGTGTGAAGCAGGGCTGATCAGATACTTACGTGTGAAGCAGGTATGATCACAGACTTACATGTGAAGCAGGACTGATGAGAGACTTAAGTGTGAAGCAGGACTGATCAGATACTTACGTGTGAAGCAGGTATGATCAGAGACTTACGTGTGAAGCAGGACTGATCAGAGACTTACGTGTGAAGCAGGACTGATGAGAAACTTACGTGTGAAGCAGGTAACAAACACAAACAATACTTACGTGTGAAGCAGGACTGATCAGAGACTTACGTGTGAAGCAGGACTGATCAGATACTTACGTGTGAAGCAGGACTGATCAGATACTTACGTGTGAAGCAGGACTGATGAGAGACTTACGTGTGAAGCAGGACTGATCAGAGACTTACGTGTGAAGCAGGACTGATCAGAGTCTTACGTGTGAAGCAGGAATGATGAGAGACTTACGCGTGAAGCAGGACTGATCAGGGACTTACGTGTGAAGCAGGACTGATCAGAGACTTACATGTGAAGCAGGACTGATCAGAGACTTACATGTGAAGCAGGAATGATCAGAGATGTACGTGTGAAGCAGGACAGATCAGATACTTACGTGTGAAGCAGGTATGATCAGATACTTACGTGTGAAGCAGGACTGATCAGAGACTTACGTGTGAAGCAGGACTGATCAGAGAATTACGTGTGAAGCAGGACTGATCAGAGACTTACGTGTGAAGCAGGAATGATCAGAGACTTACATGTGAAGCAGGAATGATCAGAGACTTACATGTGAAGCAGGAATGATCAGAGATGTACGTGTGAAGCAGGACTGATCAGAGACTTACGTGTGAAGCAGGACTGATCAGAGACTTATGTGTGAAGCAGGACTGATCAGATACTTACGTGTGAAGCAGGTATGATCAGAGACTTACGTGTGAAGCAGGACTGATCAGATACTTACGTGTGAAGCAGGACTGATCAGAGACTTACGTGTGAAGTAGGACTGATGAGAGACTTACGTGTGAAGCAGGACTGATCAGAGACTTACGTGTGAAGCAGGACTGATCAGAGACTTACGTGTGAAGCAGGACTGATGAGAGACTTACGTGTGAAGCAGGACTGATCAGAGTCTTACGTGTGAAGCAGGACTGATGAGAGACTTACGTGTGAAGCAGGACTGATCAGAGACTTACATGTGAAGCAGGAATGATCAGATACTTACGTGTGAAGCAGGAATGATCAGACACTTACATGTGAAGCAGGACTGATCAGAGACGTACGTGTGAAGCAGGACTGATGAGAGACTTAAGTGTGAAGCAGGACTGATCAGATCTTACGTGTGAAGCAGGTATGATCAGAGACTTACGTGTGAAGCAGGACTGATCAGATACTTACGTGTGAAGCAGGACTGATCAGAGACTTACGTGTGAAGTAGGACTGATGAGAGACTTACGTGTGAAGCAGGACTGATCAGAGACTTACGTGTGAAGCAGGACTGATCAGAGTCTTACGTGTGAAGCAGGAATGATTGAGAGACTTACGCATGAAGCAGGACTGATCAGAGACTTACGTGTGAAGCAGGACTGATCAGAGTCTTACGTGTGAAGCAGGTATGATGAGAGACTTACGTGTGAAGCAGGACTGATCAGAGACTTACATGTGAAGCAGGACTGATCAGAGACTTACATGTGAAGCAGGAATGATCAGAGATGTACGTGTGAAGCAGGACTGATCAGATACTTACGTGTGAAGCAGGTATGATCAGATACTTACGTGTGAAGCAGGACTGATCAGAGACTTACGTGTGAAGCAGGACTGATCAGAGTCTTACATGTGAAGCAGGACTGATCAGAGACTTACATGTGAAGCAGGAATGATCAGAGATGTACGTGTGAAGCAGGACTGATCAGATACTTACGTGTGAAGCAGGTATGATCAGATACTTACATGTGAAGCAGGACTGATCAGAGACTTACGTGTGAAGCAGGACTGAACAGAGACTTACGTGTGAAGCAGGAATGATCAGAGACTTACATGTGAAGCAGGAATGATCAGAGATGTACGTGTGAAGCAAGACTGATCAGAGACTTACGTGTGAAGCAGGACTGATCAGAGACTTACATGTGAAGCAGGAATGATCAGAGATGTACGTGTGAAGCAGAACTGATCAGAGACATACGTGTGAAGCAGGACTGATCAGAGTCTTACGTGTGAAGCAGGTATGATGAGAGACTTACGTGTGAAGCAGGACTGATCAGAGTCTTACGTGTGAAGCAGGTATGATGAGAGATTTACATGTGAAGCAGGACTGATCAGAGACTTACGTGTGAAGCAGGACTGATCAGAGATGTATGTGTGAAGCAGGACTGATGAGAAACTTATGTGTGAAGCAGGAATGATCAAAGACTTACGTGTGAAGCAGGAATGATTGAGAGACTTACGCATGAAGCAGGACTGATCAGAGACGTACGTGTGAAGTAGGACTGATGAGAGACTTAAGTGTGAAGCAGGACTGATCAGATACTTACGTGTGAAGCAGGAATGATTGAGAGACTTACGCGTGAAGCAGGACTGATCAGAGACTTACGTGTGATGCAGGACTGATCAGAGTCTTACGTGTGAAGCAGGTATGATGAGAGACTTAAGTGTGAAGCAGGACTGATCAGAGTCTTACGTGTGAAGCAGGTATGATGAGAGATTTACATGTGAAGCAGGAATGATGAGAGACTTACGTGTGAAGCAGGACTGATCAGAGTCTTACGTGTGAAGCAGGACTGATGAGAGACTTACATGTGAAGCAGGACTGATCAGAGTCTTACATGTGAAGCAGGACTGATCAGAGACTTACGTGTGAAGCAGGACTGATGAGAGACTTACATGTGAAGCAGGACTGATCAGAGTCTTACATGTGAAGCAGGACTGATCAGATACTTACGTGTGAAGCAGGACTGATCAGAGTCTTACATGTGAAGCAGGACTGATCAGATACTTACGTGTGAAGCAGGAATGATCAGACACTTACATGTGAAGCAGGACTGATCAGAAACGTACGTGTGAAGCAGGACTGATGAGAGACTTAAGTGTGAAGCAGGACTGATCAGATACTTACGTGTGAAGCAGGAATGATCAGAGACTTACGTGTGAAGCTGGACTGATCAGATACTTACGTGTGAAGCAGGACTGATCAGAACTTACGTGTGAAGAGGACTGATGAGAGACTTACGTGTGAAGCAGGACTGATCAGAGACTTACGTGTGAAGCAGGACTGATCAAAGACTTACGTGTGAACCAGGAATGATGAGAGACTTACGTGTGAAGCAGGACTGATCAGAGACTTACGTGTGAAGCAGGACTGATCAGAGTCTTACGTGTGAAGCAGGATGATGAGAGACTTACGTGTGAAGCAGGACTGATCAGAGACTTACGTGTGAAGCAGGTATGATGAGAGACTTAAGTGTGAAGCAGGAATGATGAGAGACTTACGTGTGAAGCAGGACTGATCAGAGACTTACGTGTGAAGCAGGTATGATGAGAGACTTACGTGTGAAGCAGGACTGATCAAACATTACGTGTGAAGCAGGACTGATCAGATACTTACGTGTGAAGCAGGAATGATCAGACACTTACATGTGAAGCAGGACTGATCAGAGACGTACGTGTGAAGCAGGACTGAAGAGACTTACGTGTGAAGCAGGAATGATCAGATACTTACGTGTGAAGCAGGAATGATCAGAGACTTACGTGTGAAGCAGGACTGATCAGATACTTACGTGTGAAGCAGGACTGATCAGAGACTTACGTGTGAAGCAGGACTGATGAGAGACTTACGTGTGAAGCAGGACTGATCAGAGACTTACGTGTGAAGCAGGACTGATCAGTCTTACGTGTGAAGCAGGAATGATCAGAGACTTACGTGTGAAGCAGGACTGATCAGAGACTTACGTGTGAAGCAGGAGATCAGAGTCTTACGTGTGAAGCAGGTATGATGAGAGACTTACGTGTGAAGCAGGACTGATCAGAGACTTACATGTGAAGCAGGACTGATCAGAGACTTACATGTGAAGCAGGACTGATCAGAGATGTACGTGTGAAGCAGGACTGATCAGATACTTACGTGTGAAGCAGGACTGATCAGAGACTTACGTGTGAAGCAGGACTGATCAGAGTCTTACGTGTGAAGCAGGACTGATCAGAGACTTACGTGTGAAGCAGGACTGATCAGAGACTTACGTGTGAAGCAGGAATGATCAGAAACTTACATGTGAAGCAGGAATGATCAGAGACTTACGCGTGAAGCAGGACTGATCAGAGACTTACATGTGAAGCAGGAATGATCAGAGATGTACGTGTGAAGCAGGACTGATCAGAGACTTACCTGTGAAGCAGGACTGATCAGAGACTTACATGTGAAGCAGGACTGATCAGATACTTACGTGTGAAGCAGGAATGATCAGACACTTACATGTGAAGCAGGACTGATCAGAAACGTACGTGTGAAGCAGGACTGATGAGAGACTTAAATGTGAAGCAGGACTGATCAGATACTTACGTGTGACGCAGGTATGATCAGAGACTTACGTGTGAAGCTGGACTGATCAGATACTTACGTGTGAAGCAGGACTGATCAGAGACTTACGTGTGAAGTAGGACTGATGAGAGACTTACGTGTGAAGCAGGACTGATCAGAGATTTACGTGTGAAGCAGGACTGATCAAAGTCTTACGTGTGAACCAGGAATGATTGAGAGACTTACGCGTGAAGCAGGACTGATCAGAGACTTACGTGTGATGCAGGACTGATCAGAGTCTTACGTGTGAAGCAGGTATGATGAGAGACTTAAGTGTGAAGCAGGACTGATGAGAGACTTACGTGTGAAGCAGGTATGATGAGAGACTTAAGTGTGAAGCAGGTATGATGAGAGACTTACGTGTGAAGCAGGACTGATGAGAGACTTACGTGTGAAGCAGGTATGATGAGAGACTTACGTGTGAAGCAGGACTGATCAAACACTTCCATGTGAAGCAGGAATGATCAGATACTTACGTGTGAAGCAGGAATGATCAGACACTTACATGTGAAGCAGGACTGATCAGAGACGTACGTGTGAAGCAGGACTGATGAGAGACTTAAGTGTGAAGCAGGACTGATCAGATACTTACGTGTGAAGCAGGTATGATCAGAGACTTACGTGTGAAGCAGGACTGATCAGATACTTACGTGTGAAGCAGGACTGATCAGAGACTTACGTGTGAAGTAGGACTGATGAGAGACTTACGTGTGAAGCAGGACTGATCAGAGACTTACGTGTGAAGCAGGACTGATCAGAGTCTTACGTGTGAAGCAGGAATGATTGAGAGACTTACGCATCAAGCAGGACTGATCAGAGACTTACGTGTGAAGCAGGACTGATCAGAGTCTTACGTGTGAAGCAGGTATGATGAGAGACTTACGTGTGAAGCAGGACTGATCAGAGACTTACATGTGAAGCAGGACTGATCAGAGACTTACATGTGAAGCAGGAATGATCAGAGATGTACGTGTGAAGCAGGACTGATCAGATACTTACGTGTGAAGCAGGTATGATCAGATACTTACGTGTGAAGCAGGACTGATCAGAGACTTACGTGTGAAGCAGGACTGATCAGAGTCTTACATGTGAAGCAGGACTGATCAGAGACTTACGTGTGAAGCAGGACTGATCAGAGACTTACGTGTGAAGCAGGAATGATCAGAGACTTACATGTGAAGCAGGACTGATCAGAGACTTACATGTGAAGCAGGAATGATCAGAGATGTACGTGTGAAGCAGGACTGATCAGAGACTTACCTGTGAAGCAGGACTGATCAGAGACTTACATGTGAAGCAGGAATAATCAGAGTCTTACGTGTGAAGCAGGTATGATGAGAGACTTACGTGTGAAGCAGGACTGATCAGAGACTTACGTGTGAAGCAGGACTGATCAGAGATGTACGTGTGAAGCAGGACTGATGAGAAACTTATGTGTGAAGCAGGAATGATCAAAGACTTACGTGTGAAGCAAGAATGATTGAGAGACTTACGTGTGAAGCAGGACTGATCAGAGACTTACGTGTGAAGCAGGACTGATCAGAGTCTTAAGTGTGAGGCAGGTATGATGAGAGATTTACGTGTGAAGCAGGACTGATCAGAGTCTTACGTGTGAAGCAGGTCTGATCAGAGACTTACGTGTGAATCAGGAATGATCAGACACTTACATGTGAAACAGGACTGATCAGAGACGTATGTGTGAAGTAGGACTGATGAGAGACTTAAGTGTGAAGCAGGACTGATCAGATACTTACGTGTGAAGCAGGTATGATCAGAGACTTACGTGTGAAGCAGGACTGATCAGATAATTACGTGTGAAGCAGGACTGATCAGATACTTACGTGTGAAGCAGGTATGATCAGAGACATACGTGTGAAGTAGGACTGATGAGAGACTTACGTGTGAAGCAGGACTGATCAGAGACTTACGTGTGAAGCAGGACTGATCAGAGACATACGTGTGAAGCAGGACTGATGAGAGATTTACGTGTGAAGCAGGACTGATCAGAGACTTATGTGTGAAGCAGGACTGATCAGAGACTTACGTGTGAAGCAGGACTGATCAGAGACTTATGTGTGAAGCAGGACTGATCAGAGTCTTACGTGTGAAGCAGGAATGATTGAGAGACTTACGCGTGAAGCAGGACTAATCAGAGACTTACGTGTGATGCAGGACTGATCAGAGTCTTACGTGTGAAGCAGGTATGATGAGAGACTTAAGTGTGAAGCAGGACTGATCAGAGTCTTACGTGTGAAGCAGGTATGATGAGAGATTTACATGTGAAGCAGGAATGATGAGAGACTTACGTGTGAAGCAGGACTGATCAGAGACTTACGTGTGAAGCAGGACTGATCAGACACTTAAATGTGAAGCAGGACTGATCAGAAACGTACGTGTGAAGCAGGACTGATGAGAGACTTAAGTGTGAAGCAGGACTGATCAGATACTTACGTGTGACGCAGGTATGATCAGAGACTTACGTGTGAAGCAGGACTGATCAGATACTTACGTGTGAAGCAGGACTGATCAGAGACTTACGTGTGAAGTAGGACTGATGAG
The DNA here is from genome assembly GCA_014843695.1 of Archivesica marissinica. Lineage (NCBI taxonomy): Eukaryota > Metazoa > Mollusca > Bivalvia > Venerida > Vesicomyidae > Archivesica > Archivesica marissinica. The sequence goes on along the minus strand of CM026391.1, from coordinate 54,597,768 downwards.
AGACTTACGTGTGAAGCAGGACTGATCAGAGACTTACGTGTGAAGCAGGACTGATCAGAGTCTTACGTGTGAACCAGGAATGATTGAGAGACTTACGCGTGAAGCAGGACTGATCAGAGACTTACGTGTGATGCAGGACTGATCAGAGTCTTACGTGTGAAGCAGGTATGATGAGAGACTTAAGTGTGAAGCAGGACTGATGAGAGACTTACGTGTGAAGCAGGACTGATCAGAGTCTTACGTGTGAAGCAGGACTGATCAGAGACTTACGTGTGAAGCAGGAATGATGAGAGACTTACGTGTGAAGCAGGACTGATCAGAGTCTTACGTGTGAAGCAGGACTGATCAGAGACTTACGTGTGAAGCAGGACTGATCAAACACTTCCATGTGAAGCAGGAATGATCAGATACTTACGTGTGAAGCAGGAATGATCAGACACTTACATGTGAAGCAGGACTGATCAGAGACGTACATGTGAAGCAGGACTGATCAGATACTTACGTGTGAAGCAGGTATGATCAGAGACTTACGTGTGAAGCAGGACTGATCAGATACTTACGTGTGAAGCAGGACTGATCAGAGACTTACGTGTGAAGTAGGACTGATGAGAGACTTACGTGTGAAGCAGGACTGATCAGAGACTTACGTGTGAAGCAGGACTGATCAGAGTCTTACGTGTGAAGCAGGAATGATTGAGAGACTTACGCATCAAGCAGGACTGATCAGAGACTTACGTGTGAAGCAGGACTGATCAGAGTCTTACGTGTGAAGCAGGTATGATGAGAGACTTACGTGTGAAGCAGGACTGATCAGAGACTTACATGTGAAGCAGGACTGATCAGAGACTTACATGTGAAGCAGGAATGATCAGAGATGTACGTGTGAAGCAGGACTGATCAGATACTTACGTGTGAAGCAGGTATGATCAGATACTTACGTGTGAAGCAGGACTGATCAGAGACTTACGTGTGAAGCAGGACTGATCAGAGTCTTACATGTGAAGCAGGACTGATCAGAGACTTACGTGTGAAGCAGGACTGATCAGAGACTTACATGTGAAGCAGGAATGATCAGAGATGTACGTGTGAAGCAGGACTGATCAGAGACTTACCTGTGAAGCAGGACTGATCAGAGACTTACATGTGAAGCAGGAATAATCAGAGTCTTACGTGTGAAGCAGGTATGATGAGAGACTTACGTGTGAAGCAGGACTGATCAGAGACTTACGTGTGAAGCAGGACTGATCAGAGATGTACGTGTGAAGCAGGACTGATGAGAAACTTATGTGTGAAGCAGGAATGATCAAAGACTTACGTGTGAAGCAAGAATGATTGAGAGACTTACGTGTGAAGCAGGACTGATCAGAGACTTACGTGTGAAGCAGGACTGATCAGAGTCTTACGTGTGAAGCAGGTATGATGAGAGATTTACGTGTGAAGCAGGACTGATCAGAGTCTTACGTGTGAAGCAGGTCTGATCAGAGACTTACGTGTGAATCAGGAATGATCAGAGACTTACGTGTGAAGCAGGAATGATCAGAGACTTACGTGTGAAGCAGGAATGATCAGAGACTTACGTGTGAAGCAGGACTGATCAGATACTTACGTGTGAAGCAGGAATGATGAGAGACTTACGTGTGAAGCAGGACTGATGAGAGACTTAAGTGTGAAGCAGGACTGATCAGATACTTACGTGTGACGCAGGTATGATCAGAGACTTACGTGTGAAGCAGGACTGATCAGATACTTACGTGTGAAGCAGGACTGATCAGAGACTTACGTGTGAAGTAGGACTGATGAGAGACTTACGTGTGAAGCAGGACTGATCAGAGACTTACGTGTGAAGCAGGACTGATCAGAGTCTTACGTGTGAACCAGGAATGATTGAGAGACTTACGCGTGAAGCAGGACTGATCAGAGACTTACGTGTGATGCAGGTATGATGAGAGACTTAAGTGTGAAGCAGGACTGATCAGAGTCTTACGTGTGAAGCAGGACTGATCAGAGACTTACATGTGAAGCAGGACTGATCAGAGACTTACATGTGAAGCAGGAATGATCAGAGATGTACGTGTGAAGCAGGACTGATCAGATACTTACGTGTGAAGCAGGTATGATCAGATACTTACATGTGAAGCAGGACTGATCAGAGACTTACGTGTGAAGCAGGACTGATCAGAGACTTACGTGTGAAGCAGGACTGATCAGAGTCTTACATGTGAAGCAGGAATGATTGAGAGACTTACGCATGAAGCAGGACTGATCAGAGACTTACATGTGAAGCAGGAATGATCAGATACTTACGTGTGAAGCAGGAATGATCAGACACTTACATGTGAAGCAGGACTGATCAGAGACGTACGTGTGAAGCAGGACTGATCAGATACTTACGTGTGAAGCAGGAATGATCAGACACTTACATGTGAAGCAGGAATGATCAGATACTTATGTGTGAAGCAGGAATGATCAGACACTTACATGTGAAGCAGGACTGATCAGAGATGTACGTGTGAAGCAGGACTGATCAGATACTTACGTGTGAAGCAGGACTGATCAGAGACTTACGTGTGAAGCAGGACTGATCAGAGTCTTACATGTGAAGCAGGACTGATCAGAGACTTAAGTGTGAAGCAGGACTGATCAGAGACTTATGTGTGAAGCAGGAATGATCAGAGACTTACATGTGAAGCAGGACTGATCAGAGACTTACATGTGAAGCAGGAATGATCAGAGATGTATGTGTGAAGCAGGACTGATCAGAGACTTACGTGTGAAGCAGGACTGATCAGAGACTTACATGTGAAGCAGGAATAATCAGAGATGTACGTGTGAAGCAGGACTGATCAGAGACATACGTGTGAAGCAGGACTGATGAGAGACTTACGTGTGAAGCAGGACTGATCAGAGACTTACGTGTGAAGCAGGTATGATGAGAGACTTACGTGTGAAGCAGGACTGATCAGAGTCTTACGTGTGAAGCAGGTATGATGAGAGACTTACGTGTGAAGCAGGACTGATCAGAGACTTACGTGTGAAGCAGGACTGATCAGAGACGTACGTGTGAAGCAGGACTGATCAGAGACTTAAATGTGAAGCAGGACTGATCAGAACTTACGTGTGAAGCAGGAATGATCAGAGACTTACGTGTGAAGCAGGACTGATCAGATAATTACGTGTGAAGCAGGACTGATCAGAAACTTACGTGTGAAGCAGGAATGATCAGAGACTTACGTGTGAAGCAGGACTGATGAGAGACTTACGTGTGAAGCAGGACTGATCAGAGACTTACGTGTGAAGCAGGACTGATCAGAGTCTTACGTGTGAAGCAGGAATGATGAGAGATTTACGTGTGAAGCAGGACTGATCAGA
>CM026391.1:54494482-54593399 GCA_014843695.1 Archivesica marissinica | reverse complement strand
CTATATAAATATACAGTAACCACATCTAACTGTACATAATATATCCATATACAGTAACCACATCTAACTGTGTACAAACTATATCCATATACAGTAACAATATATAACTGTGTACATACTATATACATATACAGTAAACACATCTAACTGTGTACATGCTGTATCCATATACAGTAACCGAATATAACTGTACATACTATATCCATATACAGTAACCACATCTAACTGTGTACATACTATATCCATATACAGTAACCACATCTAACTGTGTACATACTATATCCATATACAGTAACCATATCTAACTGTACATACTATATATATATACAGTAACCACATCTAACTGTGTACATACTATAACCATATACAGTAACCACATCTAACTGCCTACATACTTTATCCATATACAGTAACCATATCTAACTGTGTACATACAATATACATATAAAGTAACCACATCTAACTGTGTACATACTATATACATATACAGTAACCATATCTAACTGTACATATTATATACATATACAGTAACCACATCTAACTGTGTACATACTATATCCATATACAGTAACTACATCTAACTGTGTGCATACTATACCCATATACAGTAACCACATCTAACTGTGTACATACTATATCCATATACAGTAACCATATCTAACTGTGTACATACTATATACATATACAGTAACCACATCTAACTGTACATACTATATCCATAAACAGTAATCATATCTAACTGGGTACATACTATAACCATATACAGTAACCACATCGAAATGCGTACATACTATATCCATATACAGTAACCATATCTAACTGTGTACATACTATATACATAAACAGTAACCACATATAACTGTGTACATACTATATACATATACAGTAACCACATATAACTGTGTACATACTATATACATATACAGTAACCATATCTAACTGTATATTCTATATACATATACAGTAACCACATCTAACTGTGTACATACTATATACATATACAGTAACCACATCTAACTGTGTACATACTATATCCATATACAGTAACCATATCTAACTGCGTACATACTATATCCATATACAGTAACCACATCTAACTGTGTACATACTATATACATATACAGTAACCACATCTAACTGTACATACTATATACATATACAGTAACGACATCTAACTGTGTACATACTATATCCATATACAGTAACCACATCTAACTGTGTACATACTATATACATATACAGTAACCACATCTAACTGTGTACATACTATATACATATACAGTAACCACATCTAACTGTGTACATACTATATCCATATACAGTAACCACATCTAACTGTGTACATACTATATACATATACAGTAACCATATCTAACTGTGTACATACTATACCCATATACAGTAACGACATCTAACTGTGTACATACTATATACATATACAGTAACCATATCTAACTGTGTACATATTATATACATATACAGTAACCACATCTAACTGTACATACTATATCCATATACAGTAACCACATCTAACTGTGTACATACTATATCCATATACAGTAACCACATCTAACTGTGTACATACTATATCCATATACAGTAACCACATCTAACTGTGTACATACTATATACATATACAGTAACCACATCTAACTACATACTATATACATATACAGTAACCACATCTAACTGTGTACATACTATATACATATACAGTAACCACATCTAACTACATACTATATACATATACAGTAACCATATATAACTGTTACATACTATATACATATACAGTAACCACATCTAACTGTACATACTATATCCATATACAGTAACCACATCTAACTGTTTACATACTATATACATATACAGTAACCACATCTAACTGTGTACATACTATATCCATATACAGTAACCACATCTAACTGTGTACATACTATATACATATACAGTAACCATATCTAACTGTGTACATACTATATACATATACAGTAACCATATCTAACTGTGTACATACTATATACATATACAGTAACCATATTTAACTGTGTACATACTATATACATATACAGTAACCATATCTAACTGTGTACATACTATATACATATACAGTAACCACATCTAACTGTGTACATACTATATACATATACAGTAACCACATCTAACTGTGTACATACTATATACATATACAGTAACCACATCTAACTGTGTACATACTATATCCATATACAGTAACCATATCTAACTGTGTACATACTATATACATATACAGTAACCACATCTAACTGTGTACATACTATATCCATATACAGTAACCATATCTAACTGTGTACATACTATATCCATATACAGTAACCATATCTAACTGTGTACATACTATATCCATGTACAGTAACCACATCTAACTGTACATACTATATACATATACAGTAACCAAATCTATCTGTACATACTATATCCATATACAGTAACCACATCTAACTGTGTACATACTATATCCATATACAGTAACCATATCTAACTGTGTACATACTATATACATATACAGTAATCACATATAACTATACATACGATATACATATACCGTAACCATATCTAACTGTGTACATACTATATACATATACAGCAACAACATCTAACTGTGTACATACTATATCCATATACAGTAACCACATCTATCGGTGTACATACTATATACATATACAGTAACCACATCTAACTACATACTATATACATATACATAACCACATTAACTGTACATACTATATCCATATACAGTAACCACATCTAACTGTACATACTATATACATATACATTAACCACATCTAACTGTGTACATACTATATACATATACAGTAACCACATCTAACTGTGTACATACTATATACATATACAGTAACCACATCTAACTGTGTACATACTATATCCATATACAGTAACCACATCTAACTGTACATACTATATCCATATACAGTAACCACATCTAACTGTGTACATACTATATACATATACAGTAACCACATCTAACTACATACTATATACATATACAGTAACCATATATAACTGCGTACATATCATATCCATATACAGTAACCACATCTAACTATACATACTATATCCATATACAGTAACCACATCTAACTCTGTACATACTATATACATATACAGTAACCACATCTAACTGTGTACATACTATATCCATATACAGTAACCACATCTAACTGCATACATACTATGTCCATATACAGTAACCACATATAACTGTGTACATACTATATCCATATACAGTAACCACATGTAACTGTGTACATACTATATACATATACAGTAACCACATCTAACTACATACTATATACATATACAGTAACCGTATATAACTGTGTACATACTATATCCATATACAGTAACCACATCTAACTGTACATACTATATCCATATACAGTAACCACATCTAACTGTGTACATACTATAACCATATACAGTAACCACGTCTAACTGTTTACATACTATATACATATACAGTAACCATATCTAACTGTGTACATACTATATACATATACAGTAACCACATCTAACTATGTACATACTATATACATATGCAGTAACCACATCTAACTGTGTACATACTATATCCATATACAGTAACCACAACTAACTGTGTATATACTATATACATATACAGTAACCACATCTAACTGTACATACAATATCCATATACAGTAACCACATCTAACTGTGTACATACTATATACATATACAGTAACCACATCTAACTACATACTATATACATATACAGTAACCATATATAACTGCGTACATACTATATCCATATACAGTAACCACATCTAACTGTACATAATATATCCATATACAGTAACCACATCTAACTGCGTACATACTATATCCATATACAGTAACCACATCTAACTGTGTACATACTATATCCATATACAGTAACCATATCTAACTGTGTACATACTATATACATATACAGTAACCACATCTAACTGTGTACATACTATATTCATATACAGTAACCATATCTAACTGTGTACATACTATAACCATATACAGTAACAACATCTAACTGCGTACATACTATATCCATATACAGTAACCATATATAACTGTACATGCTATTTACATATACAGTAACCACAACTAACTGTGTACATACTATAGCCATATACAGTAACCACATCTAAATGCGTACATACTATATCCATATACAGTAACCATATCTAACTGTGTACATACTATATACATATACAGTAACCACATATAACTGTGTACATACTATATCCATATACAGTAACCACATCTAACTGTGTACATACTATATACATATACAGTAACCACATCTAACTGTGTACATACTATACCCATATACAGTAACGACATCTAACTGTGTACATACTATATACATATACAGTAACCATATCTAACTGTGTACATACTATATACATATACAGTAACCACATCTAACTGTACATACTATATCCATATACAGTAACCACATCTAACTGTGTACATACTATATCCATATACAGTAACCACATCTAACTGTACATACTATATACATATACAGTAACCACATCTAACTGTGTACATACTATATCCATATACAGTAACCACATCTAACTGCGTACATACTATATACATATACAGTAACCACATCTAACTGTGTACATACTATATCCATATACAGTAACCACATCTAACTGGTACATACTATATACATATACAGTAACCACATCTAACTGGTACATACTATATCATATACAGTAACCACATCTAACTGTGTACATACTATATACATATACAGTAACCACATCTATTACATACTATATCATATACAGTAACCACATCTAACTGTGTACATACTATACCCATATACAGTAACCATATCTAACTGTGTACATACTATATCATATACAGTAACCACATCTAACTGTGTACATACTATATACATATACAGTAACCACATCTAACTGTGTACATACTATATCCATATACAGTAACCACATCTAACTGTGTACATACTATATCATATAAGTTTGTTTTTTAACCATATCTAACTGGTACATACTATATACATATACAGTAACCACATCTAACTGGTACATACTATATCCATATACAGTAACCACATCTAACGTAATATATATCATATACAGTAACCACATTACTGTACATACTATATCCATATACAGTAACCAATCTAACTGCGTACATACTATATCCATATACAGTAACCACATCTAACTGTGTACATACTATATACATATACAGTAACCACATCTAACTGTGTACATACTATATACATATACAGTAACCACATCTAACTACATACTATATACATATACAGTAACCACATCTAACTGTGTAAATACTATATACATATACAGTAACCACATCTAACTACATACTATATACATATACAGTAACCATATATAACTGTGTACATACGATATACATATACAATAACCACATCTAACTGTACATACTATATCCATATACAGTAACCTCATCTAACTGTTTACATACTATATACATATACAGTAACCACATCTAACTGTGTACATACTATATCCATATACAGTAACCACATCTAACTGTGTACATACTATATCCATATACAGTAACCATATATAACTGTGTACATACTATATACATATACAGTAACCACATCTAACTGTGTACATACTATATCCATATACAGTAACCATATTTAACTGTGTACATACTATATACATATACAGTAACCATATCTAACTGTGTACATACTATATCCATATACATTAACCTCATCTAACTGTGTACATACTATATCCATATACAGTAACCACATCTAACTGTGTACATACTATATACATATACAGTAACCACATCTAACTGTACTTACTATATCCATATACAATAACCACATCTAACTGTACATACTATATACATATACAGTAACCACATCTAACTGTGTACATACTATATACATATACAGTAACCACATCTAACTGTACTTACTATATCCATATACAATAACCACATCTAACTGTACATACTATATACATATACAGTAACCACATCTAACTGTGTACATACTATACACTTATACAGTAACCACATCTAACTGTGTACATATTATATACATATACAGTAACCATATCTAACTGTACATACTATATCCATATACAGTAACCATATCTAACTGTGTACATACTATATCCATATACAGTAATCATATATAACTATGTACATACTATATACATATACAGTAATCACATATAACTATGTACATACGATATACATATACAGTAACCATATCTAACTGCGTACATAATATATACATATGCAGTAACCACATCTAACTGCGTACATACTATATCCATATACAGTAACCACATCTAACTGCGTACATAATATATACATATACAGTAACCACATATATCTGTACATACTATATCCATATACAGTAACCACATCTAACTGCGTACATACTATATCCATATACAGTAACCACATCTAACTGTGTACATACTATATACATATACAGTTACCACATCTAACTGTGTACATACTATATCCATATACAGTAAACACATCAAACTGTGTACATACTATATACATATACAGTAACCACATCTAACTACATACTATATACATATACAGTAACCACAGCTAACTGTGTAAATACTATATACATATACAGTAACCACATCTAACTACATACTATATACATATACAGTAACCATATATAACTGCGTACATACGATATACATATACAGTAACCACATCTAACTGTACATACTATATCCATATACAGTAACCTCATCTAACTGTTTACATACTATATACATATACAGTAACCACATCTAACTGTGTACATACTATATCCATATACAGTAACCACATCTAACTGTGTACATACTATATTCATATACAGTAACCATATATAACTGTGTACATACTATATACATATACAGTAACCATATCAAACTGTGTACATACTATATCCATATACAGTAACCATATTTAACTGTGTACATACTATATACATATACAGTAACCATATCTAACTGTGTACATACTATATCCATATACAGTAACCTCATCTAACTGTTTACATACTATATACATATACAGTAACCACATCTAACTGTGTACATACTCCATCCATATACAGTAACCACATCTAACTGTGTACATACTATATCCATATACAGTAACCATATATAACTGTGTACATACTATATACATATACAGTAACCACATCTAACTGTGTACATACTATATCCATATACAGTAACCATATATAACTGCGTACATACTATATCCATATACAGTAACCATATCTAACTGTGTACATACTATATCCATGTACAGTAACCACATCTAACTGTACATACTATATCCATATACAGTAAACAAATCTATCTGTACATACTATATCCATATACAGTAACCACATCTAACTGTGTACATACTATATCCATATAGAGTAACCATATCTAACTGTGTACATACAATATACATATACAGTAATCACATATAACTATACATACGATATACATATACCGTAACCATATCTAACTGTGTACATACTATATCCATATACAGTAACCACATCTAACTACATACTATATACATATACAATAACCACATATAACTGTACATACTATATCCATATACAGTAACCACATCTAACTGTACATACTATATACATATACATTAACCACATCTAACTGTGTACATACTATATACATATACAGTAACCACATCTAACTGTGTACATACTATATACATATACAGTAACCACATCTAACTGTGTACATACTATATCCATATACAGTAACCACATCTAACTGTACATACTATATCCATATACAGTAACCACAACTAACTGTGTACATACTATATACATATACAGTAACCACATCTAACTACATACTATATACATATACAGTAACCATATATAACTGCGTACATATCATATCCATATACAGTAACCACATCTAACTGTACATACTATATCCATATACAGTAACCACATCTAACTGTGTACATACTATATACATATACAGTAACCACATCTAACTGTGTACATACTATATCCATATACAGTAACCACATCTAACTGCATACATACTATATCCATATACAGTAACCACATATAACTGTGTACATACTATATCCATATACAGTAACCACATGTAACTGTGTACATACTATATACATATACAGTAACCACATCTAACTACATACTATATACATATACAGTAACCATATATAACTGTGTACATACTATATCCATATACAGTAACCACATCTAACTGTACATACTATATCCATATACAGTAACCACATCTAACTGTGTACATACTATATCCATATACAGTAACCACGTCTAACTGTTTACATACTATATACATATACAGTAACCATATCTAACTGTGTACATACTATATACATATACAGTAACCACATCTAACTATGTACATACTATATACATATGCAGTAACCACATCTAACTGTGTACATACTATATCCATATACAGTAACCACAACTAACTGTGTACATACTATATACATATACAGTAACCACATCTAACTGTACATACTATATCCATATACAGTAACCACATCTAACTGTGTACATACTATATACATATACAGTAACCACATCTAACTACATACTATATACATATACAGTAACCATATATAACTGCGTACATACTATATCCATATACAGTAACCACATCTAACTGTACATACTATATCCATATACAGTAACCACATCTAACTGTGTACATACTATATCCATATACAGTAACCACATCTAACTGTGTACATACTATATCCATATACAGTAACCATATCTAACTGTACATACTATATACATATACAGTAACCATATCTAACTGTGTACATACTATATCCATATACAGTAACCACATCTAACTGTGTACATACTATATCCATATACAGTAACCAATCTAACTTTCTATATTCATATACAGTAACCATATCTAACTGTGTACATACTATAACCATATACAGTAACAACATCTAACTGCGTACATACTATATCCATATACAGTAACCATATATAACTGTACATGCTATTTACATATACAGTAACCACAACTAACTGTGTACATACTATAGCCATATACAGTAACCACATCTAAATGCGTACATACTATATCCATATACAGTAACCATATCTAACTGTGTACATACTATATACATATACAGTAACCACATATAACTGTGTACATACTATATCCATATACAGTAACCACATCTAACTGTGTACATACTATATACATATACAGTAACCATATCTAACTGTGTACATACTATACCCATATACAGTAACGACATCTAACTGTGTACATACTATATACATATACAGTAACCATATCTAACTGTGTACATACCATATCCATATAGAGTAACCACATCTAACTGTGTACATACTATATCCATATACAGTAACCATATCTAACTATGTACATACTATATACATATACAGTAACCACATCTAACTGTGTACATACTATATCCATATACAGTAACCACATCTAACTGTGTACATACTATATACATATACAGTAACCACATCTAACTGTGTACATACTATATCCATATACAGTAACCACATCTAACTGCGTACATACTATATACATATACAGTAACCACATCTAACTGTACATACTATATCCATATACAGTAACCATATCTAACTGTGTACATACTATATCCATATACAGTAACCATATCTAACTATGTACATACTATATACATATACAGTAACCACATCTAACTGTGTACATACTATATACATATACAGTAACCACATCTAACTGTACATACTATATTCATATACAGTAACCATATCTAACTGTACATACTATATACATATACAGTAACCACTCTAACTGTACATACTTATCCATATACAGTAACCATATCTAACTGTGACATACTGTATCCATATACAGTAACCACATCTAACTGTACATACTATATCCATATACAGTAACCACATCTAACTGTGTACATACTATATCCATATACAGTAACCACATCTAACTACATACTACATACATATACAGTAACCACATCTAACTGTGTACATACTATATACATATACAGTAACCACATCTAACTGTACATACTATATCCATATACAGTAACCACATCTAACTGTGTACATACTATATCCATATACAGTAACCACATCTAACTACATACTATATACATATACAGTAACCACATCTAACTGTGTACATACTATATACATATACAGTAACCACATCTAACTGTGTACATACTATATCCATATACAGTAACCACATCTAACTGTGTACATACAATATACATATACAGTAATCACATCTTACTGCGTACATATTATATCCATATACAGTAACCACATCTAACTGTGTACATACTATATCCATATACAGTAACCACATCTAACTGTGTACATACTATATACATATACAGTAACCACATCTAACTGTACATACTATATCCATATACAGTAACCACATCTAACTGTGTACATACTATATCCATATACAGTAACCACATCTAACTGTACATACTATATCCATATACAGTAACCACATCTAACTGTGTACATACTATATCCATATACAGTAACCACATCTAACTACATACTACATACATATACAGTAACCACATCTAACTGTGTACATACTATATACATATACAGTAACCACATCTAACTGTACATACTATATTCATATACAGTAACCATATCTAACTGTACATACTATATACATATACAGTAACCACATCTAACTGTACATACTGTATCCATATACAGTAACCATATCTAACTGTGACATACTATATACATATACAGTAACCACATCTAACTGTGTACATACTATATCCATATACAGTAACCACATCTAACTGTGTACATACTATATACATATACAGTAACCATATCTAACTGTGTACATACTATATCCATATACAGTAACCACATCTAACTGTGTACATACTATATACATATACAGTAACCACATCTAACTGTACATACTATATCCATATACAGTAACCATATATAACTGGTACATACTATATACATATACAGTAACCACATCTAACTGTGTACATACTATATCCATATACAGTAACCACATCTAACTGTGTACATACTATATACATATACAGTAACCACATCTAACTGTGTACATACTATATACATATACAGTAACCATATCTAACTGTACATACTATATACATATACAGTAACCACATCTAACTGTACATACTATATCCATATACAGTAACCACATCTAACTGTGTACATACTATATACATATACAGTAACCACATCTAACTGTACATACTATATCCATATACAGTAACCATATATAACTGTGTACATACTATATACATATACAGTAACCACATCTAACTGTGTACATACTATATCCATATACAGTAACCACATATAACTGTACATACTATACCCAAATACAGTAACGACATCTAACTGTGTACATACTATACCCATATACAGTAACCAAATCTAACTGTGTACATATTATATCCATATACAGTAACCATATCTAACTGTGTACATACTATATCCATATACAGTAACCATATCTAACTGTGTACATAATATATACGTATACAGTAACCACATCTAACTGTGTACATACTATATACATATACAGTAACCATATCTAACTGTACATACTATATACATATACAGTAACCACATCTAACTGTGTACATACTATATCCATATACAGTAACCACATCTAACTGTGTACATACTATATGCATATACAGTAACCACATCTAACTGTGTACATACTATATCCATATACAGTAACCATATCTAACTGTGTACATACTATATACATATACAGTAACCACATCTAACTGTACATACTATATCCATATACAGTAACCATATGTAACTGTGTACATACTATTTCCATATACAGTAACCATATCTAACTATGTACATACTATATACATATACAGTAATCACATATAACTATACATACGATATACATATACAGTAACCATATCTAACTGGGTACATACTATATCCATATACAGTAACCACATCTAACTGCGTACATACTATATCCATATACAGTAACCACATCTAACTGTGTACATACTATATACATATACAGTAACCACATCTAACTGTGTACATACTATATCCATATACAGTAACCACATCTAACTGTGTACATACTATATACATATACAGTAACCACATCTAACTGTGTACATACTATATACATATACAGTAACCACATCTAACTGTGTACATACTATATCCATATACAGTAACCACATCTAACTGTGTACATACTATATACATATACAGTAACCACATCTAACTGCGTACATATTATATCCATATACAGTAACCACATCTAACTGTGTACATACTATATCCATATACAGTAACCACATCTAACTGTGTACATACTATATACATATACAGTAACCACATCTAACTGTACATACTATATCCATATACAGTAACCACATCTAACTGTGTACATACTATATCCATATACAGTAACCACATCTAACTGTACATACTATATCCATATACAGTAACCACATCTAACTGGTACATACTATATACATATACAGTAACCACATCTAACTACATACTAATCATATACAGTAACCACATCTAACTGTGTACATACTATACATATACAGTAACCACATCTAACTGTACATACTATATCATATACAGTAACCATATCTAACTGTACATACTATATACATATACAGTAACCACATCTAACTGTTACTATCATATACAGTACCAATCTAACTGTGTACATACTATATACATATACAGTAACCACATCTAACTGTGTACATACTATATCCATATACAGTAACCACATCTAACTGTGTACATACTATATACATATACAGTAACCATATCTAACTGGTACATATATATCCATATACAGTAACCACATCTAACTGTGTACATACTATATACATATACAGTAACCACATCTAACTGTACATACTATATCCATATACAGTAACCATATATAACTGTGTACATACTATATACATATACAGTAACCACATCTAACTGTGTACATACTATATCCATATACAGTAACCACATCTAACTGTGTACATACTATATACATATACAGTAACCACATCTAACTGTGTACATACTATATACATATACAGTAACCATATCTAACTGTACATACTATATACATATACAGTAACCACATCTAACTGTACATACTATATCCATATACAGTAACCACATCTAACTGTGTACATACTATATACATATACAGTAACCACATCTAACTGTACATACTATATCCATATACAGTAACCATATATAACTGTGTACATACTATATACATATACAGTAACCACATCTAACTGTGTACATACTGTATCCATATACAGTAACCACATATAACTGTACATACTATACCCAAATACAGTAACGACATCTAACTGTGTACATACTATACCCATATACAGTAACCAAATATAACTGTGTACATATTATATCCATATACAGTAACCATATCTAACTGTGTACATATATTATACAGTAACCAATCTAACTGTACATACTATATACATATACAGTAACCACATCTAACTGTGTACATACTATATCCATATACAGTAACCACATCTAACTGTGTACATACTATATCCATATACAGTAACCACATCTAACTGTGTACATACTATATCCATATACAGTAACCATATCTAACTGTACATACTATATACATATACAGTAACCACATCTAACTGTGTACATACTATATCCATATACAGTAACCACATCTAACTGTACATACTATATCCATATACAGTAACCATATCTAACTGTGTACATACTATATACATATACAGTAACCACATCTAACTGTGTACATACTATATACATATACAGTAACCATATCTAACTGTACATACTATATACATATACAGTAACCACATCTAACTGTGTACATACTATATCCATATACAGTAACCACATCTAACTGTGTACATACTATACCCATATACAGTAACCACATCTAACTGTGTACATACTATATCCATATACAGTAACCATATCTAACTGTGTACATACTATATACATATACAGTAACCACATCTAACTGTACATACTATATCCATATACAGTAATCATATCTAACTGGTACATACTATATCCATATACAGTAACCACATCTAACTGCGTACATACTATATCCATATACAGTAACCATATCTAACTGTGTACATACTATATACATATACAGTAACCACATCTAACTGTGTACATACTATATACATATACAGTAACCACATCTAACTGTGTACATACTATATACATATACAGTAACCATATCTAACTGTATATCTATATACATATACAGTAACCACATCTAACTGTGTACATACTATATACATATACAGTAACCACATCTAACTGTGTACATACTATATCCATATACAGTAACCATATCTAACTGTGTACATACTATATCCATATACAGTAACCACATCTAACTGTGTACATACTATATACATATACAGTAACCACATCTAACTGTACATACTATATACATATACAGTAACCACATCTAACTGTGTACATACTATATCCATATACAGTAACCACATCTAACTGTGTACATACTATATCCATATACAGTAACCACATCTAACTGTACATACTATATACATATACAGTAACCACATCTAACTGTACATACTATATCCATATACAGTAACCACATCTAACTGTGTACATACTATATACATATACAGTAACCACATCTAACTGTGTACATACTATATCCATATACAGTAACCACATCTAACTGTGTACATACTATATCCATATACAGTAACCACATCTAACTGTGTACATACTATATACATATACAGTAACCACATCTAACTGTGTACATACTATATCCATATACAGTAACCACATCTAACTGTGTACATACTATATACATATACAGTAACCACATCTACTGGTACATACTATATCCATATACAGTAACCACATCTAACTGTGTACATACTATATCCATATACAGTAACCACATCTAACTGTGTACATACTATATACATATACAGTAACCACATCTAACTGTACATACTATATCCATATACAGTAACCACATCTAACTGTGTACATACTATATCCATATACAGTAACCACATCTAACTGTACATACTATATCCATATACAGTAACCACATCTAACTGTGTACATACTATACCCATATACAGTAACCACATCTAACTGTGTACATATATATACATATACAGTAACACATTAACTATACATACGATATACATATACAGTAACCATATCTAACTGCGTACATACTATATACATATACAGTAACCACATCTAACTGTACATACTATATCCATATACAGTAACCACATCTAACTGTGTACATACTATATACATATACAGTAACCACATCTAACTGTACATACTATATTCATATACAGTAACCATATCTAACTGTACATACTATATACATATACAGTAACCACATCTAACTGTACATACTATATCCATATACAGTAACCATATCTAACTGTGTACATACTATATACATATACAGTAACCACATCTAACTGTGTACATACTATATCCATATACAGTAACCACATCTAACTGTGTACATACTATATACATATACAGTAACCATATCTAACTGTGTACATACTATATCCATATACAGTAACCACATCTAACTGTGTACATACTATATACATATACAGTAACCACATCTAACTGTACATACTATATCCATATACAGTAACCATATATAACTGCGTACATACTATATACATATACAGTAACCACATCTAACTGTGTACATACTATATCCATATACAGTAACCACATCTAACTGTGTACATACTATATACATATACAGTAACCACATCTAACTGTGTACATACTATATACATATACAGTAACCATATCTAACTGTACATACTATATACATATACAGTAACCACATCTAACTGTACATACTATATCCATATACAGTAACCACATCTAACTGTGTACATACTATATACATATACAGTAACCACATCTAACTGTGTACATACTGTATCCATATACAATAACCACATATAACTGTACATACTATACCCAAATACAGTAACGACATCTAACTGTGTACATACTATACCCATATACAGTAACCAAATATAACTGTGTACATATTATATCCATATACAGTAACCATATCTAACTGTGTACATACTATATACATATACAGTAACCATATCCAACTGTACATACTATATACATATACAGTAACCACATCTAACTGTGTACATACTATATCCATATACAGTAACCACATCTAACTGCGTACATACTATATCCATATACAGTAACCATATCTAACTGTGTACATAATATATACGTATACAGTAACCACATCTAACTATGTACATACTATATACATATACAGTAACCATATCTAACTGTACATACTATATACATATACGGTAACCACATCTAACGGTGTACATACTATATCCATGTACAGTAACCACATCTAACTGTGTACATACTATACGCATATACAGTAACCACATCTAACTGTGTACATACTATATCCATATACAGTAACCATATCTAACTGTGTACATACTATATACATATACAGTAACCACATCTAACTGTACATACTATATCCATATACAGTAACCATATGTAACTGTGTACATACTATTTCCATATACAGTAACCATATCTAACTGTGTACATACTATATACATATACAGTAACCATATCCAACTGTACATACTATATACATATACAGTAACCACATCTAACTGTGTACATACTATAGCCATATACAGTAACCACATCTAACTGCGTACATACTATATCCATATACAGTAACCATATCTAACTGTGTACATAATATATACGTATACAGTAACCACATCTAACTATGTACATACTATATACATATACAGTAACCATATCTAACTGTACATACTATATACATATACGGTAACCACATCTAACGGTGTACATACTATATCCATGTACAGTAACCACATCTAACTGTGTACATACTATACGCATATACAGTAACCACATCTAACTGTGTACATACTATATCCATATACAGTAACCATATCTAACTGTGTACATACTATATACATATACAGTAACCACATCTAACTGTACATACTATATCCATATACAGTAACCATATGTAACTGTGTACATACTATTTCCATATACAGTAACCATATCTAACTATGTACATACTATATACATATACAGTAATCACATATAACTATACATACGATATACATATACAGTAACCATATCTAACTGGGTACATACTATATCCATATACAGTAACCACATCGAACTGCGTACATACTATATCCATATACAGTAACCACATCTAACTGTGTACATACTATATACATATACAGTAACCACATCTAACTGTGTACATACTATATCCATATACAGTAACGACATCTAACTGTGTACATACTATATACATATACAGTAACCACATCTAACTGTGTACATACTATATACATATACAGTAACCACATCTAACTGTGTACATACTATATCCATATACAGTAACCTCATCTAACTGTGTACATACAATATACATATACAGTAATCACATCTTATTGCGTACATATTATATCCATATACAGTAACCACATATAACTGTGTACATACTATATCCATATACAGTAACCACATCTAACTGTGTACATACTATATACATATACAGTAACCACATCTAACTGTACATACTATATCCATATACAGTAACCACATCTAACTGTGTACATACTGTATCCATATACAGTAACCACATCTAACTGTACATACTATATCCATATACAGTAACCACATCTAACTGTGTACATACTATACCCATATACAGTAACCACATCTAACTGTGTACATATTATATACATATACAGTAATCACATATAACTATACATACGATATACATATACAGTAACCATATCTAACTGCGTACATACTATATACATATACAGTAACCACATCTAACTGTACATACTATATCCATATACAGTAACCATATCTAACTGTGTACATACTTTTTCCATATACAGTAACCATATCTAACTATGTACATACTATATACATATACAGTAATCACATATAACTATACATACGATATACATATACAGTAACCATATCTAACTGCGTACATACTATATACATATACAGTAACCACATCTAACTGCGTACATACTATATCCATATACAATAACCACATCTAACTGTGTACATACTATATACATATACAGTAACCACATATAACTGTGTACATACTATATCCATATACAGTAACCACATCTAACTGTGTACATACTATATACATATACAGTAACCACATCTACCTGTGTACATACTATATACATATCGTCGCCTTAATTCTACACTGACGTAAATAGCATTTTTCTTGTTTTGAGAAATAAGCGTATAAAACTTGCAGTGTCAATAACTTTTTCATAAAATTATAGATTTTTCCGGTTTTTTCTGTGGAGCTTTTAATTATGGTTATCTGCTTAATTATTATTTTTTATAAATATAACAAAAATGCTTTTTATTTTAGAAAATAAAAACAAAAACTATTATAAGTCATTTTAACACTTAAGTGCATTACTGATCAATTCCACACTGCCACATTGACATACGACGTTTTGGAATTCACAAATTATATTGAAATTTGACTAACGTCTATGTGGAAATAAGACATCATCATACCTGTTGATATAAAATTAACAAGAATAGTATTGAAAATGAACTTTATTGAAAATAAATCTAGTAACACCAGAAGAAATATGGAAAAAAACCAACTCTTAGAAACATCATACTATAATTCATGTACAGCCACAATGTCTCTTTTTTTCTCACTGGACATCACAGGTACTTTGTTCATTGCTCGTGCAATAGGTAGGAATTGACATGGTCCGCTAGCACGCGTAGTTCTGTTTACGATGGTTGCCTGTCTGAATCCAGTATCAGCAAAAGCCAGTTTAAACTCTACAAGGAATGGCTGCGACTTTGTGTACTTCAGGCACTTTACTTTTGTAAATTAATATTTATTCCATTGAATTTTAGGCCCAAAATAGACTTCTGGTAGTCATGAAAGTTATGTTTTTGCATCTGGATGATACAAAAAGGATTTCTCCGACGTGTCCTCTTAAGAACCCGTACAAGTGATATTGGACTATATATTTCAGCAAGCCGTAATGTTTTCTCAATACCGCTATGAATGTTGTCAACCTCCTGTATGCTAGAATGACCTGGGCAGCAGAACTTCTGAACGATTGTATCTACCTTATAGTCGATCATGAACCTTTTCAATGCATAGCACATTATTGAGTTCTTATGCTGAGGTACACAAGAGTCTGACCACAGTATAAATGATTTTACTGCAGTGTGTTTCCCTTTGATATCTCTCAGTATAGTCACAATCGCACTAGCTATTTCATTAGCACCCCTTCCACATACTGCTTCGTTCCAAATGACATTATATGCAGCACCATCGATTGAACAGTGTGCCGTTAAGTTGAATGTACTGAGCTTTCGTTTATAGAAAAAGTTGCTAACATTTGCTTTTGGTAATACTATTACATTTTCGAGGTCAAAACAAACTATAGCCTGCGTTTTATCACTGCGATCGTTGTCCCGTTCAGTTTTTGTCTGTGTCTTGTTTGCTTCATGTGCATTGTATTTCTGTTGTAATTCACTGTCTATCACGTTTGTATTTCTATTGAAATTTTTTATTTCCTCACACAAATCACACCTGTCCTTTTTTGGAATATGGAAACCAATCTGATATTCTTCTTTAAATATCTTTCTATACATGCTTTTTTCCAATGGATCCACATTACTGTCATGGTACTTTGTAACATACTTATCATACATTTCTGCAATAGATATACCTTGTTATAAATATTCTTTTTTGGTTGAAGAGCGACAGTAATGTGACGGTATCCGAGGAAAGGAGTCTATGTGAGCGTGAATGACGTTAATATCCTCTTCTTTAGTCATTCGTTTTGTGTTTCTACCTCTCATATCAGTATACTGATTCCCATCACTTTTCTCTAACTTTTCATAGAATTTGCGGCGTTTGTCAGAGACTTGCAGGACTGACAGATAGAAGTCCTTACAGACTTGCACCTTTTCTGATTCTCTTAAAAAGAAATATCTGTACTTAAACTTCCTTCTACTGTTAGCTTTCTAACTAGAATGTATCAACTTTTCAGTTGTTTGAGAAAAATAAGAATACTTTTCGCTATCAGAAAGAGACCAAAAGCTTCTACTTATGCTGCCAATTTCATCTCTGTTGAACAAATGACCACATTTTCTACGTCATTTACCCTGGCAATCTTTTGTTAATTTCATGACTTTCTTAGGAATCAGGTTGCCTCTTGAACTCGTGTACACCTCGCCAGCCTGACGTTTTCATTTTCTGACTTCTATTTGCCAGGATAATGGATCTTTGACCCGTTTCCTTCCACGCTGTATTTGAAAATTTAGCATTTCATCACTTTCATTTCTAACCTTTTCATTTTCATTGACCAAACTTTGTTCAGGAACTTTCTCACTGTTTGTTTCATTCTCAGACATCACCTCTGAATCGCTAACAACGTCCACAGTCATGCTATTTATGCCGATATCACTGGCTTGAATCATTGCATTAGAATCCGTTTCTAAATCCAGCACATCTATTTCACTGTTTTGTTCATAATGTATTATATTCACTGCAGCTGTATTGCTGACATTAGCTATAGTTATTCACAATGTTATTATTGTTATTGTCTTTGTCTAGATCTTTATTATTGCCAATTGTGTCTCTTGTTATGTTCCTCTCTTTGTCTCTTTGTGTATCTTCATTTGGAATGATATGTAACTATTTTTGTACATAAATGTATCTATATTCCTTTCATTTCTGTCTAGATTCATGTAAACGTCAACGTTGCTATCGGATACCATCCAAATATTTTCATGTTGAAATGGTATTTCACATTCAAGTTCCTCAACAAATGAATTTGATAGAGTTTTTAGGGTCGTAAGATTTGGTGCCCCAAACAAAAAGCACAAACTAGAAATTGGCGAATCACTAAGATCAAGCCAAACTAAAGACTTAAAATTGGCTCTGGTAAATACCCAGTCTGTTTCCGGAATGTTACATGTAAACGTCGTACATGGCAAAATCAGTTCTTCGATCTTCGTGGAATGACATAAAATGGACTGTAAATTTTCTTTCGATACTTGCACTGGATACTCAAATCCTATCTCATTCCACAGAACTGATGTATATTTGATTATTTCCCAAAATCTTCTGCACACTGCTAACATTTGTCAACAGTTCAAGAATTGGAATGTACCAGAATATCTCAACTAGCAAATCATTTGGAAGGTCGGTCAAAACACTACGGAAATAAATAAAGGAAATGGTTATAAAATCTGGTAATTAAAACTTTTAGTGGAGCATTCTACGATTGTCTTAACCCCAAATGAAGTTCACCAGCTTTTGAAAATATATAGGTAGGATGGTAGCAATGCTATTAAAGCATGTGACCTCAACATACCGTCTGTATTTGACTTCAAGACACACGAACTGACAGTATTGCCTCCATGCACAGTCACATAGTCACATAACACATTACATTTGTTTACATAGGGCATAAACTGTCTTTCTCTCACAAACTATTGGCTTAGATAACTAATTTAAACTCATATATTGAAGTTTATTATTAATTCAACGTGTTGAGTCCATTTACCAGCAGTGAAAGCCGAATTGCATTGTGAAATTTAAGTTCAGTGTATCCGAAACGTGTATGTGTCCGAAACATGTATTGTAGGAAATGACGCCAAAGTATACAATCAAAAGCATTATTGTATCCAATTTCCATTCTCTTGATGAATATGTCTAAAAATAAACATAATAAAGTATTTATACTTACATATTTGTACATATTAGTGTGATAATTGTGATATTCAGATTGACAAAATACAAACATGTACCATTCTAAGTCAGATCAATGCCATGTTTGTCTTGTGTTGTTGAATTTGATTGGTTCATCTGTTACGGCGTTGTGGAAATAATAGTAAGCCATTAACACGAACTTACGTCTTTGTGGAATTGAAGTTTAGCCTACTTAGAACAACTACAAAAGGACATATATCTCACCATCATGTAGAACTCGACGAGACGATTACAACGATACCAAACACTCAAAATTTCCAAAAATTTACTTACCTCCCTATGGAATTAAGGCGACGTTATACAATAACCACATCTAACTGTACTTACTATATCCATATACAGTAACCACATCTAACTGTGTACATACTATATCCATATACAGTAACCACATCTAACTGTGTACATACTATATCCATATACAGTAACCATATCTAACTGTACATACTATATACATATACAGTAACCACCTCTAACTGTACATACTGTATCCATATACAGTAACCACATCTAACTGTACATACTATATACATATACAGTAACGACATATAACTGTACATACTATATCCATATACAGTAACCACATCTAACTGTACATACTGTATCCATATACAGTAACCACATCTAACTGTACATACTATATACATATACAGTAACGACATCTAACTGTACATACTATATCCATATACAGTAACCACATCTAACTGTGTACATACTATATACATATACAGTAACCATATCTAATTGTGTACATATAATATACATATACAGTAACCACATCTAACTGTGTACATACTATATCCATATACAGTAACCACATCTAACTGTGTACATACTATATACATATACAGTAACCATATCTAACTGTGTATATACTATATCCATATACAGTAACCACATCTAACTGTGTACATACTATATACATATACAGTAACCACATCTAACTGTACATACTATATCCATATATAGTAACCACATCTAACTGTGTACATACTATATACATATACAGTAACCACATCTAACTACATATTATATACATATACAGTAACCATATATAACTGCGTACATACTATATCCATATACAGTAACCACATCTAACTGTACATACTATATCCATATACAGTAACCACATCTAACTGTGTACATACTATATACATATACAGTAACCACATCTAACTGTGTACATACTATACCCATATACAGTAACGACATATAACTGTGTACATACTATATACATATACAGTAACCACATCTAACTGAGTACATACTATATCCATATACAGTAACCATATCTAACTGTACATACTATATACATATACAGTAACCACATCTAACTGTGTACATACTATAACCATATACAGTAACCACATCTAACTGCGTACATATTATATCCATATAAAGTAACAATATCTAACTATGTACATACTATATACATATACAGTAACCACATCTAACTGTGTACATACTATATACATATACAGTAACCATATCTAACTGTACATACTATACCCATATACAGTAACGACATCTAACTGTGTACATACTATATCCATATACAGTAACCACATCTAACTGTGTACATACTATATCCATATACAGTAACCATATCTAACTGTGTACATATTATATCCATATAAAGTAACAATATCTAACTGTGTACATACTATATCCATATACAGTAACCATATCTAACTATGTACATACTATATACATATACAGTAATCACATATAACTATGTACATACTATATCCATATACAGTAACCACATCTAAATGTGTACATACTATATACATATACAGTAACCACATCTAACTACATACTATATACATATACAGTAACCATATATAACTGCGTACATACTATATACATATACAGTAACCACATCTAACTGTACATAATATATCCATATACAGTAACAACATCTAACTGTGTACATACTATATACATATACAGTAGACACATCTAACTGTACATACTATACCCATATACAGTAACCATATATAACTGTGTACATACTGTATCCATATACAGTAACCACATATAACTGTACATACTAGATCCATATACAGTATCCACATCTAACTGTGTACATGCTATACCCAAATACAGTAACGACATCTAACTGTATACATACTATACCCATATACAGTAAACACATCTAACTGTGTACATATTATATCCATATACAGTAACCATATCTAACTGTGTACATACTATATACATATACAGTAACCACATCTAACTGTGTACATACTATATACATATACAGTAACCACATCTAACTGTACATACTATATCCATATACAGTAACCATATATAACTGTGTACATACTATATCCATATAGAGTAACCATATCCAACTGTACATACTATATACATATACAGTAACCACATCTAACTGTGTACATACTATAACCATATACAGTAACCACATATAACTGCGTACATACTATATACATATACAGTAACCATATCCAACTGTACATATATACATATACAGTAACACATTAACTGTACATACTATATCCATATACAGTAACCATATCTAACTATGTACATACTATATACACATACAGTGATCACATATAACTATGCATACGATATACATATACAGTAACCACATCTAACTGCGTACATACTATATAAATATACAGTAACCACATCTAACTGTGTACATACCATATACATATACAGTAACCACATCTAACTGTACTTACTCTATCCATATACAGTAACTACATCTAACTGTGTACATACTATATCCATATACAGTAACCACATCTGACTGTGTACATACTATATCCATATACAATAATCACATCTAGCTGCGTACATACTATATCCATATAGAGTAACCACATCTAACTGTGTACATACTATATACATATACAGTAACCACATATAACTGTGTACATACTATATACATATACAGTAACCACATCTAACTGTGTACATACTATATACATATACAGTAACCACATCTAACTGTGTACATACTATATACATATACAGTAACCACATCTAACTGTGTACATACTATATACATATACAGTAACCACATCTAACTGTGTACATACTATATCCATATACAGTAACCATATCTAACTGCGTACATACTATATCCATATACAGTAACCACATCTAACTGTGTACATACTATATCCATATACAGTAACCACATCTAACTGTGTACATACTATACCCATATACAGCAACCACATCTAACTGTACATAATATATCCATATACAGTAACCACATCTAACTGTGTACATACTATATACATATACAGTAACCACATCCAACTGTACATAATATATACATATACAGTAACGACATCTAACTGTTTACATACTATATAAATATACAGTAACCATACCTAACTGTGTACTTACTATATCCATATACAGTAACCACATCTAACTGTGTACATATTATATCCATATACAGTAACCATATCTAACTGCGTACATACTATATCCATATACAGTAACCACATCTAACTGTGTACATACTATATCCATATACAGTAACCACATCTAACTGTGTACATACTATACCCATATACAGCAACCACATCTAACTGTACATACTATATCCATATACAGTAACCACATCTAGCTGTGTACATACTATATACATATACAGTAACCACATCCAACTGTACATACTATATACATATACAGTAACGACATCTAACTGTTTACATACTATATAAATATACAGTAACCATACCTAACTGTGTACATACTATATCCATATACAGTAACCACATCTAACTGTGTACATATTATAACCATGTACAGTAACCACATCTAACTACCTACATACTATATAAATATACAGTAACCACATCTAACTGTACATACTATATCCATATACAGTAACCACATCTAACTGTGTACATACTATATACAAATACAGTAACCACATCTAACTGTACATACTATATCCATATACAGTAACCATATATAACTGTGTACATACTATATTCATATACAGTAACCACATCTAACTGTGTACATACTATATCCATATACAGTAACCATATCTAACTGTACATACTATATATATATACAGTAACCACATCTAACTGTGTACATACTATATCCATATACAGTAACCACATCTAACTGCGTACATACTATATACATATACAGTAACCATATCTAACTGCATGCATACTATATCCATATACAGTAACCATAGCTAATTGCGTACATTCTATATACATATACAGTAACCACATCTATGTACATACTATATTCATATAGAGTAACCATATCTAACTGTGTACATACTATACCCATATACAGTAACCATATCTAACTGTGTACATACTATATCCATATACAGTAACCACATCTAACTGTGTACATACTATATACATATACAGTAACCACATCTAACTGTACATACTATATCCATATACAGTAACCACATCTAACTGTGTACATACTATATACATATACAGTAACGACATCTAACTGTGTACATACTATATACATATACAGTAACCATATCTAACTGTGTACATACTATATCCATATACAGTAACCACATCTAACTGTGTACATACTCTATCCATATACAGTAACCATATCTAACTGTGCATACTATATACATATACAGTAACCACATCTAACTGTGTACATACGATAACCATATACAGTAACCACATCTAAATGCGTACATACTATATACATATACAGTAACCACATCTATGTACATACTATAATCATATACAGTAACCATATCTAACTGTGTACATACTATACCCATATACAGTAACCATATCTAACTGCGTACATACTATATACATATACAGTAACCATATCTAACTGTGTACATACTATACCCATATACAGTAACCACATCTAAATGCGTACATACTGTATCCATATACAGTAACCACATCTAACTGTGTACATACTATATACATATACAGTAACCACATCTAACTGTGTACATACTATATACATATACAGTAACCACATCTAACTACATACTATATACATATACAGTAACCACATCTAACTGTACATACTATATCCATATACAGTAACCACATCTAACTGTGTACATACTATATCCATATACAGTAACCATATCTAACTGTGTACATACTATATCCATATACAGTAACCACATCTAACTGCGTACATACTATATACATATACAGTAACCACATCTAACTGCGTACATACTATATACATATACAGTAACCATATCTAACTGGGTACATACTATATCCATATACAGTAACCACATCTAACTGCGTACATACTATATACATATACAGTAACCACATCTAACTGTCTACATACTATATCCATATACAGTAACGACATCCAACTGCGTACATACTATATAGTATACATATACAGTAACCACATCTATGTACATACTATATTCATATACAGTAACCATATCTAACTGTGTACATACTATACCCATATACAGTAACCATATCTAACTGCGTACATACTATATACATATACAGTAACCATATCTAACTGTGTACATACTATATCCATATACAGTAACCACATCTAACTGTGTACATACTATATACATATACAGTAACCACATCTAACTGTGTACATACTATATACATATACAGTAACCACATCTAACTGTACATAATATATCCATATACAGTAACCACATCTAACTGTGTACATACTATATCCATATACAGTAACCACATATAACTGTACATACTATATCCATATACAGTAACCACATCTAACTGTGTACATACTATATACATATACAGTAACCACATCTAACTACATACTATATACTATATACAGTAACCACATCTAACTGTGTACATACTATATCCATATACAGTAACCACATCTAACTGTGTACATACTCTACCCATATACAGTAACCACATCTAACTGCGTACATACTATATCCATATACAGCAACCACATCTAACTGCGTATATACTATATCCATATACAGTAACCACATCTAACTGCGTACATACTATACCCATATACAGTAACCACATCTAACTGCGTATATACATACTATATCCATATACAGCAACCATATATAACTGCGTATATACATACTATATCCATATACAGCAACCATATCTAACTGCGTATATACATACTATATCCATATACAGTAACCACATCTAACTGTGTACATACTATATCCATATACAGTAACCACATCTAACTGCGTACATATTATATACATATACAGTAACCACATCTAACTGCGTACATACTATATCCATATACAGTAACCACATCTAACTGCGTACATACTATATACATATACAGTAACCATATCTAACTGCGTACATACTATATCCATATACAGTAACCACATCTAACTGCGTACATACTATATACATATACAGTACCCACATCTAACTGCGTACATACTCTATCCATATACAGTAACCATAGCTAACTGCGTACATACTATATACATATACAGTAACCACATCTATGTACATACTATATTCATATACAGTAACCATATCTAACTGTGTACATACTATACCCATATACAGTAACCATATCTAACTGCGTACATACTATATCCATATACAGTAACCACATCTAACTGCGTACATACTATATACATATACAGTAACCACATCTAACTGTGTACATACTATATCCATATACAGTAACCACATCTAACTGGGTACATACTATATACATATACAGCAATCACATCGAAATGTGTACACACGCTATCCATATACAGTAACCATATCTAACTGTAATAACATATAACTGTGTACATACGCTATCCATATACCGTAATAACATATAACTGTGTACACACGCTATCCATATCCCGTAATAACATATAACTGTGTACATACGCTATCCATATCCCGTAATAACATATAACTGTGTACATACGCTATCCATATCCCGTAATAACATATAACTGTGTATATACGCTATCCATACTGTAATAACATATAACTGTGTACACATGCTATCCATATCCGGTAATAACATATAACTGTGTACACATGCTATCCATATCCGGTAATAACATATAACTGTGTACATACGCTATCCATATCCGGTAATAACATATAACTGTGTACACATGCTATCCATATCCGGTAATAACATATAACTGTGTACATACGCTATCCATATCCGGTAATAACATATAACTGTGTACATACGCTATCCATATCCGGTAATAACATATAACTGTGTACACATGCTATCCATATCCGGTAATAACATATAACTGTGTACACACGCTATCCATATCCCGTAATAACATATAACTGTGTACACACGCTATCCATACTGTAATAACATATAACTGTGTACATACGCTATCCATATCCCGTAATAACATATAACTGTGTACACACGCTATCCATACTATAATAACATATAACTGTGTACACACGCTATCCATATCCGGTAATAACATATAAATGTGTACACATGCTATCCATACTATAATAACATATAACTGTGTACATACGCTATCCATATCCCGTAATAACATATAACTGTGTACACACGCTATCCATATCCCGTAATAACATATAACTGTGTACACACGCTATCCATACTATAATAACATATAACTGTGTACATACGCTATCCATATCCCGTAATAACATATAACTGTGTACACACGCTATCCATATCCCGTAATAACATATAACTGTGTACACACGCTATCCATACTATAATAACATATAACTGTGTACATACGCTATCCATATCCCGTAATAACATATAACTGTGTACACACGCTATCCATATCCCGTAATAACATATAACTGTGTACACACGCTATCCATACTATAATAACATATAACTGTGTACATACGCTATCCATATCCCGTAATAACATATAACTGTGTACACACGCTATCCATATCCCGTAATAACATATAACTGTGTACACACGCTATCCATACTATAATAACATATAACTGTGTACATACGCTATCCATATCCCGTAATAACATATAACTGTGTACACACGCTATCCATATCCCGTAATAACATATAACTGTGTACACACGCTATCCATACTATAATAACATATAACTGTGTACATACGCTATCCATATCCCGTAATAACATATAACTGTGTACATACGCTATCTATATTGTAATAACATATAACTGTGTACATACGCTATCTATATTGTAATAACATATAACTGTGTACATACGCTATCTATATTGTAATAACATATAACTGTGTACATACGCTATCTATATTGTAATAACATATACATGTGTACACACGCTATCCATACTATAATAACATATAACTGTGTACATACGCTATCTATATTGTAATAACATATAACTGTGTACATACGCTATCTATTTTGTACTAACATATAACTGTGTACACACGCTATCTATATTGTAATATAATTGTTTGCACCCGACATCCATTCTACTCATCCTGTATTTGTGTTTGCTGTACATGTTTTACTTTTGTTTTATGATTCTAACATATGTTTTTCATAAAAGTAGCGTATTGTGTAATGTTACTTGTGTAAGATGTGATCAGACGCTTAGCTTATACATATTTATTTTAGCTCGATTGCGAAACAAGTTCTTACAACTTATATTAATCACTCTCAAGACCTCATTCCTGATGGAATCCATCGCCACGAGGGAGAGAGAAGAGGCAACGTGGAATTTAAATGCCTTGCCTAAGGGCACACTCGTAACGGCTCCAGCGGGGTTCGAACTCCAGACCTTTCACACCTGAAGCGAACGTGCATCCACTGCGCTATCACGACTTCCTAGAAAGCTTCAAATATGTGCTATATTTAGAACTATTCCAAATGTGTACAAGTGGTAGCGTGATCGCTTCAGGTGCGAGAGGCCCGGAGTTCGCACCCAGCTGTATTCACGATTGATCTCTTAGACACGGCTCTTAATTCCACATTGCCTCTATCTTTCTGGCTGGGTTTGTTACATCGACATTGAATGGGTTCCAAAAATATAAATATGGACCGGCCAGTCACAATCAGTATTGATTGTTCAGCAGTATAACGTAGAAATAGAAATTAATATATGCTTCAGCTATTCTTCTTCTTCTTGTACTGACACCAAATGGTGAATACTCGTACTGGTACGGTGCAATAAAGTCTATATATGTGTGGACTAAAAGTGTATATGTAGCCCTATAGTGCGGTTAAACGCGTCCAGTAGGAGTATATATAGAAGTGTAACTGGCTGCACTTCCCTCTTGAAAAACTGTCGATGGTAGGGCAGCTTAGGACTGTTTGAGTGCGTCTCTTCCAAGTCTGATGGTGTCAGAGAAGAATGACTTCTGGTTGCAGAGAGTCCTGGCAAAAAGATACTAGATATGACATTCCGTGGCCTCTAAGTTCTAACAGATGTGATCGGTGTGAGGTATGTGGTAGAGACATCTACCAGGTGATATACAATACGGTATATTATTGTAAAGCTCCTTTTGAGACTTTGTCTTGTTCGTATTATACTTAAGGCATACAATATATCTATGCAATAACCGTACGGTTAGTTTATTCGTCTTGCTCACTTTCTGAAACATTCCCCAATGTTTTAGATGGATGAAATTGTGATGATAACGAAGTGATAAAATGTTTAGCTCAAACCAAAAAAAAGATGGCGGGTGTTTCGTTGCAGGAAAAGGGATGGTAAATGATGTTTTCGTGTTTCTCTGGTGCCTGTCAGCGCATATTATATATTTAACTATTGAATATATGTTTTAGGATACGAGTACATCTATCTGGATTGTCTATTGTTCAATTGCGTCTTCAGTTGTGTCATAATTACTCTTGATGACTAACACGTCACCCATATTCAACGTTAAAATAGTGGGTGGGGAATGATATTTTTAAAATTGTACTTTGTATTTAATATCAAACATTGACAGTATTATCAATCTGTGTTTGTGAAAACCCACAATGAGTGGTACCACCTAGAAGGTAGCATAGTACATGCAATGAAAGTTGAGGGCTTCATGTAAACCTATTGAAAATAATTGTTTGACACTGGCAGGTGGTCGAGTGGTATAGCACAGCATTTTTAGAACTATCCTTTCATCATGGTTGCAAGTTCGCTCCATATCAGAGACAAGTGATAAATGATACAGTACACGCCAGACGGATTAATCAAACTCCGCACGCCTTCGCGAAGCAAAATGAAAACAAACATACGTTTCTTGTTACGAAACGACAAAATCTCTGTCGGACCGAATTAACTGGCGATCCGGCATGAAAGACATTTACAGCCTTTCTGGTCGCTATATATAGATTTTCGGAAAATATTAAAGTGGTGAAACCTATGCTCTGCGTAAATCCCACATATAATGGCCAGTATAAAATGTTAATTGCACAAGTTTGCCATATATTATTATTTACTTAAGTTGTGAAAACTTAAAAAAAAACATTTTGTGACAACAACTTTAAAAAAAAACATGTTAGCTTCATCACATGACTTTGCTGCTTAATTCCTTCATCACATGACTTTGCTGCTTAATTCAGCTATCGCAACTCAAGACTTCAGGGCACCTATGCACGGCTTACTTGTTATTTTTTATTTATCCACCATAATTTGTTGAATATCTTATTTTGATATAGTACATCATTGAATAAAACACGTATTGGTCTTAATCAGAAATGGTATAGAAACTATTTTTCGGGTTAGGTGTAGATTTTTTAAATTCGGATAGCTGCCTGAATTGCTCATACACCGTATAGTTTCGGTGGAAATATTCTCCCAATGATTTGTTTGATTATATTCGTCTGCTGGACCAGTCACATGACAGTTGCATCAGGCTACCGATACACATAACGGAATGCTATTGAACCATGCTTCAGCTCTGTCAGCGAAATTAGCCTACAACTATATAATTATTTTAAATACGGATGTTACTGGACATATACGCCGAGCATATCTTCCACCATTCTTATGAAATGGAACAAATGTATGGCGTAGAAACCTTGCGGCATGTACATGTCAGAGAGATATATCACGAGATTGTTTATATATATTCGTGGTGAACAAGATATAAGATCATTTGTGATCAGTATGATTTTGAACGTCCGCTGGAAACCGAAAATTAACACTAATAACACTTGAAAATTAACACCAACCAATGATCCATGAATTAACACTGCGATTTGTTTCCGCGGTGATTTGCCCCAGGCAATTAATCAATCCATGTTTAGTCATCTTTGGTTCGTTTTATTCCGTTCAATTTATAGTGGGATTATGTCACTTGTAAGCGAAAAACGACAAAAACGTATTTGTTAAATATGCATACAATGTTCTATGGATTGAACTATTTCTGTGTTCTATTGTTTTCAGGTTTCTGTCTGAGGAGGGTGTGGCACAGTGTACTTCAGCTGGCAAAATAGACACAGAATCTATCATCAAAATAGCATTAAATGTAAGTTTGCAATGTACCTATAGTCCAAGATATAATGTGCACGTTACGATGCTGTAGCATGTTTGTGTTACACCGTAGGGCGTAATGTGTATGTGTGTCACGTCGTAATCGTTGTGTGGTGTATGTCGTCGTAAGCCGTGGTGTATTTCTTTACCCGTATCTATATAAACGCAAGACGATAGTTAAGAAATATCCGTTACTTTATTGTGTACAGTCACTGATGTGTATCAATATTAATGTAATACAATTTCAATGCATAGTTAACCCATTTCATTCTGGATATATTTAAAGGCTTTTGCAAACAACATAGATCCAGATCTATGTTGTTTGCTGCATAGCCAAGTGTCTTAGCAAGATCATCTGAATAGCAAACAGCATAGAGCCTGATCAGACGGAACGTTCCGTGGCGGTTAATCTGGCTCCTATGTTCTTTGCAAATACCGTTTGAACGGTATCCAGAATGAAATGGGTTAATGTATATATCCAAGTGAGCAATGTGTCGAAAGATACACAATCGTTACGGTATGATTTTGTACAAGATCTTAACACTGGATATCCAATTATTCAAATAAATAACAATATCAACATCCACTATGGAGATCCATATAACTTTTATAACAGTAACAAATATTTCGGATATCCTTTTTCACTGGAATTCCAGATCCAAATTATCTATCCTTTTTTTTCAAATAGTGAGCACCTTCTTTATATACAAGTACAAAAACCCTTTATAATCTTCAAGTGACTAATTGTACAAACATAGGAAATTAAGTAAGCAGTCATATACTTTGTTTTATAAACAAGTTTCTGGCAGTTGTCACTTAATATGGGTTTTACTTAATCTGTTAGCACAAACAATTTCACATGTTTTAGGGGGAACAAAAACCTTACCAATTAGCTAAAGCCAAACATTGGATAAATACATTTTCACAGTTTTGACAATGTGCTAAAAAATGCAGAAGTTGATAACCCAATCTTCTGAACAATTTTAATGTAAATTCTGCAACTTGAAAAATGAAATAGATGCATGTATATTTTACTTTCTATGAAAAATAAAATTACAAATCCAAAACAAATATTCCTATTAAAATTACATTATACACCAAGTATGGTTTCAATATATTTTTTTATATTAATATTTCGTGATGACTACATAGAATATATGGGGGCATAATATTTGCCTGACCGTCGAATATGTCCGGCAAAAATTGATCCGGTCCTTTAATATTTTCTGGAATATCGGCCGGGTGTCTGGAATTTTTCGCAAGTTCCAACATTGTTTCAGAGTTGTTTACCTTAATTGACCAAAATGAAACAAACGCTTTGATTCGCCGATAATATTCCATTAACCAATCGTTGTCCGTGATACATCTTCAGTGTAAAGTTAAACATGGCATCTAAAATATTTTTGAGGGGGCACAGCCGGGAAAGAAAATTAACAAATGTGGAAAAGAACATAAAAAATAAGGAAGATGAATTGAATCATCCCAAACGGCAGTTTAATGCCAAACAAACAGGACTAACCCAGTACTGCTCGAGGATAGTGAACCCACCAGTACTGCTCGAGGATAGTGAACCCACCAGTACTGCTTGAGGATAGTGAACCCACCAGTACTGCTTGAGGATAGTGAACCCACCAGTACTGCTCGAGGATAGTGAACCCACCAGTACTGCTCGAGGATAGTGAACCCACCAGTACTGCTCGAGGATAGTGAACCCACCAGTACTACTCGAGGATAGTGAACCCACCAGTACTGCTTGAGGATAGTGAACCCACCAGTACTGCTTGAGGATAGTGATGATACAGATTCACTAGATGCTGTCAACATGATCTAACCAGAACAGTCATGTACCAATTTGTCTACCAGTGAATCTATTTATGAAATTGAATTGATGCTTCATTGAGATGATGACAAGGATGATGTAGATGATGATGTAGCTGATGATGTAGCTGATGATGTAGATGATATGATGTAGTCGATGATGTAGATGATGATGATGTAGCTGATGAAGTAGCTGATGATGTAGATGGTGATGTAGATGATGATGTAGTCGATGATGTAGATGGTGATGTAGTCAATGATGTAGATGATGGTGATGTAGATGATGATGTAGTCGATGATGTAGATGGTGATGTAGTCGATGAAGATTGTCTGGATTTTCAGGATGAGATCATGATCATTGACCGAATGATGTTTTATTGTCAGAAATAAATCCAGAAATGTAGTTAGGAATCACATTTATGGCGTTTTCTATCAGTCAGGCAAATATTTGTCCGGTCAGGCAAAGTTTTTTCAGATTGCCAGACCGAATGTCTGGCGGCTTTCCCCCAATTTCGAGAAGATCGTATTTTCTCAGAAACTTTGTGCTCACTTCTTTATTTGAACGGAAGTCGGTGATTAATTAGTTTGTGCAAATTTGTTTTCGCTCAATTACAAAAAAGTTCCTCGACCTCGGTATGAGGGATGGAGATGAGACAGTGTAGGTTTAAGTGGTTTACCTGCATGGTTCTGACATGGCTCAAACTCACAATCCCTCGGTTATGCCTACAGAGGCGATTGCTTCTCCCCATATAGTTCTGGTTGTGTTGGTAGTTGCATAAAGTGTTTAAGAAATTGGTCAGAAATGAGATTGATTTGAGGTTATTCTGAGGGACTGTTTCGATTCATGATCAGGAAATAGTCATAATCTGCATTGATATAAAAAGAAGAAGACGTTAGTTTGATTTACAGCTGAATGAAAATCTCTTTTAATTAACAATCGGATGTAACTACTACAATTAAAGAATTTGACCCGATCATCGTGGCAATGAGATAGTTATCCAATACAGGTATCTGATACAGTTATACAATACAGAAACATGATTTACTGTGAAAAGTTGATGAAATGGGACATCGATTCAAGTAACTACATGTAAAAGTGGGTTCAATTTGTGTGTTTGGTTGTGTCAATCTGAATTTTTGTCTTTGCCACTTCTATTGCCAATTGAAAAAACTGGAGTCACTTTGAAAAATTTAGAGCCAACTAAGAGCCATATAGTTCAGAGATAAATATTTGAAGCCATGTATTTGACAAAACATGTGCTGAAAAATATAATTTATAAAAAATGTTTTTAAGTTGCACGAAATGGTTTCGTCTATTCACAAAATGTAGCACCATTGGCGACCGGCAGCTATAATATACTGTAAACGGTTCGTTGTAAAGAGGTACTTGATGGTTTTGTAGCAGAACAATAAACTATAATCATGATTATTTGGGTAATTAGAACAACTTATGATTAGTTGTTGTTGCTATGTTTTTCAGACTGATCTACGAGAGATTGGTAAGGGATGGCTTCCAGAGGACATGAACCGAGGCCGTGCAGATTATGTAAGTACAATCAACATTCTACTGTGTCATCGAAACTGCAAATAATCTCCCTTTGTGTATTTTTGCTGAACCAAATCATATGTGAATTTATTTACAGTTTTATGAGATAAAATACTGGGATAACCTTGCATCTGAAATTGGGGGAAATTAAAAAGTATGACACAGCCAGGGTTCCCTCTGTCTGAATGTTTATCTGCGCCACTTCTTACGCCAATTGAAAAACACTAGAGCCAATTAAAAAAACTTGGAGCCAACTAAGAGCCATATAGTTCACAAATAAATATTTGAAGC
Source organism: Archivesica marissinica (assembly GCA_014843695.1). Lineage (NCBI taxonomy): Eukaryota > Metazoa > Mollusca > Bivalvia > Venerida > Vesicomyidae > Archivesica > Archivesica marissinica. The sequence goes on along the minus strand of CM026391.1, from coordinate 54,556,223 downwards.
CATGTATTTGACAAAACATGTGCCCAAAAAAAAATTAAAAAAGGTTGCGCCAAATATTTTCTTCGCCAATTCACACAATTTAGCGCCAATATTGGTTTTTTGGCGACTGACAGTGGGAACCCTGTCAGACATGTATCGCGCATTAGACACAGATTGTTGTAAGTAAGATGTTATACTTTCTCTATCATGAAAACGAGGAGAAGATAAGAAGACGGAAGGAATTTACCACAGTTTAGTGTGTGATGTCAAACATGACAATGACCATATTTACTGGCATTTTTGCGAGTATTTTTAGATATTATGGTCATGTTAGAATCGAAATAATATTTGTATTTGCATTATTTGAATCAAACATTGCTTGGAGTTCTGGTGCGTAGAAATTAGCCATGCAGGCCGTAGGCCACTCATAACGACAAACCATGTTTTATTCGAACAAAATAACAAAAATACAAATATTATGTTTGACGCTAACATGACCAAAATATCTATAAAAAACTCCAAAACATGCTAGTAAATACAATGTATGATGTCACTTTTGCAGGGATCATTCTAGAGGGCGATGTGGGCGAAATTGTTGCCCTAGGGACCCTGACTTCGCCCTCTGGGGGCCCCACTTCTCCCTAAAAAAAAATATATATATATATAGTTATTTATAGTAAAATACTCTGGCCATTATAAAGCACTCCTTCTATTCAAATGTTGTATTTAATGGGTTGTACTGTGCATTTTAACCCTATTTTGCAGAAGTATATTAAAGATAGCGATTTAAGGTAGCGATCACGCGCTTTCTCACTTCTCCCAAAAATTCTAGAATGAACCCTGGTTTGACATCACACTAAACTATGGTAAAGTCTTTCTCTGCGTATGCTAACCACATGCTGAGTCATGTTAGAATTTGTATTAATGTATTAATGTATTAATGTATTAATGTATGTCATTTGTTGATGTAAATAAATGAATAACTAAACTATGTTTAAACTAATGTAAACTTAGACGGGCGAGTCTGGAACACCGACATTGTTTCATCTTTTTGGTATCTAGGTTCAAGGTCCAGGCGTGCTACAATTACAGAAGATTCGTAATGTTTCTGCCCCTAAGGACAACGAAGACTCACAAGCAGCCCCGAGACTCATGAAGCTGGTTCTCACAGACGGACACATCACATGTTCAGCTGTAGAGACAGAGGTTCTGCGAGATGTTGGGTGCGTTTATTTGTTTTAACCCATCCAACACCAAGTAACTGACATGGACTGGTGCATGATATTTTTAGACCAATAAATTAATAAGAAAATTACATTTGGACCAGTTCATTTATCAAAATGAGTAATCTGGATCTACACTGTTTGTAAGCCTATAAGTTTATGCAAATTAATTGTTAGCTCGATTGCGAAACAAGTTCTTTCAACTTATAATAATCACTCTCGAGACCTCATTCCTGATGGAATCCATCGCCATGAAGGAGAGAGATGAGGCAATGTGGAATTTAAATGCCTTGCCTAAGGGCACAATCGTAATGGCTCCAGCGGGGCTCGAACTCCGGACCAATAAAGCCAAATTAGAGATATGTAGTGTTGTAAGGGTTAATAATACATGTTTGTGTGAACCCCGTGAAGTGTAACCGACTGACCACTCCTGCACTAGAACACCCGTGAAGTGTAACCGACTGACCACTCCTGCACTAGAACCCCCGTGAAGTGTAACCGACTGACCACTCTTGCACTAGAACACCCGTGAAGTGTAACCGACTGACCACTCCTGCACTAGAACCCCCGTGAAGTGTAACCGACTGACCACTCCTGCACTAGAACCCCTGTGAAGTGTAACCGACTGACCACTCCTGCACTAGAACCCCCATGAAGTGTAACCGACTGACCACTCCTGCACTAGAACCCCCATGAAGTGTAACCGACTGACCACTCCTGCACTAGAACACCCGTGAAGTGTAACCGACTGACCACTCTTGCACTAGAACCCCCGTGAAGTGTAACCGACTGACCACTCCTGCACTAGAACCCCCGTGAAGTGTAACTGACTGACCACTCCTGCACTAGAACACCCGTGAAGTGTAACCGACTGACCACTCCTGCACTAGAACCCCCGTGAAGTGTAACTGACTGACCACTCCTGCACTAGGACACCAATCTATTTCTCATATTTGTTTATAGGTACAATCTGAATACAGTCAAACCTATGTTAAGCAGCCAGTCAAAAACTTGGTTGCTTTGCACAGGTGGCTGCTTAATAGAGGTCAAATTTATAATAAAACAACATTGGGTGAATCTGTAAACTGGCTGCTTAATGGAATTGACCACTAACAGAGGTTTGACTATACTTATTTGAAACACAAATGTGCAGAATCCTAAAATTACTCGTATCGTCAGGATGCGTTATTCATATGGGTAACCGGTAGCGACAATAAATGAAACTCAAATACATACCGTCATATTAGTTGCTTCATGGGAGAAAATCTACAGGGCAGCTGATCAGATGTATACATGTATGTTACAGATGTATACATGTATGTTTCAGGTGTATACATGTATGTTTCAGGATTATACATGTATGTTTCAGTTCGAACACGGCACCAGGAAGTAAGATCCTGTTGAAGATGACCGTAGATGTAGAGCACGGCTTTCTCTTACTGAACAATAAAAACATGAAGAACCTCGGAGGCAGGGTTGAAAAACTGGCGGAGGGATGGGAATTGAAGAAGGTAATGTAACTAATAGATACGATTCATCTCCTCCATGTACAGATTGTTGTCTTGGCTCGGATGTTATTAATCTTTTCTCTGTTCTCAAACTTGGTCGATAGCTTTTTAGATTTGTCGGGCTCATTTCTAGAGGGTGACTTAGGCGAAATAGTTGCCCTAGGTATTCCGTCCTATGGACAGTGACCTCGCCCAATGCATGGTTCCCTCTGGCTGATTGTTTGCGCCACCTCCGTCGCCAATTTGAAATAATTGGAGCCAATTAAAATAAATTGGAGCCGACTGGGAGCCAAACATTTTAGCCAATGGATCTTTAACCCTTTCAACACCAAGTAACTGACATGGACTGATCCATGATATTTTTAGACCAATAAATTAATAAGAAAATTACATTTGGACCAGTTTGTTTATCAAAATGGGTAATTGTGTCTAAATATAGTAATATTACTGGCAAAAAAAGTGCAGATCCTGATGAGATGGCTCGTTACGATCTACACATTTTGTAAGCCTATTTAGAGGTCTCGGGTGTTGAAAGGGTTAACTTACATAGTTGTACATTGTATTATTGTATATTTCCAAGATATCAGTATTCTTGGAAGTGTCTAGCTAATTTTGCTGCAGGTTGTTTATCACATAAATCATCTTCACAGGGATGTTTTTTACCAAATGTATACAAGCACGATGAAGTCATTATGAATGCTGACAAATTAGTGATGAGTTTGACATAAATCTACCTATCTGTTATACAGAATCCAGGCCCACTAATTAAATCATCATCTCTAATTTGTTTACCTTTCTTTTGATAATTAAAGAGTGAGACCAATAATACTTAACCCTTCTTTAATCATCGTAATCCGCCGAATAACTTTCCCAAAACTGTAATAAACATCGACAATACACGAGCCCCTAGTCCATTGTTAAAATGTAATTAGCGAATTATCAAGCTTATCAACTTCTTATAACATCAGTCTCAATCAGTGTCATAATTGGACCCGTGTATAATCCGCAATTAACAACTGTCATGCTTTCACGATACCGGCATCCACCCGTGAACGTGTTATCGATCGGTAAATACACACGACATATTTATGTAGTTTGGCCACTTAGTGTTATAGTACATTACAGCCGCTTACAACATTTCAAAATTTTTCATTTTGCGCCTTTAGCGATCGACAGTGACAGTGACCCTACCCCACTTCTCCCTAAAAATAATATTCTTTTACAATTTTCATACCAAATTTTGTCCAGTAACATACACTGGCCAATGATACAGACAGAGACCCATTCCAGAGTCTCCTCTGGTTGTTTTACGTGCACGGTGTAAAGCACCGACACAAGACCTCGGTTTAACGTCCCATCTGAAAGACTGTTGATTTTATTAGGGTCAGACGGGGGATCGGATGATACATACATTTCCACTTACACAATATATGTCTCACTGTCCACTACACATTGAAAATTGGGTGAAATTGAATACGTTATTATTAACCCTTTCAACACCACATACCTCTAAATAGGCTTGCAAAAAGTGTAGATCCAGATGAGCCGGCTCATCAAGATCTGCACTTTTTGCCAGTAATATTACTATCTTTAGACAAAATTACCCATTTTGGTAAATGAACTGGTCCAAATGTAATTTTCTGATTAATTTATTGGTCTAAAAATATCATGCACCAGTCCATGTCAGTTATTTGGTGTTGAATTGATTAACAAGCCAAAAATTAAATATCCTGTTGTATTTTGCTTTCTAGAAATTAGCGAAGCAACAAAGATCTATGAACTATGGCACAGAAGGAGGTCCTCCACCATTTGTACCGTTTGGTCAGAGAATTGGTAATGATGCTTATAAACCCTCAACAAGACGAGGTGAGTCATTAACACAAATGTTCTATTGTCATTCCACCTTCCGTCTCTCTCATGTGCGCCCACCCGTCTGCTATATGCACACAATCTCCTATTGACAAGTGCTACAAATTGATCAGGTTTGATCGTGACTGTTTTTGTCTCGTCCACTTTAGTTTAAAGCGAGACTAAGCAGCTAACTATCCAAACAATTACATATTTGCAGATGACTACAATCCCGTTGAATATAAGACTTTGGTTATGTGATTAGGTGTTGTTACCTGCCCGCCCAGCAAGTCCAACACTCCAGGAGTGACCTTGAATCTGACTTTTGGCGAGTCTAATTTCAGAAATTATTTATGCGTAAAAATCATTTTTCAAAAATCATCAAAGTAATTGCTTTGGAATTTTACAGACACATCCGCATACTAATTCTCTTCACTCAAGTAATCCCCCACACCCATTGACAGAACTTGAATTTTGGTCGAAAATTATTTATGTGTAAAAAGACCGTCACAGATTATCATTTCTAGAAATCTGTCAAAAGTTATTGCTTTGGAACTTTGCAGGCACATCCGAATACTAATTCTCTTCACCCACAGTAATTCACCCCCCCCCCCCCACCAATAGTAGGGTGGATTTATGGCTCCTGGTTTTGACGAATGATGTGAATTTAATGCTCCTGGATTTGGCTAAGGAGCTGATCGTATTTACGGCTCCTGGTTTTGGCTATAGTGAGCTGACAGTATTTACGGCTCCTGGTTTTGGCTATAGTGAGCTGACAGTATTTACGGCTCCTGGTTTTGGCTATAGTGAGCTGACAGTATTTACGGCTCCTGGTTTTGGCTATAGTGAGCTGACAGTATTTACGGCTCCTGGTTTTGGCTATTGTGAACTTACAGTATTTACGGCTCCTGGTTTTGGCTATTATGAGCTGACAGTATTTCCGGCTCCTGGTTTTGGCTATAGTGAGCTGACAGTATTTACGGCTCCTGGTTTTGGCTATAGTGAGCTGACAGTATTTCCGGCTTCTGGTTTTGGCTATAGTGAGCTGACAGTATTTACAGCTCCTGGTTTTGGCTATAGTGAGCTGACACTATTTCCGGCTCCTGGTTTGGCTATAGTGAGCTGACAGTATTTACGGCTCCTGGTTTTGGCTAAGGAGCTGACAGTATTTACGGCTCCTGGTTTTAGCAAATAATGGGACTATATTTAGACTCATGGTAGTGTGATTGTATTTATGGTATACTGTTCCGTTTCGGGCACATTTCGGATATCCCTGTATATTGTGACTTATTGTCTCTGTGGTATCTACTTTTATTTACATGCATTTTCACTGTTATCTGTATGAAGCTTTCGTTTTATCGTAGATAATTTTAAGTCGCTGGAAACAAACAAGGCTGATAGTAAAAAAGCCGAAGATAAAGAGTTTGAGGAGCAGCGGAAAGCCACGATCGCCGAAGCCTTGCAAGCCAAAGAGGACGCTCAGTTGAAAAAGTTTGGCGGCGGACCGAAACAGGTGAGGACATAGAAATCAGAAAGCTAAATATTTTTCCATTTACTAAATATGTGGACTGGAATTGTCAGTCGTAATTTGTACCATATGACCTGGGTTTGAGTACCGAGGTGCCTCTGAGGCCGGGTGGTTATGTTCGTTGACTCCAAAATCATTTGCCATTCACTGCTGTAGGTTCAAATCCCACTGGGGCGTCATATTGCTCCATGTGAGGAAGCAGTCCAACTGGCTTGTGAAAGGTCAGTGGTTCTATCTGGGTGCTTGAAGCTTGGAGGGGTACCCAGGGTCTGCCACCACCTATATTAGCTGGAGATGTGATCAGGCTTACAGGTATACACGTTTCTAGCAAGTCCTTCCAGTGAAAATTACACGAAAATCAGGAGACCGCAACTGGTAATCCAGGGATAGCATGTTCGATCCCTGACCCTAATAAAATTAACAGTCTTTCAGATGGGACTTTAAACCGAAGTCTCGAGTCGGTGCTTTACACCGTGCACGTAAAACAACCAAAGGAGAGAGACTCTGGAATGGGTCTCTCTGTCTGTATCATGCACTATCCTCCAAAAATCTAAAATGACGTAATCTCTTCAGGAGGCGTCGCTCATATGGGTAACCGGTAGCGACGATAAATAAACGTAAAATGTTATTATGTTTAGGTCTCCACAGACTATGATGTTGCCAAAATAACAGAAATGGGTTTCAAGGCTGAGGAAGCCACAACTGCCCTGAAGAACAACAACGGTAATGTTCAACAAGCTATAGACTATTTGTTAAGTGGTGGATCGAGGGACCGTAGACCACAAGGAGGGCCTAACAGACAGTCAGAGTATGATTCATGGGACAGGAGACCCCAGGGAGGCGCCGTTCGACAGTCGAATTACGATTCGGGGGACAGGAGGTCACAAGGTGCACCCAATAAACAATCGAGTTACGAGTCGGGAGACCGGAGGCCACAGGGTGTTCCGAACAGGCAGTCAAGTTACGAGAGTGATCGAGGAAGAGGGAGAAGGGATAGACGAGAAGATGATGCAGGTTTGTAAGTTATATCACCAAAATATGCTGTACTATACCAACAGTATGGTATATTGCACCTAAAATATGGTATATTACCATGGTATATTGCACCTAAAATACGGTATATTGCACCTAAAATACGGTATATTACCATGGTATATTGCACCTAAAATACGGTATATTGCACCTAAAATACGGTATATTACCATGGTATATTGCACCTAAAATACGGTATATTGTACCTAAAATACGGTATATTGCACCTAAAATATGGTATATTGCACCTAAAATATGGTATATTACACATAAAATAGTGTATATTACACATAAAATAGTGTATATTATACCTAAATGTACTGCATTAAACCTATGAATATATGGTATATAACACCTGAATATGGACCAAATACGGTATATTGTACCTAAAATATGCTGTTATATATCCCAATAGCCCTCCTCCGTGGTCGAGTGGTTACGGTCGCTGACTTGTATACCACTGTAACCTATCATCACTGATGGTCACGGGTTCGAGCCCCGCTCAGACCGTGTTTCATTTATATGAAAAAGTTGGCAGTTTCTTACGGAGGTTGGTGCACCCAAGTACTGGTTAACCGCTGGAGCCTGCCCATGAAAGGTGTTGTTAGGTAAACTGCCCGCCGGCGATATAGCCTAAAAATGGTGCTGATGCAGGCGTAAAACCCAAAATATAACTATAACTATATATCCCAAATATATATACACCAGTCAAACCTGTGTAGTCACCTCTACTAAGCAGCCAACCTACATTAAGCGGCTAATTTTTATATTCCCAATAGGCTATATTTGTATACATTTAACCTCTACTAAGCAGCCATATGTGCAGTGTTTTCCTCAGAATTTAAATTTAGGGACCGATGACCCCCTCTACCATATTTTAGGGGATCAATTTCAAAATTATGGGGTTTGCCGACTCCGTGGTCAAGTGGTTACGGTCGCTGACTTGTATACCACCCTTAACCTATCATCACTGATGGTGACTGGGTTAGAGCCCTGCTCGTACCATGTCTCATTATATGAAAAAGTTGGCAGTTTCTTATGGAGGTTGGTGCATTATGGCCCCTATGATTATTTTTTTAATTTAGGTTTATTTAACGTTGCTAATGGTTACCCATATGTGCGACGGTCAGTTTACCTAACAACCCCTTTCCTGGGCAGGTTCCAGCAGTTAACCAGTACTTGGTGCACCAACCTCCATAGGAAACTGCCAACTATATATATATACCAGTCAAACCTGTGTCTGTCACCTCTCTTAAGTAGCCAACCTAATATTGTCTATTGCATAATGTGTATTGCATAACGTGTAATTCATAACGTGTATTGCATAATGTGTATTGCATAATGTGTATTGCATAACGTGTTTTGCATAACGTGTACATTTTGTATTGCATAATGTGTATTGCATAACGTGTATTGCATAATGTGCATTGCATAACGTGTTTTGCATAACGTGTACATTTTGTATTGCATAACGTGTATTGCATAACGTGCATTGCATAATGTGTATTGCATAACTCTCATCGTATGTTCTTTCATATTGTACTTTAGTGTATATTGCAAATGAATGCAAAGCTTTATCACAATTCCTTATGATTGGGGGGTATGTTGTTGACACTAACAAATGATTAATGAATCCATACCTCTATATTTACATCGCTATTGTATTTCCTCCGATGAATGTATGTGCCCTGATTGTACACAATTTAGCATGAGGGTTCCCAACTAATGATATGCAGCTGACATGCGCACTTGAAGTTACGGGCATGCCATTCGCATTATTAATTTAGTCGATGTTCGTCGCAAGAAAAGGCGTGTCTTATAGTTTACGCTTTTCCAAGGATGATCTATTTACCTGTTCCGAGACACAGTATGCTGCAAATCTGGACTAAATACATTTTAAATGCAAATTATGCTATATTTTCGTTGTGTCATTGAAAAGAATAATTAATGTAAATATAAGTAATCTTGGCATCCACGCTAACTTTACATGTCCAATGTAGTTTATACACGATGAAAACTATTAACCCGCGATTCATTCCTTAAATGAAATTCAGGTGCTGGACGTGGCCGTCGTGGGCGTGATACAGATGAGGGTGACGATGTGAGCAGTAAGCCCTCTGCTCCCTCTACGCTATTCGACTTCCTGAAACTTTCGAATAAAATACCAGATACAAAAGGTAATCATCCGGAGCCAAGATACAGGTGTCATGGTTGCCATATCCCATGGGATGAGACATTTCCTCACGGAATGTGATGCTTCCAAAAATACTACATAGTTTAATTTTTGCTCTAATACTAATAGTTTTATCTTTTGCTTCAATACTACATAGTTTATCTTTTGCTTCAATACTACATAGTTTATCTATTGCTTCAATACTACATAGTTTATTTATTGCTTCAATACTACATAGTTTATTTATTGCTTCAATACTACATAGTTTATCTATTGCTTCAATACTACATAGTTTATCTATTGCTTCAATACTACATAGCTTATCCAGGGCGTTCACTAGACTTTGAAAGTCAAGAGTCAATGACCCTTGAGGTCAAAATCTCAAGAGTCAAACAGGAATTTTCAAGAGTCAAGCTGGAATTTTCAAGAGTCAAATATATGCATGTTGGTACTTTACGTACATGTAATTTTTGTAGGTTCGTGCTATCACTGTTAGCGAAGGGATTTTTCTTTTTAGCATCTCTACACCAAGTACAATACAACAGAATCTGATCATCAGTTTGTTTCATTTCCAGCCACTCAAATTCATTAAGCCACTCAGACCTGAATTTTCTTTTCACTTTAGACTTAGGAGTGTCACAGTCTACTTTATGGCGTTTAGGTATCCCAGGTTCACTATCACTCAGCTTACGTTTGCTGGGTGTGCCAATTCCGAAATGAAGGCTTTTCTGAACCATATTTAAGATTTAATTTCTAAAACTGATACTCTTTAATTTTTTATCTCCGATCTGATTGAAAATATAACTAAGAATGATTTAGGAATATTCTCCAGAAAATGAAGGAATAATGTAGAAACAATGAAATGATTAATGGGTGGTGCACACAATGAATACCCCATAGAAATCTGTAACAAACAATAGCAAAAGTACTTTTACTCACCGACATCATCAAACGATTCCGGCGTACAATTTCTATATCAGTGGCCCACTATAAGCTTCTCAAATAGCAGACAACTTATTATTGACAATACACGTGTTACAAAAACACCGTTTTATCTATGCCGATTGTACATTGACAATACACATAACACCTACTTAAACTTCTCAGTTCTCATGATTAGCAGCACATATGATGGCAAACAACACAAACTGTAATTGGTTGTTTGCAAGACTTGCTAAAGGTGTTTATTGTGACAATCAATAATAATTGTCTTTTGATAAAAACTAAATTTTACCGGAAAAATACCGAGCCGTACAGCTATTAGAGAAACGTTATTAAAGATTTATTTCCCTTTGATACTGAAGTTTGGGTAAGCCTTTTTTCTCAACCACCCAACTGAATAATGACATCAACCACGCGTTTTGAACCTAACCCTGGGCGGCGCAAGTGATGAAGGCGCTTTATGCATGGTTGATACTATATTCTGATCGGCTGGTTGAGATAAAGATTATACGTAAAGTTTGCCTAGACGCCATTTGTCCGATTGTGAGTCCCTCGTAAATCACGATCGTGTTCATAACGAAATGCAGCAGACTTTTGATGAAAATAACTGCGTTTTATATATGAACGATTACGGTATTCGACCTCGTAGACAGACAGATTAGGATAATTACTCCGCTGAGAAAATATTTGATGACGCATGACCGATCAACGCCCCGGGTCAAAGTTGACTCTCAGGGCATTTTCACCAAGAGTCAAACATGCGTCTTTATCAATTTTCATGCGTCAAAACCCGGGAGCTCGGGTCAAATGAACGCCCTGGCTTATCTATTGCTTCAATACTACATAGTTTATCTATTGCTTCAATACTACATAGTTTATCTATTGCTTCAATACTACATAGTTTATCTATTGCTTCAATACTACATAGTTTATCTATTGCTTCAATACTACATAGTTTATCTATTGCTTCAATACTACATAGTTTATCTATTACTTCAATACTACATAGTTTATCTATTACTTCAATACTACATAGTTTATCTATATACTTCAATACTACATAGTTTATCTATATACTTCAATACTACATAGTTTATCTATATACTTCAATACTACATAGTTTATCTATATACTTCAATACTACATAGTTTATCTATATACTTCAATACTACATAGTTTATCTATATACTTCAATACTACATAGTTTATCTATATACTTCAATACTACATAGTTTATCTATATACTTCAATACTACATAGTTTATCTATATACTTCAATACTACATAGTTTATCTATATACTTCAATACTACATAGTTTATCTATTTCCACCAATGTATATATTGCTTGCTAGATCTGACAGTGAAAGAATGTAAAATGAAAGAGCCGCATTACATCGAGGTATGGAGGTTTTTATGAACAAATTATGTGTAAAAAAACCTGACATTTCATATCTCGATAGTCCGCCTCCGTGGTCGAATGGTTAAGGTCGCTGACTTGTATACCACTGTAACCTATCATCACTGATGGTCACGGGTTCGAGCCCCGCTCAGGCCGTGTCTCATTTATATAAAAAAGTTGGCAGTTTCTTACGGAGGTTGGTGCACCCAAGTACTGGTTAACCGTTGGAGCCTGCCCAGGAAAGGTGTTGTTAGGTAAACTGCCCGCCGGCGATATAGCCCAAAATGGTGCTGATGCAGGCGTAAAACCCGAAATATAAAAATATATATAAATTCATATCTCGATAAAACTAAACATTTACAAATTACAAACAGGTTGTCTTTTAGATTCCCAGAATGCTTTAGGCTGTACATGTTCCCATAGTGTTGGAATGGACTGTATTTTTGCGCTGGCCCTTATTAATCATCACCTTAGAAACGTAGAGAATAGAAGAATTTTGCGGTTTGTCGGGTTTTGAATGGTGATCACATGGGCTGAATCAGCCAATGAGAGTCACGGCACTACAGAATGTAATGTTTCTTGTATGCACTATTGTGTGTTTACATTGAATGTTCTCAGTATTAACATGTTCTAAGCAATGGAGTAATCCTCATTACTCTCTCATAATTCCATTCTTAAATAATCAAATAATCAATTATTCAGATTTTAAAATCTCTATGCATTTTTTTGTTCTTCAGTTGGAAAAATAATACAATAATTCATATGCAGATGTACACAAGTGTTAGCTTTAGTAAACCACCATGTACAGAGTTACTTATCCTAGTGTTAGCTTTAGTAAACAATCATGTACAGAGTTACTTATCCTAGTGTTAGCTTTAGTAAACAATCATGTACAGAGTTACTTATCCTAGTGTTAGCTTTAGTAAACAATCATGTACAGAGTTACTTATCCTAGTGTTAGCTTTAGTAAACCACCATGTACAGAGTTACTTATCCTAGTGTTAGCTTTAGTAAACAATCATGTACAGAGTTACTTATCCTAGTGTTAGCTTTAGTAAACAATCATGTACAGAGTTACTTATCCTAGTGTTAGGTCCGCCTCCGTGGTCGAGTGGTTAAGGTCGCTGACTTGTATACCACTGTAACCTATCATCACTGATGGTCACGGGTTCGAGCCCCGCTCAGGCCGTGTCTCATTTATATGAAAAAGTTGGCAGTTTCTTACGGAGGTTGGTGCACCCAAGTACTGGTTAACCGCTGGAGCCTGCCCAGGAAAGGTGTTGTTAAGTAAACTGCCCGCCGGCGATATAGCCCAAAATGGTGCTGATGCAGGCGTAAAACCCGAAATATAACATAAAATATAACAAAATATACTAGTGTTAGCTTTAGTAAACCACCATGTACAGAGTTACTTATCCTAGTGTTAGCTTTAGTAAACAATCATGTACAGAGTTACTTATCCTAGTGTTAGCTTTAGTAAACCACCATTTACAGAGTTATTTATCCTAGTGTTAGCTTTAGTAAACCACCATTTACAGAGTTACTTATCCTAGTGTTAGCTTTAGTAAACAATCATGTACAGAGTTACTTATCCTAGTGTTAGCTTTAGTAAACAATCATGTACAGAGTTACTTATCCCAGTGTTAGCTTTAGTAAACAATCATGTACAGAGTTACTTATCCTAGTGTTAGCTTTAGTAAACCACCATTTACAGAGTTACTTATCCTAGTGTTAGCTTTAGTAAACCACCATTTACAGAGTTACTTATCCTAGTGTTAGCTTTAGTAAACCACCATTTACAGAGTTATTTATTCTAGTGTTAGCTTTAGTAAACAATCATGTACAGAGTTACTTATCCTAGTGTTAGCTTTAGTAAACCACCATTTACAGAGTTATTTATCCTAGTGTTAGCTTTAGTAAACCACCATTTACAGAGTTACTTATCCTAGTGTTAGCTTTAGTAAACCACCATTTACAGAGTTACTTATCCTAGTGTTAGCTTTAGTAAACAATCATGTACAGAGTTACTTATCCTAGTGTTAGCTTTAGTAAACCACCATTTACAGAGTTATTTATCCTAGTGTTAGCTTTAGTAAACCACCATTTACAGAGTTACTTATCCTAGTGTTAGCTTTAGTAAACAATCATGTACAGAGTTACTTATCCTAGTGTTAGCTTTAGTAAACAATCATGTACAGAGTTACTTATCCCAGTGTTAGCTTTAGTAAACAATCATGTACAGAGTTACTTATCCTAGTGTTAGCTTTAGTAAACCACCATTTACAGAGTTACTTATCCTAGTGTTAGCTTTAGTAAACCACCATTTACAGAGTTATTTATCCTAGTGTTAGCTTTAGTAAACAATCATGTACAGAGTTACTTATCCTAGTGTTAGCTTTAGTAAACAATCATGTACAGAGTTACTTATCCTAGTGTTAGCTTTAGTAAACAATCATGTACAGAGTTACTTATCCCAGTGTTAGCTTTAGTAAACAATCATGTACAGAGTTACTTATCCCAGTGTTAGCTTTAGTAAACAATCATGTACAGAGTTACTTATCCCAGTGTTAGCTTTAGTAAACAATCATGTACAGAGTTACTTATCCCAGTGTTAGCTTTAGTAAACAATCATGTACAGAGTTACTTATCCCAGTGTTAGCTTTAGTAAACAATCATGTACAGAGTTACTTATCCCAGTGTTAGCTTTAGTAAACAATCATGTACAGAGTTACTTATCCCAGTGTTAGCTTTAGTAAACAATCATGTACAGAGTTACTTATCCCAGTGTTAGCTTTAGTAAACAATCATGTACAGAGTTACTTATCCCAGTGTTAGCTTTAGTAAACAATCATGTACAGAGTTACTTATCCCAGTGTTAGCTTTAGTAAACAATCATGTACAGAGTTACTTATCCCAGTGTTAGCTTTAGTAAACAATCATGTACAGAGTTACTTATCCCAGTGTTAGCTTTAGTAAACAATCATGTACAGAGTTACTTATCCCAGTGTTAGCTTTAGTAAACAATCATGTACAGAGTTACTCGTGATTTTGTTAAAAAATACCAACAAAGGGGGGTAATTTCACAAAAGCAGGTTCGTTTGTGGCCGTATTTTCCACATTTTATTTTTACCTTAATTATTTTTATTGAAAAATGAAAATATAAGACAATAATCACATTATCTAAACATCTGCTCCTTTCGATATCTTGGTGTGCAGCACATTCTAAGTAAGTGCACAATGGGCCTTTAAGTGAGATTTTGAAGATATATTCCCAAATGAACCCTGGGTTTTGTGAAATGGCCATTTATAAATTACCTCTCATTTTATGTATTTATGTACAAAATCACCAATAACGTTTCAATTGGTGATTTAAATATTACTAAAGTTGCCATTAGAATCAATTAGTAAATTAATTTTTATTTTCTAGATATAAAAACACAAATTGAGACTTTAAAATCTGTGTGATAGCATAATTGTTTTTCCTTTAATTCAGTTTTAAATTTAAAATTTGAACATTTTATAGGTACCCCGGAAAAGAGAACTTACAATGATTCGTCGGATAAAAATCATTTTGCAAATCGTGAACGTACTAGAACATCAAGTGGAAGTTCGGACCAATCCAACCGTTCAAAACAAACAGTTCCTCCAAGGTTTGTGAACAAACCTAAGTATGAACAACCAGGTCAGAACAGAGGTCAAGGTGACCGATCAGATAGACCACAAAGGTTAAGAGATGATAGACCAAAAACAGCACCCACAGAAAACCAGCGATATGATAATAGGACTCAAATTGAACGAGACCGAAATTTTACTGACCGAGATAGAACTTACAGTGATAGAAATAACACTTACAATGATAGAAGCTATAACAATGATAACCGAGACTTCAGAGGAAACAGGAGCCAAACTGACAACAGAAACTTCAAACATAACGACGCCAGAAACTTCAAACATAACGACGACCGAAACTTCAAACAAAACGACGATCGAAACTTCAAACAAAACGACGACAAAAACTTCAAACAAAACGACGACAAAAACTTCAAACAAAACGACGACAAAAACTTCAAACAAACTGACGACAAAAACTTCAAACAAACTGACAATAGAAACATCACGCAAAATGATGACAGAAACTTCAAACAATACGACAAGAGAAATGCCAGTTATAATTCTAGGTCAAACTCAAGTATTAATCAAAGAGAAACAGATGGTGGGGAGACTACCCGGGGAAATGAAGGAACAGACGAAGCCAGTATTAGAGAAAACCACCAACCCTCCGATGGTCTGCAGAAATCACAGGACACTATTCTAAACAACTCGTCCACTTCATCAAAGACTTCATATAATGATAAGGGTGAACAGGATCAGTCTCAGAATAATCTAGGTCAGAATTCGCTACAGCCAGATTCTCGCCAAAACAAGCCCAATGCCAATTCATATAAACAAGACACTTACACTAAAGGAGGTAATTCACAGAAATCGCAGTCTAATCTTGGTGCAAATAACCATGGAAGTCATGTACCAAACTTCCATCCTGGCGGTGAAAACTTTGTGCAAAGTCAGCAAGCACTATCTAGTAACTATAGACACTATAACAATTATCCACCAATGAACAATAATGCTGGACAGTTCCATCAACCAACAGAATTTATTTACACGGAGGTATGTTCATTTTGGCACTATGTTTTTGCGGTAATAGCTGTTGCATGAATATGCAGAATGCAGATCTGTACAAAGCGAAAATTAGAAAAATATGTATAAATTCAAACATGCCTTAAGCAGCCAGCCAAGGGAATCATGGTTAGACTAGTATAGAAGTTACAGGTAACTATATAGAATTTACAGGTAACTAGATCTGTACAGAAGTTACAGGTAACTAAACCTGTATAGAAGTTACAGGTAACTATATAGAAGTTTGTTTATACAAATTTATTTTAGCTCGATTGCGAAACAAGTTATTTCAACTTATATAAATCACTCTCGAGACCTCATTCCTGATGGAATCCATCGCCACGAGGGAGAGAGAAGAGGCAACATGGAATTTAAGTGCCTTGCCTAAGGGCACAATCGTAACGGCTCCAGCGGGGCTCGAACTCCGGACCTTTCGCACCTGAAGCGACCGCGCATCCACTGCGCATCCACTGCGCTATCACGACTTCCATATATAAGTTACAGGTAACTATATCTGTATAGAAGTTACAGGTAACTATATCTGCATAGAAGTTACAGGTAACTATATCTGTATAGAAGTTACAGGTAACTATATCTGCATAGAAGTTACAGGTAACTATATAGAAGTTACAGGTTTTTAAGTTACAGGTAACTATATTGCATAGAAGTTACAGGTAACTATATAGAAGTTACAGGTAACTATATAGAAGTTACAGGTAACTATATCTGTATAGAAGTTACAGGTAACTATATAGAAGTTACAGGTAACTATATCTGCATAGAAGTTACAGGTAACTATATCTGTATATAAGTTACAGGTAACTATATAGAAGTTACAGGTAACTATATAGAAGTTACAGGTAACTATATCTGTATATAAGTTACAGGTAACTATATAGAAGTTACAGGTAACTATATAGAAGTTACAGGTAACTATATCTGTATAGAAGTTACAGGTAACTATATCTGCATAGAAGTTACAGGTAACTATTTAGAAGTTACAGGTAACTATATCTGTATAGAAGTTACAGGTAACTATATCTGCATAGAAGTTACAGGTAACTATATATGCATAGAAGTTACAGGTAACTATATAGAAGTTACAGGTAACTATATAGAAGTTACAGGTAACTATACCTGCATAGAAGTTACAGGTAACTATATCTGTATATAAGTTACAGGTAACTATATATAAGTTACAGGTAACTATATAGAAGTTACAGGTAACTATATAGAAGTTACAGGTAACTATATCTGTATATAAGTTACAGGTAACTATATAGAAGTTACAGGTAACTATATCTGCATAGAAGTTACAGGTAACTATATAGAAGTTACAGGTAACTATATAGAAGTTACAGGTAACTATATCTGCATAGAAGTTACAGGTAACTATATCTGTATAGAAGTTACAGGTAACTATATAGAAGTTACAGGTAACTATATAGAAGTTACAGGTAACTATATCTGCATAGAAGTTACAGGTAACTATATCTGTATAGAAGTTACAGGTAACTATATAGAAGTTACAGGTAACTATATAGAATTACAGGTTTTTAAGTTACAGGTAACTATATCTGCATAGAAGTTACAGGTAACTATATAGAAGTTACAGGTAACTATATAGAAGTTACAGGTAACTATATCTGTATAGAAGTTACAGGTAACTATATAGAAGTTACAGGTAACTATATCTGCATAGAAGTTACAGGTAACTATATCTGTATATAAGTTACAGGTAACTATATAGAAGTTACAGGTAACTATATAGAAGTTACAGGTAACTATATCTGCATAGAAGTTACAGGTAACTATATCTGTATATAAGTTACAGGTAACTATATAGAAGTTACAGGTAACTATATAGAAGTTACAGGTAACTATATCTGTATAGAAGTTACAGGTAACTATATCTGCATAGAAGTTACAGGTAACTATTTAGAAGTTACAGGTAACTATATCTGTATAGAAGTTACAGGTAACTATATCTGCATAGAAGTTACAGGTAACTATATATGCATAGAAGTTACAGGTAACTATATAGAAGTTACAGGTAACTATATAGAAGTTACAGGTAACTATACCTGCATAGAAGTTACAGGTAACTATATCTGTATATAAGTTACAGGTAACTATATCTGTATATAAGTTACAGGTAACTATATAGAAGTTACAGGTAACTATATAGAAGTTACAGGTAACTATATCTGTATATAAGTTACAGGTAACTATATAGAAGTTACAGGTAACTATATCTGATAGAAGTTACAGGTAACTATATAGAAGTTACAGGTAACTATATAGAAGTTACAGGTAACTATAAGAAGTTACAGGTAACTATATCTGCATAGAAGTTACAGGTAACTATATAGAAGTTACAGGTAACTATATAGAAGTTACAGGTAACTATATCTGTATAGAAGTTACAGGTAACTATATAGAAGTTACAGGTAACTATATAGAAGTTACAGGTAACTATATAGAAGTTACAGGTAACTATATCTGCATAGAAGTTACAGGTAACTATATCTGTATAGAAGTTACAGGTAACTATATAGAAGTTACAGGTAACTATATAGAAGTTACAGGTAACTATATATGCATAGAAGTTACAGGTAACTATATCTGTATAGAAGTTACAGGTAACTATATAGAAGTTACAGGTAACTATACCTATATAGAAGTTACAGGTAGTGAAAACTATAGTTTTGTATCTTTGCAACAAATTTGTAAATCACTTAAAGATAATACATGCACAATGTACGTCGTCCCATTGATACAACATGCAGCTTCATTAACTCCCCCCTCCCTATGGCTGTCCTTTGTATGGAGATATAATAGTATATTAACCTAAATCTCTATGAAGGAAAGGGTTAGCAGCTTATATTAATCACTCTTGTTGGCGCGGATGAAAGCGTAAATGTGGTCATTTGTTTGGGAGGAAACCGGAGTACCCGGTGAAAACCCACCTCTCCGATCTGGCGACCACCGTGCCATCTCACATACTTCCCGGTCCGAGGATCGAACCCGGGTTGCATTGGTGAGAAGCGAGCGCGTTAACCACTGCGCTAATCGGACAGTGGTTAAACTGCTCAAGGAATTATTAAATAACTCTGGTTATTCAAGATCACACATACTTAAGAGATACTTGGCTTGGCTTGGCAAATTAACGATGGCATTGATACGGGTGCATCTCAACAAGATGATATGTTGCATTGAGCTCCCAGATACGGTTGGGGTCACGGGTCATGGAGGTTAATGGTCTAGGAAAGTTATATTGATGCAGCTTTGCAAAATCGATGAAGTGACATGAATTAAGAATGGTGTTTATCTATATATACGGTCACGGTCGGACTGGGCTATAAATAGTTTATTCTGGGAGTTGTTTATGAATAGTTTCACACTACTTGGCATGGATGAAGTGATGTGATGGGCATTACAGTCAAACCTGCCTTAAGCAGCCAGCCAAGGGAATCACAGAAAGTGGCTGCTTAGCACAGGTGGCTGCTTAATAGAGATCAAATGTATAATAAAACAGCAAATTGGGAATCTGGTAACTGGCTGCTTAATACAGATTGGCCGCTTAATGGAGGTGACCACTAACACAGGTTTTACTGTATTCATTAAAGACAACATTCAAGATTTATATGTCGCATAAATTGTAAAGGAAACATTGGTTTCCTTGTCGCACATTTGGATGAGAATTCATTTAGTGCTAATCAGAATTGTAACTTGTCATCTGTTAACAAATTATATTTCTCTCATTTAGGCGCAGCAGCAACCTGTCCAGTTTAACATCAAGATTGGAGACAAAGTGATGGCCAAATACTGGGAAGATAGCCTAGTAAGTGTCTGTTTCATTTGGTAGTCGTGTCCGCCTCCGTGGTCGAGTGGTTACGGTCGCTGACTTGTATACCACTGTAACCTATCATCACTGATGGTCACGGGTTTGAGCCCCGCTCAGGCTGTGTCTCATTTATATGAAAAAGTTGGCAGTTTCTTACGGAGGTTGGTGCACCCAAGTACTGGTTAACCGCTGGAGCCTGCCCAGTAAAGGTGTTGTTAGGTAAACTGCCCGCCGGCGATATAGCCAGAAATGGTGCTGATGCAGGCGTAAAACCCGAAATATAACATTTGGTAGTCGTATTCCTCATAATACTGTAGTTTTAAAATAGACGGATCTGTAGTCCAGTGGTTAAAACACTGGACTGATAATCCAGGAATTGCAGGTTCGATCCCTCGTCTGACCCTAATAAAATTAACAGTCTTTCAGATCATGATGGGACTTTAAACCGAGCACGTAAAAGAACCAGAGGAGACTCTGGAATGGATCTCTGTCTGTATCAAAGTACATTTGTATAGTATGGAATGATGTCTACTAAATTCTATATTTCCTGGTAATTGCCAGTATTTTCCGGTATTTTCCTGCCATCCTGGGAAATACTCTTTATTTCCTGGCAAATTGCCAACCCTGATACTATTACGGCTATCTGTCTGAAGGGCAGTATGTACTGAATGTATGCAGGGCGTGGTGAACCGCTTGAGGAAAGTCTTACTTTCAGTTTGTAATTTCAAAAAGCACACACACTGTTGATTGAGTGAAAATATTTATTAAAGTTAGATTATACAAATTTATTTGAGCTCGATTGCGAAACAAGTTCTTACAACTTATATTAATCACTCTCGAGACCTCATTCCTAATGGAATCCATCGCCACGAGGGAATGGAGAGAGAAGAGGCAACATGGAATTTAAGTGCCTTGCCTAAGGGCACAATCATAACGGCTCCAGAAGGGCTCGAACTCCGGACCTTTCGCACCTGAAGTGAACGCGGATCCACTGCGCTATCACGACTTCCACAAAAGTTATAATTATTAAAGTTATAATGGAAGAATGTATTCTAGCATTTCTACTTCTACGTAAGATTAATTTTTTTATTGCATACGATATACTGACTGCAACAGACAGTTTACACGCCATTGACCATTTATATGTTTCAGTATTATGAGGCAGCGATAGAGGTAATGGCTCCTAACATGCCCACCGTGGTGGTCACATTTCTAGAATACGGTAACACCGAGGAAGTTCTACTGTCAGATATCCGTCCTTATCTACCACAAATGGTACTTGAATAAGTTTTGTTGGTTTATTTTTATATCTTGGGTCTAGTTTACTTTGCGTATGTTATATTACATCTTTTGCCTATTTTATTTTACACTTTTGTCTACTTTATTTTACATCTTTTGTATACAATACTTTCCCTCTTTTGTCTACTTTGCATCCTTTTGTCTATTTTCTCTTTTATACAGACAAACCTGTGCTAAAGGACACCTGGACATAGCTGTCACCTGGTGTCAACGGCCAGTTTGAAAATAACTCTATATTACATCTGGTATAGCTGCCAGCAGCCGGTATATTTCATCCCAAATTCCATTTTCCCACTTCACTTGATGGCCATGTGTCAAGGTTATCTGGTTGTTGAGTATGTGTCAAGGTTATCTGGTTGTTGAGTATGTGTCAAGGTTATCTGGTTGTTGAGTATGTGTCAAGGTTATCTGGTTGTTGAGTATGTGTCAAGGTTATCTGGTTGTTGAGTATGTGTCAAGGTTATCTGGTTGTTGAGTATGTGTCAAGGTTATCTGGTTGTTGAGTATGTGTTATTCTGTAAATATGTTTGTTGAGTGTGTGTTATTCTGTAAATATGTTTGTTGAGTTTGTGTTATTCTGTAAAGCTGGTTGTTGAGTATGTGTTATTCTGTAAATCTGTTTGTTGAGTATGCGTTATTCTGTAAATCTGGTTGTTGAGTATGTGTTATTCTGTAAATCTGTTTGTTGAGTATGCGTTATTCTGTAAATCTGGTTGTTGAGTATGCGTTATTCTGTAAATCTGTTTGTTGAGTATGCGTTATTCTGTAAATCTGTTTGTTGAGTATGCGTTATTCTGTAAATCTGTTTGTTGAGTATGCGTTATTCTGTAAATCTGTTATTTGAGTATGTGTTATTCTGTAAATCTGGTTGTTGAGTATGTGTTATTCTGTAAATCTGGTTGTTGAGTATGTGTTATTCTGTAAATATGTTTGTTGAGTGTGTGTTATTCTGTAAATATGGTTGTTGAGTTTGTGTTATTCTGTAAAGCTGGTTGTTGAGTATGTGTTATTCTGTAAATCTGTTTATTGAGTATGCGTTATTCTGTAAATCTGGTTGTTGAGTATGTGTTATTCTGTAAATCTGTTTGTTGAGTATGCGTTATTCTGTAAATCTGGTTGTTGAGTATGCGTTATTCTGTAAATCTGTTTGTTGAGTATGCGTTATTCTGTAAATCTGTTTGTTGAGTATGCGTTATTCTGTAAATCTGTTTGTTGAGTATGCGTTATTCTGTAAATCTGTTTGTTGAGTATGTGTTATTCTGTAAATCTGGTTGTTGAGTATGTGTTATTCTGTAAATCTGGTTGTTGAGTATGTGTTATTCTGTAAATATGTTTGTTGAGTGTGTGTTATTCTGTAAATCTGGTTGTTGAGTATGTGTTATTCTGTAAATCTGTTTGTTGAGTATGTGTTATTCTGTAAATCTGGTTGTTGAGTGTGTGTTATTCTGTAAATCTGGTTGTTGAGTATGTGTTATTCTGTAAATCTGGTTGTTGAGTATGTGTTATTCTGTAAATCTGTTTGTTGAGTATGTGTTATTCTGTAAATCTGGTTGTTGAGTATGTGTTATTCTGTAAAGCTGGTTGTTGAGTATGTGTTATTCTGTAAAGCTGGTTGTTGAGTATGTGTTATTCTGTAAAGCTGGTTGTTGAGTATGTGTTATTCTGTAAATCTGTTATTCTGTAAATCTGCTTGTTGAGTTTGTGTTATTCTGTAAATATGTTTGTTGAGTATGCGTTATTCTGTAAATCTGGTTGTTGAGTGTGTGTTATTCTGTAAATCTGGTTGTTGAGTGTGTGTTATTCTGTAAATCTGGTTGTTGGTTTAAACATATTTATTCGATAATAATGTACATTTCATAATATTATACATTGTATACAAAACGAAAATGGATTAAATCGGAAGCTTAAAGCTTCCGATTAGTTATTCTGTCAATCTGGTTGTTGAGTGTGTGTTATTCTGTAAATCTGGTTGTTGAGTTTGTGTTATTCTGTAAATCTGGTTGTTGAGTATGTGTTATTCTGTCAATCTGGTTGTTGAGTATGCGTTATTCTGTAAATCTGGTTGTTGAGTGTGTGTTATTCTGTCAATCTGGTTGTTGAGTGTGTGTTATTCTGTAAATCTGGTTGTTGAGTATGTGTTATTCTGTAAATCTACTGTTGTATGTCAGCTAGCATGAATTGCTGTCTTACTTTCAGGTATACGCACTCCCCTTTGTTGTATGTCAGCTAGCATGAATTGCTGTCTTACTTTCATGTATACGCACTCCCCTTTGTTGTATGTCAGCTAGCATGAATTGCTGTCTTACTTTCAGGTATACGCACTCCCCTTTGTTGCTGCCATCTGGTAGGGAGCGGACTGTATTGCAATACTTCATTCACTTCTTTTACATACTTCATCATATTTTGCCCTACTTTAATTTTACATAATTTGCCAGTCTTTATTTTACAAAAAATTGCCAGTCTTTATTTTACAGCTTTTACCAGCCTTTAGTTTAAATCTTTTGCCTACTTTGTTTTACATCTTTTATCTACTTTATTTTACATCTTTTGCCTGCTTTATTTTACATCTTTTGCCTACTTTATTTTACATCTTTTACCTACTTTATTTTACATCTTTTGCCTACTTTATTTTACATCTTTTGCCTACTTTATTTTACATCTTTTACCTACTTTATTTTACATCTTTTACCTACTTTATTTTACATCTTTTACCTACTTTATTTTACATCTTTTACCTACTTTATTTTACATCTTTTGCCTACTTTATTTTACATCTTTTACCTACTTTATTTTACATCTTTTGCCTACTTTATTTTACATCTTTTGCCTATTTTAATTTACATATTTTGTCTACTTTAATTTACAGTCTTTATTTTACATATTTACCAGTTGAGTGACTCTGACTCATTAGATTCTTTTAAACATAAGATTACAAAATTGTTCAAACCTGACCATGTTCCCACATTTTTTATCGATGGAGATAGATTTATCCAAGTCCACAATGCCCGAATAAGAAACAGATGTAGCAATCTCAATAGTGACTTATTTTACAACCATTTACGTCAAGATTCAATATGCAATTGTGGATATTTAACAGAAAATGCAGAACATTATTTCTTTCGATGCACGTAATACAATATGCATAGAAGACAACTTTTCCTAATTACCAGGCGATACCATCCCTTAAGTGTAGAGAAACTACTGTTTGGTATAAATAGTCTAAGCAATGAAGAATATAGCACACTTTTCAAACATGTACACTCATACATAAAAGCCACAAAGCGCTTTGTACCTGCAACTGATCGCTAATTTAGAATCTGCCTGACACACCATATAATTATATATACACTACTATATCGGATCTCAGGCGTGGGGGGGGGGGGGGCTAGAGGGGGCTAGGACTGGGTTAAGACAGCATGGGAATTTTTGTTTTTCCTTTATGTTTAATTATTAGTATCTTCTTTTCTTTGAAGTGTTGATGGATTTATGAAAATAGTTTTCCTTCTCAGATTGTTTTTTGTTTGATTCAATTTCTATGTTGCGTCCATACATTATTGTTTCCATCATATGTATGTCTATCTAAATTCCAAAATTTCTGTTTATATTAATTATGTTTTTTTCCGTTTATCAACATAGAGTAAAATTGACAGTACTGAGATGATATCGCACCTTTTGTTTAATAAAGTTTGATTATTGGGAAGGGCCGTTTTCTAATGTTGGTTATAACTTGTGGCCCGACCCTTTTGCAATGTTACACACATGTATGTATGCATCTTATACATTGTTAATTTCTATTCTGTATCATGCATGTATGTCAACTGTACTGTTTAATATGCATATACAATAAAATATGGTTAAATCAAATCAAACATAATTACCAGTCTTTATTTTACATCTTTTGCCTACTTTGTTTTACCTTTTGCCTACTTTGTTTTACATCTTTTGCCTACTTTGTTTTACCTTTTGCCTACTTTATTTTACATCTTTTGCCTACTTTGTTTTACCTTTTGCCTACTTTATTTTACATATTTTGCCTACTTTGTTTTACCTTTTGCCTACTTTGTTGTACATCTTTTGCCTACTTTGTTTTACCTTTTGCCTACTTTGTTTTACATCTTTTGCCTACTTTGTTTTACCTTTTGCCTACTTTATTTTACATCTTTTGTCTACTTTATTTTATATCTTTTGTCTACTTTATTTTACATATTTTGCCTACTTTGTTTTACATCTTTTGTCTACTTTGTTTTACATCTTTTGCCTACTTTGTTTTACATCTTTTGCCTACTTTGTTTTACATCTTTTGTCTGCATACTTTACATTTTTGTTTACTTTACACCCTTTGTCTTAATTTATTTTACATATAATTCTTTCTTTACTGTACATCTTTTGCCTACTTTATTTTACTTTGTGATCTTTTGCCTACTTTATTTTACTTTGTGATCTTGCCTACTTTATTTTACTTTGTGATCTTTTGCCTACTTTATTTTGCATCTTTTGCCTACAATTTTTGTCTACTATGTGTTATATCCTTGTCTACTTTACTCTACACCTTTTGTCTACTTTACTCTACACCTTTTGTCTACTTTATTTTATCTTTAGTCTAATTGATTTTATATGTTTTGTCTCTACTTTATGCATTATTTTACATGATTGAGTATAACATGAACGAGTGTTTGTTTCTTGCAATTCAGATGTCCCAGCCAGGATCCATAATCCCCACAGACATCAGTGTTCCCCCACCACAAGTGTTCTACTCGGCTCCCCCAGCTGGTGCGAGCAATGTCGATGAGGTTGTACAAGCTTTTGGTGGTATTGAGTTCCGGCGAGGTGGCGGAGGGGCTACATACACCAGGAAAGATAACCGAGGCCAACAGCAGTTCTACCAACCCCCAGCACAGCGAAGATAGAAACAGCGACAACCATTTACCCCTGCCATCACCATGCAGCGAAACATAGAAACAGCTATAACAGTTATATCAACCCTCATACAGTTATATTATAACTATACGAGTGTCATATGGCCTGCGACACATAATTACCAAATATCAAGTTTATATTTCAAATCTATGCCACAATGTCAACGTATTCAGATTCAATTAGTGACACACATAGATGGATGTTTTTGAAAGAACGATGGACGGGCCAACATCTTAGAGTAGCTAACGCCACTAGTGGAAATACAAATTTCGCTGAAATAAAATCCTATCTTATGCGTGGAAGTCGTGAAAGCGCAGTGGATGCGTGTTCGCTTCAGATGCGGAAGGTCCAGAGTTTGAGCCGTTATGATTGTGCCCTTAGGCAAGGTATTTAAATTCCACATTGCCTCTTCTCTCCCTCGTGGCAATGGATTCCATCAGGAATGAGGTCTCGAGAGTGATTAATATAAGTTGTAAGAACTTGTTTCACAATTGAGCTGAAATAAATTTGTATAAACTATCTTACACTAATAAACACAAATATCCTCTATTTCTCGCATATCTCCCTCTACCTGGAGGCATGATATATGGCTATACATTGTGATGGTGCAGCTTGACTCCTGACACAATGCATGACCTGGTTAAACCGTAAAGAAACAAATCTTTATTATCACGTTACTTTGGAACATTTTGTATTAATTTTCATACAATGAGAAAACTCTTAAACACCATGCGTTAGCTGCCTTAAGGCCATCAATTTGACCTGCCAACAAGCCATTATCAAAGTACCGTATTTAGCTATCCATTTTATCTACTGCGCATTATACACCAGTACAGACATCAGGACATTTTTTTCCGGACCAAAATTGACCAATATTTCATGAAATTCGACCCGAACACAGTCATTCTATAATTTGTTACATTCGACAAACGTTATAAACTAGCTATTAAAACCAGTTGCCGATAGTCTATATAAATAAATTAAATGAATAAGACCACAAAATTAGCATACATTGCGTTTATTTTGGCAAACTTTGAAGAATTTAATTGAAATTAGTAAATGCATAAAAAATGGCGATTTGATAACATCACGTGGTTTTATCGTATGTAATATTTCGCGTACTTCGCCGCATAAAGCGACACTGCCTTCGTACGATATCATAGAGATGAAGAAACTTTGTAATTATAGTTTATTTGATTTAATATACCGTATGTTTTTAAATACGACATGATTAAAGACACGGTGTTGGTTATTTTTACGGGAAATATTTACAATGTACAATGCATTGCAAACGTTTTTTGGCTGCAGTATTTCAATTGTTTGTAGCGATAATTAATTTCGACAAACCATTCACAATGGGTTCCAGTTATTAGGTAGGCTACACGTGTTGAGAAGTTTGAGCATCTGCTGACATGTTTGAGAACGATATGCATGTAATTTTCATGAAATCATGCTCGATGAGGTATCTCGAGTGATTAATATAAGTTGTAAAAATCACGGAGCACAATTTTTAGCAATTCTTGAGAAATGTTAAACTTGGAAGTTTTGACTTGGAAAATTGCGTTTTTCACGTGCGCAGTATACATCAGATCTCAGTTTTTCCCCCCGATTTTCGTGCCAAATCGTGGGTGCGCATTATACACGATAGCGCACTATACATAGCTAAATACGGTATTGTTTATAGCATACTCGTGTTTATGCATTTCAAAACCCAGAAATTGAATCCACTTTAAAAAACACTCTCGAGGAATTTATTTGGCCTCAAGTGTCGTATATATTTATACCTACGGGGCTAGGTGGTATTGAGTAAAATCCGTACGATATACAATTCAGGGGCTCTTCATAAGCTACGTCGTGCGATAAAGATGTCAAAAACATATGAGGAATATACTGGGAAATGAGCAGCTTTGTGGCGTAATATGAAACACATGTCATCAGAATTGCAATGTACGGGTATTGTTGTTGCAATTCCACGAAGTGTCATCCATTGTTTGTATTCTATTGTACTTTATGTAACGTAGCGTGGTTCCGTATTTTGTGACCCTCTGTGTTCGTATAGTGAGATGAAAGTTCAAGTAACGGCTCTCACGGAATATAACAGAAACTGCATCGGCCTGCATACATGAATTAACCAGTGAATGCAACATGGCCTGGAGATTATAAATTGTTCTCCAATCTCAAAACACGGTCTCAATCGTCTCACAGTAACACTCAGAATCAACCAATCAAATCATTTGAGCTCGAGTTTGAGATCTGAGAAAAGTTTTATAATAATTCAGATAATAACCAGCCAGGCCTCTGTCTCCCTTATAGAATGTGCAGCTGTTTTATATTACAATCTGACAGATACTAACCAGCCAGGCCTCTGTCTCCCTTATAGAATGTGCAGCTGTTTTATATTACAATCTGACAGATACTAACCAGCCAGGCCTCTGTCTCCCTTATAGAATGTGCAGCTGTTTTATATTACAATCTGACAGATAATAACCAGCCAGGCCTCTGTCTCCCTATAGAATGCGCAGCTGTTTTATATTACAATCTGACAGATAATAACCAGCCAGGCCTCTGTCTCCCTTATAGAATGTGCAGCTGTTTTATATTACAATCTGACAGATAATAACCAGCCAGGCCTCTGTCTCCCTTATAGAATGCGCAGCTGTTTTATATTACAATCTGACAGATAATAACCAGCCAGGCCTCTGTCTCCCTTATAGAATGCGCAGCTGTTTTATATTACAATCTGACAGATAATAACCAGCCAGGCCTCTGTCTCCCTTATAGAATGTGCAGCTGTTTTATATTACAATCTGACATTCAATATTCTAGTCTCACCAGTACGTCCCTGATGAGAAACCGACTGAAACTAGTTAAAAATGATGAAATATACATCTTAAGCAAATGTCAATTCATCCTGCAGCCAATCACCCCATCAGCTGATTTTCAGAATCCATATACATATGATCAGTAACGTTTTAATGTTAATTCTATAGGCTTGAGCTATTTGTATATTTGTACAACGCATGTATATCAAGAGCTAACTCGATCAACGAGAATTTAGTCCCATCGGTTATGGAATACACTTCCAGATCGATACAGTGGACAATAATATCTTACTAGTGAAATCATATCTCAGTAATGTATCAATTAACCCTTTCAACACCACAGACCTCTAAATTGGCTTACAAAAAAGTGTAGATCCAGATGAGCCGGCTCGTGACGAGCCGTCTCATCAGGATCTGCACTTTTTTCAAGTAATATAACTATTTTTACCCATTTTGATAAATGAACTGATCCAAATGTAATTTTGTTATTAATTTATTGGTCTAAAAATATCATGGACCAGTCCATGTTAGTTACTTGGTGTTGAATGGGTTAAGGAAATCAACATACATATACATTGTTATATGCACACAGGTGACTATGTTACAGTTATTGATACAAAGTACAAGATCTAACTCGACTAAAATTTAGTCCTATCAGTCATGGAGTGTAAATCCAGATATACAATGCATGATCATATCTTACTAGTAAAATCATATCTCGGTAATGTATCAATTAAGGACATCAACATACATGTACATTGTTATATGCACACAGGTGACTATGTTACAGTTACTGATCTGGGAAGTTTATCGATAATAAATGGTAACTGCAGAAATGAACTGCCATATAAATATTTGTACGACCCCAAATGACGGGTATATTTGCACCAACTATGTTAACGACCGTGCACACTACTCGCTCCAAACTGGTTGCATTCTACACATAAGAATTAACCATTGGCCATGTCCTCGTAGTTTTACTATATAAATGTACATACAGTCTATTGTTTAGTATTAAACTGATTTGCATGGTTTTTATAATTGTATATAATTATATCAATTTTGCATGTTGTAGGTTGTACAGGTTTTATACTCGTTAGAAATATACACATTGACAAATCGCTATGCAATGGATTTTGTAGAAGTAAACCAAATTTGTTTGCAGATTTACGTGTTTTGTTGTGTGATACCCGCCAACGTTGGTTAGTCTCAGCACATCTGTCTGTCCCCAGCACACCTCCGTCTCCAACACACATCCTTCTGTCCCCAGCAAACTTCCGTCTGTCCCCAGCACACTTCCGTCTGTCCCCAGCAAACTTCCGTCTGTCCAGCACACGTCCGTCTGTCCCCAGCACACGTCCGTCTGTCCCCAGCACACGTCCGTCTGTCCCCAGCACACGTCCGTCTGTCCCCAGCACACTTCCGTCTGTCCCCAGCACACCTCCGTCTGTCCCCAGCACACTTCCGTCTGTCCACAGCACACCTCCGTCTGTCCAGCACACTTCCATCAGTCCAACACACATCTGTCTGTCCCCATCATACTTCCGTTTGTCCCCCAGCACACTTCTGTCTGTCCAGCACAGGGATCTTGCATATTATTCAGTCCAGTGTATCAAACTGGATTTGCATTGATGAACAGCAGGCATATAAAAATGGCAATGTAGTGTCTCAATGTACACCATGCACACTGACCCATGATTCCAACATGCAGTCATTTTATATTTTTATCCTCTAAAACCAGTGATGGGGTAGAAAAAAACACTACAAATATACATGAAAGGTATTTATATAAAAGTTTTAGAAATAACAAAACAATCAACTGTAACCAATTTGCAAGTCTGCTAGGTAATTGCTTGTTATAGCATACCTTAATACAACCAATCAGTATACACTACAACCAATCAGTATACAACCAATCAGTATACACTATACCAACTCAAACCTGTAAAACAACCACTTCCACTTTAATGACCACAAACGTGCCTCACAGCTAGATGGAAATAAGTGTCAACAACGGGTTATGGAAGTAAAAACAGAAAGCTGTCCTAAAGAAATGCATAATGGATTGACCATTAGTTGGTACTTTGCTCAAATGAGCACATAGAAACACAATTTGGTACTCCATTAGTACTGTAGTGTAAGATAATATTGTGTGTATTTGAACCTTGAGCCCTGTAGGGAGATGTGATGCAGCTCAGGGAGTTCTCCCAAGCTCAAACCCTGCAGGGAGATGTGATGGAAGCTTAGAGACTACTCCCAACCTCTAGCTGAACCCCATTATGGAGATCTGACGTAGCTCAGAGACCACTTCTCCCAACCTCTAGCTGAACCCCATTATGGAGTTGTGACGTAGCTCAGAGACCACTTCTCCCAACCTCTAGCTGAACCCCATTATGGAGTTGTGACGTAGCTCAGAGACCACTTCTCCCAACCTCTAGTTGAAGCCCATTATGGAGTTGTGACGTAGCTCAGAGACCACTTTTCCCAACCTCTAGTTGAAGCCCATTATGGAGTTGTGACGTAGCTCAGAGACCACTTTTCCCAACCTCTAGTTGAAGCCCATTATGGAGTTGTGACGTAGCTCAGAGACCACTTTTTCCAACCTCTAGCTGAACCCCATTATGGAGATCTGACGCAGCTCAGGGCGACATTTCTCAACCTCTAGCTGAAGGCCTTTAGGGAGATTTTGCTTTAGAGAGATTAGACGCAGCTCAGAGACATTTCTCACAAACTCTAGAGAAGTGATGGGGGCTGAGGTAGACTACTTCTCCCCCCTGTAACTCCAGCCCTGATGCATGTACTATTTGTAATCAGTACGATTGCTCACAGGGGTAACAATATGTCAATAACATTTAAAAGACACAATTTAAAAACTGCAACAAACATATCCAAATAGTTTATGCTACATATTTTGCATGAACCTTCTGGATGCATAAATAACCTCGTGCAATGTTCCATGGGTACTACAAAAATGTACAATATGAAACGCCTGTAGCCGATTGGTACCTGGTGACATCTAGTAATTGGATTGGATTGATGTAGTAGATTGGATTGATGTAGTAGATTGGATTGGATTGATGTAGTAGATTGGATTGGATTGATGTAGTAGATTGGATTGATGTAGTAGATTGGATTGGATTGATGTAGTAGATTGGATTGATGTAGTAGATTGGATTGATGTAGTAATTGGATTGGATTGATGTAGTAGATTGGACTGATTTAGTAATTGGATTGGATTGATGTAGTAGATTGGATTGATTTAGTAATTGGATTGGATTGATGTAGTAGATTGGATTGGATTGATGTAGTAGATTGGATTGATGTAGTAGATTGGATTGGATTGATGTAGTAATTGGATTGGATTGATGTAGTAGATTGGATTGATCTAGTAATTGGATTGGATTGATGTAGTAGATTGGATTGATCTAGTAATTGGATTGGATTGATGTAGTAGATTGATTGATTTAGTAATTGGATTGGATTGATGTAGTAGATTGGATTGATTTAGTGATTGGATTGGATTGATGTAGTAGATTGGATTGATGTAGTAGATTGGATTGGATTGATGTAGTAGATTGGATGGATTGATGTAGTAGATTGGATTGATGTAGTAATTGGATTGGATTGATGTAGTAGATTGGATGGATTGATGTAGTAGATTGGATTGGATTGATGTAGTAGATTGGATTGGATTGATGTAGTAGATTGGATTGGATTGATGTAGTAGATTGGATTGGATTGATGTAGTAGATTGGATTGGATGGATGTAGTAGATTGGATTGGATTGATGTAGTAGATTGGATTGATGTAGTAGATTGGATGGATTGATGTAGTAGATTGGATTGATGTAGTAGATTGGATTGGATTGATGTAGTAGATTGGATTGATGTAGTAGATTGGATTGATCTAGTAATTGGATTGGATTGATGTAGTAGATTGGAGTGATTTAGTAATTGGATTGGATTGATGTAGTAGATTGGATTGATTTAGTAATTGGATTGGATTGATGTAGTAGATTGGATTGATTTAGTAATTGGATTGGATTGATGTAGTAGATTGGATTGATGTAGTAGATTGGATTGATCTAGTAATTGGATTGATGTAGTAGATTGGATTGGATTGATGTAGTTTTTTTAAAACAAATTTATTTTAGCTCGATTGCGAAACAAGTTATTTCAACTTATATAAATCACTCTCGAGACCTCATTCCTGATGGAATCCATCGCCACGAGGGAGAGAAGAGGCAACGTGGAATTTAAATGCCTTGCCTAAGGGCACAATCATAACGGCTCCAGTGGGGCTCGAACTCCGGACCTTTCGCACCTGAAGCGAATGCGCATCCACTGCGCTATCACGACTTCCACGGTACACCCAAGAGTGTAACATAATGGTCTGATACACGCTAGAGTGTAAACATAATTGTCAGGTACACCCAAGAGGTAAACATAATTGTCCGGTACAAGCCAAGAGTGTAAACATAATTGTCCGGTACAAGCCAAGAGTGTAAACATAATTGTCCGGTACAAGCCAAGAGTGTAAACATAATTGTCCGGTACACCCAAGAGTGTAAACATAATTGTCAGGTACACCCAAGAGTGTAAACATAATTGTCCAGTACAAGCCAAGAGTGTAAACATAATGGTCTGATACACGCTAGAGTGTAAACATAATTGTCAGGTACACCCAAGAGTGTAAACATAATGGTCTGATACACGCTAGAGTGTAAACATAATTGTCCAGTACACACGGTAGTGTAAACATAATTGTCCGGTACACGCCAAGAGTGTAAACATAATTGTCAGGTACACGCCAGAGTGTAAACATAATTGTCTGGTACATGACTGTGTTATGCATTATTAATATAAGTTTGTTTTTAATGTTTCCACTGTATGGGGAAAGATAGCACTTTAACTGGAAGTGTTCAGAGATATGTTCCTGCAACAAAAATATTTAGCCGAATAACACAATATTTCTGCACCATAAAAATAGTTCCATTAAATAATTCGTAATAGCATAAGATTGCAGTCTAAAACAGCGCGGATATGTTTCCTTGTTCAGAAATTGCTGCAGAATTCTGTAATTCTACAATAACAAATAATTTGGAAGGATACTTGAAATAAACTTTGGAATAGTAAATAGAAGGAGACTTGGTCATGATTTAAGATTACATGGGGTATTTATGTTATGTTATATTTTTCGGGTTTTACGCCTGCAGGCAGTTTACCTAACAACACCTTTCCTGGGCAGGCTCCAGCGGTTAACCAGTACTTGGGTGCACCAACCTCCGTAAGAAACTGCCAACTTTTTCATATAAATGAGACACGACCTGAGCGGGGCTCGAACCCGTGACCATCAGTGATGATAGGTTACAGTGGTATACAAGTCAGCGACATTAACCACTCGACCACGGAGGCGGACAAATATGGGGTATTTAAAATCACGTGATCAATACAAAGGTGTGAAATCATTAAAGAAAATAATTGTGATTACCGGATATTCCTAAAGGTAAGCACAACGTTTCTCAGAACTAATGTAGAATCAGACCATAAAATAGTTTGCAATATAAGATTACGACTTTGTTTTCGTGCAGTGTTTTGATAGAACTGTTCCCACAGAAGTACTGGCAATCTGTCAGTAAATGACATATCGAAAACGGCAACTTCTCGGTGACGTGTTCAGAGATGTGATCGCTTATTTCATATAAGGATAGAATAAGGACATTAAAAATGTCATAAATTTTTTATTACTTGAAATATTCTGAAACGGAAAACTGTTAAATAGCTCTTTAAAATACATTAAACAATTTTTAAATAAGAGATACTTTTAAAAATGATCTGTGCTTCATAATTATATCTCCATGTCATATATAGAGGTTTTTCATTTGGAACGGTTGTTCTGGTACATTGCTGTTGTATTGGTACGTTGCTGTTGTACTGGTACGTTGCTGTTGTACTGGTACGCTGCTGTTGTACTGGTACGCTGCTGTTGTACTGGTACATTGCTGTTGTACTGGTACATTGCTGTTGTACTGGTACATTGCTGTTGTACTGGTACGTTGCTGTTGTACTGGTACGCTGCTGTTGTACTGGTACATTGCTGTTGTACTGGTACGCTGCTGTTGTACTGGTACATTGCTGTTGTATTGGTACGCTGCTGTTGTACTGGTACGCTGCTGTTGTACTGGTACGCTGCTGTTGTACTGGTACATTGCTGTTGTACTGGTACGCTGCTGTTGTACTGGTACGTTTCTGTTGTACTGGTACGTTGCTGTTGTATTGGTACGCTGCTGTTGTACTGGTACGCTGCTGTTGTACTGGTACGTGCTGTTGTACTGGTACGTGTGGTCTGGTACGTGCTGTGTACTGGTACGCTGGTTACTGGTAGTGCTGTTGTATGGTATGTTGCTGTTGTACTGGTACGCTGCTGTTGTACTGGTACGCTGCTGTTGTACTGGTACGTTGCTGTTATACTGGTACGCTGCTGTTGTACTGGTACGTTGCTGTTGTACTGGTACATTGCTGTTGTATTGGTACGCTGCTGTTGTACTGGTACGTTGCTGTTGTACTGGTACGTTGCTGTTGTACTGGTACGTTACTGTTGTATTGGTACATTGCTGTTGTACTGGTACGCTGCTGTTGTACTGGTACGTTGCTGTTGTACTGGTACGTTACTGTTGTATTGGTACATTGCTGTTGTACTGGTACGCTGCTGTTGTACTGGTACGTTGCTGTTGTACTGGTACGCTGCTGTTGTTCTGGTACGTTACTTTTGTTATTGTTCATTGGTGTTGTCCCGGTTCCCTGAAGTTGTTCTGGTTCCTTGTGCCACTGCTACTCTGGTTTCTTCGTGTGATACATGGCATCTTCGTTAATTTGTTCTGCAAGATCAGCAAATTTCTTTGCATAGTCTATACTGCTTTCATTCATCAAACTCTGTAATGTCGAGTCAACCTGAAAAGAAATGAAACCTACGTGTAAATAATTGTTTGTGTCTGGTAACATCCCAGATACATAGGTGGCCGTCCGATTAGCGCGCTCGCTTCTCACCAATGCAGGGTTCGATCCTCGGACCGGGAAGTGTGCGAGATGGTATGGTTTTCGCCAGATCGGACAGGTGGGTTTTCTCCGGGTACTCCGGTTTCCTCCCACATGTAGGACTACATTTACGCTTTCATCCGGGCCAACGAGAGTGATTGATATAAGTTGTTAAAACTTGATTCGCAATCGTTGTAAAATAAATAATGTGTAAACTAGGTAGTGTACGTCATATTGGTTTTAATTAGGGGTGGCAACAAATGGGGATAGCGCAGTAGTAGAGCGTTCGTTGCAGGTGCGAAAGGCAAGCAGTTTGCACCCAGCTGTAGCCGTTACGATTGTGTCATAAGGAAATTGCCTCTTATGGCGATGGATTCAATCAGGAATGAGGTTTCGAGAGTGATTAAAATAAGTTGTAGGAAGTTGTTTAAAATAAAATAAATTTACATGACCTAACAAATGGGGATTTTGGCAATCGAATATTCGGATGATTTTCCGAACAAATATTCGAATATTCTCTAATTTCTTGAACTTACGAACAGCTATATGATTTAACTACAATATATTCGAATATAAAAATGGCATTTTTATAATCACCTTCAAATAAAATTTTAACATTCTAATATTTGGACATTGGAAGAAATAATTGAATATTCGTTCCCATCGCTAGTCTTTACATATTTGTAACAATGTGTATTGTAGGTTGCATTTTACATGTCTCTACGTTAGTTAGGACACAATTCTGGTTAGAAAATATGAATTTCATTGGAATTTTACACAATCTAGTGTTATACAAAACTCTAATTTGGTATATACATAGCTGATGTAGGGCACAGGTTCGATCCCCCCTCTGACAGTCTTTCAGATGGGACTTTAAACTGAGGTCTTGTGTTGGTGCTGTACATCGTGCACGTAAAAGAACCAGAGGAGACTCTGGAATGGCTCTCTGTCTGTATCATTGCATTAAAATCTAAAATGACTAATGTCTTCAGGAGGCATCGCTCATATGGGCAACCGGTAGCGACGATAAACGTAAAACACACACGCACAATACATAAACACGTTTTACTTAGAAAATAAATTTTGTATTGCAGGGTTCATTCTAGGTTACTAACATAGAATTGTGAGAAAGCGCGTGATCGCTTCCTTAAATTGTGTTCTTTAATATACTCCTGCAAAATAGGGTTAAAATGCACAGTACAACCATTATATACAACATTTGAATAGGAGTGCTTTATAATGGGCCTTACTAGACAAAATTTTGTTTGAAAATCGTAAAGACCAAACAATATTTTTTTTAGGGAGAAGTGGGGCCCCCAGAGGACAATTTCGCCCACATCACCCTCTAGAATGATCCCTGGTATTGCATATATATTTAAGCATGGATAAATAAATACATATAGTAATTATGTACAATGATTTAGCAAAACTTACATCAATTCTGTGTGACTGAAAATCTCGGGAATTCTCGTTGAATAGTGATAGGGGCATGTTGGGATTAAATATGCAAGTGGAACTTGGTGCTGTAGGCCTGGACGGAGTATCAAGGAAACTGGATAGCGATAAATCATTCACCTGTAAATAAATAAAACAAGCAGATCTAATTTGTCTCTTAAATATTTCTCTTTTTTAAGAAAATGTTTTAGAAATATTGCATCTTCTATAAAATCTTCTAATCTTCTTTGTTTATTGTGGACACTTCATCAACAACCCTGGCCACAAGCCATGATCGAGTTATCTGCATGGACCAACCTTCTATATATCCAAAGTTTTGAGTTATCCTGTTATACAAATGCAGCCAAGAACTCTGTTCCTATTGGCAGTGGTGGTTAATAACCTTGCTATGTACAGTGTTCACAAGACAAATGTTCGACAGACAGGACGGATGCACAAATTCCGATCATAATACACCCCGTCAAGTCTTCGGTACGGGAAAGCTAAAAACGTAATTTATGAAAGGTAACTTACATCTGCATTGAGCCACTGATGTTCCGGTGTGGGTGATGTTTGGAAAAGGGATCTAACCGGCGGACTATGCAACCCTATTGTCCTTTGTAACTGGTGTTCGGAGATGGCACAGATTGGTGGTGTGGTTAAAATGGGTTCCAGCATCAGCGTCTTGTTACCTTCCAAAAACCCAGTGAACGATGTGTTCGTTTCTAAATCAGCTAAATACAGAAAAAGAAAGATGACTACATGATTGGTTACACGACTTACAGGAATTAGCAAACAATTACAGGAATTTATTATTTAAATTGAATTTACATATTAGAAAAGTTAACATGTAATGAAGTATCAGCACATATGTATGTATACAGTCAAACCTGTTTTAGTGGTCACCTCCATTAAACAGCCAACCTTTATTAAGCAGTCAGTTTCCAGATTCCCAATATGTTGTTTTATTATACATTTGACCTCTATTAAGCAGTCATCTGTGCTAAGCAGCTAATATAAATTCCCTTGGCTGGCTGCTTAAGACAGGTTTGACTGTACATAAATGATACTTATGTCACAAAAAAAGTAAAGGGAAATAGATTTCTAAGACAGAACACGTAAGCAATGCAAGTGAAAGATATAATTCTCTACACCAAGATAACTCAAGAATGGCTAAAACAATCTTTTGATTGTTTGTTATTTTGGGGTTTAACGTCGCACCGACAGCGTAGGTCATATGGCCACTCTCCAGCTATTATTGGTGGAGGAAGATCCTGGATGCTCCGCAATGATAGTTTCCTGACCGGAGGAAGATCCTGGATGCTCCGCAATGATAGTTTCCTGACCGGAGGAATATCCTGGATGCTCCGCAATTATAGTTTCCTGACTGGAGGAAGATCCTGGATGCTCCGCAATGATAGTTTCCTGACTGGAGGAATATCCTGGATGCTCCGCAATGATAGTTTCCTGACTGGAGGAATATCCTGGATGCTCCGCAATTATAGTTTCCTGACTGGAGGAATATCCTGGATGCTCCGCAATGATAGTTTCCTGACTGGAGGAATATCCTGGATGCTCCGCAATGATAGTTTCCTGACTGGAGGAATATCCTGGATGCTCCGCAATGATAGTTCCTGACTGGAGGAATATCCTGGATGCTCCGCAATTATAGTTTCCTGACTGGAGGAATATCCTGGATGCTCCGCAATGATAGTTTCCTGTCTGGAGGAATATCCTGGATGCTCCGCAATTATAATTTCCTGACTGGAGGAATATCCTGGATGCTCCGCAATTATAGTTTCCCTGACTGGAGGAATATCCTGGATGCTCCGCAATTATAGTTTCCTGACTGGAGGAATATCCTGGATGCTCCGCAATTATAGTTTCCTGACTGGAGGAATATCCTGGATGCTCCGCAATTATAGTTTCCTGACTGGAGGAATATCCTGGATGCTCCGCAATTATAGTTTCCTGGCTGGAGGAATATCCTGGATGCTCCGCAATTATAGTTTCCTGACTGGAGGAATATCCTGGATGCTCCGCAATTATAGTTTCCTGACTGGAGGAATATCCTGGATGCTCCGCAATGATAGTTTCCTGACTGGAGGAATATCCTGGTTGCTCCTCGGAGCAGTATTTCACACATGGACGGGCCTACCACAATTATAGTTTCCTGACTGGAGGAATATCCTGGTTGCTCCTCGGAGCAGTATTTCACACATGGACGGGCCTACCGCAATTATAGTTTCCTGACTGGAGGAATATCCTGGTTGCTCCTCGGAGCAGTATTTCACACATGGACGGGCCTACCACAATTATAGTTTCCTGACTGGAGGAATATCCTGGTTGCTCCTCGGCAGTATTTCACACATGGACGGGCCTACCGCAATTATAGTTTCCTGACTGGAGGAATATCCTGGTTGCTCCTCGGAGCAGTATTTCACACATGGACGGGCCTACCGCAATTATAGTTTCCTGACTGGAGGAATATCCTGGTTGCTCCTCGGAGCAGTATTTCACACATGGACGGGCCTACCGCAATTATAGTTTCCTGACTGGAGGAATATCCTGGTTGCTCCTCGGAGCAGTATTTCACACATGGACGGGCCTACCACAATTATAGTTTCCTGACTGGAGGAATATCCTGGTTGCTCCTCGGAGCAGTATTTCACACATGGACGGGCCTACCACAATTATAGTTTCCTGACTGGAGGAATATCCGAGATGCTCCTCAGAGCAGTATATCACACATGGACGGGCCTACCGCAATGATAGTTTCCCGACTGGAAATAATTCCGCCACCCATTATGAGATTTGAACCTACAGCGGTGAGGAGCAAGTGATTTGAAGTCAGCGACATTAACCACTCTGCCATGGAGGGGCCCCCTATAGATAAAACAATGCTCCACTATTGTTCAACAGTGGTGAAGACACAACTAACAACTGGCAGGGCCATGATTTCTATATGTATAACTCTGTGGATGTTTGTATTTCATAAAATAAACAAATAAATAATTTTTTCAAAACTGGATAGCACAAATTATTATGGGATTTTAAAATTTCAATATTTAGTCGTTATTTCCACACTGTTACAAGTGGTAACTGGGAGCGTGCACGTTCAAACCCCGCTGGTACCACAGTGGTGATGTCTATAAGCAAGACACCTGCCTACACATTGTCTCTCCTTCGTAGGCATGTATTCCATCAGGAATGCGGTCTCGAGAGTTCAAGAACTTGGGCTGAATCAATTTGTTTAAAAACTACTACAAGTTTATTTGATAAGACGGGAGATAAATGAAATGTATCTTACCTGCAGGAAGTGAGATGTCGAGCAATACCGACAAGTTTGGTGGGCTCAGAGATGACTTTGCACTGGTGGTTAATGTTAAATTGGAGTTATATGTAGAAAGTTGAGTAGATACTGATGTGGTTGCCATGGAGATGGGGCTACCAGGCTGTGTTGAGAGACCCACGTGGGGACTAGGCATAGTTGACAGACCAGCTGCATTCAGTGCCTCCTGGCTCATAGTTCCAAGCTAACGAGAAAACAAAGAGTTTATGATTAGTATGAATAGTCTGTACTTAAACAGAAGCTAGAAATGGAATAATTATATTCATCGCATAACTTTGCTTGTATTCAGTGTAATACAGTCATCTCATAATTTCTTATATGTACACACGTGTAATAACACCTGTAAGGATTCTGATTGGTTGAGAGGATAATCCTGATAATTAGTAAATTAAACTGTAAATTATGCATATCTAGGAGAATTGATATAATGTTACAGGGTTCATTCTAGGTCAGAATTTTTGGGAGAAGTGAG
This sequence comes from Archivesica marissinica, assembly GCA_014843695.1. Taxonomy (NCBI): domain Eukaryota; kingdom Metazoa; phylum Mollusca; class Bivalvia; order Venerida; family Vesicomyidae; genus Archivesica; species Archivesica marissinica. The sequence continues at coordinate 54,514,739 of CM026391.1, read as the reverse complement.
AAAGCACGTGATCACTTGCTTAAATAGTGTTCTTTAATATACTTCTGCAAAATAGGGTTAAAATGCACAGTACAACCATTAAATACATCATTTGAATAGAAGGAGTGCTTTATTTTTTTTTAGGGAGAAGTGGGACGGGCCCCCCAGAGGACGAAGTCAGGGTCCCTAGGGCGACAATTTCGCCCACATCGCCCTCTAGAATGATCCCCGATGTTAACGATAAGACAAATGATGATGATGATTTAAACTACATGAAACAATTTATGTTTGAACCAGTTCTACCTTGTGGCAAACCTAGGACAAAGCTCTTATGAAATACGAATAAATATGGTGCAAAGCTCTATTGAAATATGAACAAACCTGTCACAAAGCTCAATTGAACTATGAACAAACCTGTCACAAAGCTCTACTGAAATATGAACAAACATGGTGCAAACTCTACTGAAATATGAACAAACATGGTGCAAACTCTACTGAAATATGAACAAACCTGTCACAAAGCTCAATTGAAATATGAACAAACCTGCCACAAAACTCTACTGAAATATGAACAAACCTGGAGTAACTTTCTACTGAGATTACCAACAAACAACATTACAAACACGAGACACTATCAGGTCCAAGAGACTTACGTGTGAAGCAGGACTGATCAGAGATGTACGTGTGAAGCAGGACTGATCAGATACTTACGTGTGAAGCAGGAATGATCAGAGATGTACGTGTGAAGCAGGACTGATCAGATACTTACGTGTGAAGCAGGTATGATCACAGACTTACGTGTGAAGCAGGACTGATCAGAGACTTACACGTGAAGCAGGAATGATCAGAGACTTACATGTGAAGCAGGACTGATCAGAGACTTACATGTGAAGCAGGAATGATCAGAGATGTATGTGTGAAGCAGGGCTGATCAGATACTTACGTGTGAAGCAGGTATGATCACAGACTTACATGTGAAGCAGGACTGATCAGAGACTTAAGTGTGAAGCAGGACTGATCAGATACCTACGTGTGAAGCAGGTATGATCAGAGACTTACGTGTGAAGCAGGACTGATCAGATACTTACGTGTGAAGCAGGAATGATCAGATACTTACATGTGAAACAGGACTGATCAGAGACGTACGTGTGAAGTAGGACTGATGAGAAACTTAAGTGTGAAGCAGGACTGATCAGATACTTACGTGTGAAGCAGGTATGATCAGAGACTTACGTGTGAAGCAGGACAAATCAGATACTTACGTGTGAAGCAGGACTGATCAGAGACTTACGTGTGAAGTAGGACTGATGAGAGACTTACGTGTGAAGCAGGACTGATCAGAGACTTACGTGTGAAGCAGGACTGATCAGAGACTTACGTGTGAAGCAGGACTGATCAGAGTCTTACGTGTGAAGCAGGAATGATTGAGAGACTTACGCGTGAAGCAGGACTGATCAGAGACTTACGTGTGAAGCAGGACTGATCAGAGTCTTACGTGTGAACCAGGAATGATTGAGAGACTTACGCGTGAAGCAGGACTGATCAGAGACTTACGTGTGATGCAGGTATGATGAGAGACTTAAGTGTGAAGCAGGACTGATCAGAGTCTTACGTGTGAAGCAGGACTGATCAGAGACTTACATGTGAAGCAGGACTGATCAGAGACTTACATGTGAAGCAGGAATGATCAGAGATGTACGTGTGAAGCAGGACTGATCAGATACTTACGTGTGAAGCAGGTATGATCAGATACTTACATGTGAAGCAGGACTGATCAGAGACTTACGTGTGAAGCAGGACTGATCAGAGACTTACGTGTGAAGCAGGACTGATCAGAGACTTACGTGTGAAGCAGGAATGATCAGAGACTTACATGTGAAGCAGGAATGATCAGAGATGTACGTGTGAAGCAGGACTGATCAGAGACTTACGTGTGAAGCAGGAATGATCAGAGACTTACATGTGAAGCAGGAATGATCAGAGACTTACGTGTGAAGCAGGAATGATCAGAGATGTACGTGTGAAGCAGGACTGATCAGAGACTTACGTGTGAAGCAGGACTGATCAGAGACTTACATGTGAAGCAGGAATGATCAGAGATGTACGTGTGAAGCAGGACTGATCAGAGATGTATGTGTGAAGCAGGACTGATGAGAAACTTATGTGTGAAGCAGGAATGATCAAAGACTTACGTGTGAAGCAGGAATGATTAGAGACTTACGTGTGAAGCAGGACTGATCAGAGACTTACGTGTGAAGCAGGACTGATCAGAGTCTTACGTGTGAAGCAGGTATGATGAGAGATTTACGTGTGAAGCAGGACTGATCAGAGACTTACGTGTGAAGCAGGACTGATGAGAGACTTACGTGTGAAGCAGGACTGATCAGAGACTTACGTGTGAAGCAGGAATAATCAGAGATGTACGTGTGAAGCAGGACTGATCAGATACTTACGTGTGAAGCAGGACTGATGAGAGACTTAAGTGTGAAGCAGGACTGATCAGATACTTACGTGTGAAGCAGGTATGATCAGAGACTTACGTGTGAAGCAGGACTGATCATATACTTACGTGTGAAGCAGGACTGATCAGAGACTTACGTGTGAAGTAGGACTGACGAGAGACTTACGTGTGAAGCAGGACTGATCAGAGACTTACGTGTGAAGCAGGACTGATCAGAGTCTTACATGTGAAGCAGGAATGATTGAGAGACTTACGCATGAAGCAGGACTTATCAGAGACTTAAGTGTGAAGCAGGACTGATCAGAGTCTTACGTGTGAAGCAGGTATGATGAGAGACTTAAGTGTGAAGCAGGACTGATCAGAGTCTTACGTGTGAAGCAGGTATGATGAGAGACTTACGTGTGAAGCAGGACTGATCAGAGACTTACATGTGAAGCAGGACTGATCAGAGACTTACATGTGAAGCAGGAATGATCAGAGATGTACGTGTGAAGCAGGACTGATCAGATACTTACGTGTGAAGCAGGTATGATCAGATACTTACGTGTGAAGCAGGACTGATCAGAGACTTACGTGTGAAGCAGGACTGATCAGAGACTTACATGTGAAGCAGGTATGATCAGATACTTACGTGTGAAGCAGGAATGATCAGAGACTTACATGTGAAGCAGGACTGATCAGAGACTTACATGTGAAGCAGGAATGATCAGAGATGTACGTGTGAAGCAGGACTGATCAGAGACATACGTGTGAAGCAGGACTGATCAGAGTCTTACGTGTGAAGCAGGTATGATGAGAGACTTAGTGTGAAGCAGGACTGATCAGAGTCTTACGTGTGAAGCAGGTATGATGAGAGACTTACGTGTGAAGCAGGACTGATCAGAGACTTACATGTGAAGCAGGACTGATCAGAGACTTACATGTGAAGCAGGAATGATCAGAGATGTACGTGTGAAGCAGGACTGATCAGATACTTACGTGTGAAGCAGGTATGATCAGATACTTACGTGTGAAGCAGGACTGATCAGAGACTTACATGTGAAGCAGGACTGATCAGAGACTTACGTGTGAAGCAGGAATGATCAGAGACTTACGTGTGAAGCAGGACTGATCAGAGACTTACGTGTGAAGCAGGACTGATCAGAGACTTACATGTGAAGCAGGAATGATCAGAGATGTACGTGTGAAGCAGGACTGATCAGAGACATACGTGTGAAGCAGGACTGATCAGAGACTTACGTGTGAAGCAGGACTGATCAGAGACTTACGTGTGAAGCAGGACTGATCAGAGACTTACGTGTGAAGCAGGACTGATCAGAGACTTACGTGTGAAGCAGGAATGATGAGAGACTTACATGTGAAGCAGGACTGATGAGAGACTTACGTGTGAAGCAGGACTGATCAGAGACTTACGTGTGAAGCAGGACTGATCAGAGACTTACGTGTGAAGCAGGAATGATCAGATACTTACGTGTGAAGCAGGACTGATCAGATACTTACGTGTGAAGCAGGACTGATCAGAGACTTACGTGTGAAGCAGGACTGATCAGAGACGTACGTGTGAAGCAGGACTGATCAGAGACTTACGTGTGAAGCAGGAATGATCAGATACTTACGTGTGAAGCAGGACTGATCAGATACTTACGTGTGAAGCAGGACTGATCAGAGACTTACGTGTGAAGCAGGACTGATCAGAGACTTACGTGTGAAGCAGGAATGATCAGAGACTTACATGTGAAGCAGGACTGATCAGAGACTTACATGTGAAGCAGGAATGATCAGAGATGTACGTGTGAAGCAGGACTGATCAGAGACTTACGTGTGAAGCAGGACTGATCAGAGACTTACGTGTGAAGCAGGAATGATCAGAGACTTACGTGTGAAGCAGGACTGATCAGAGACTTACGTGTGAAGCAGGACTGATCAGAGACTTACGTGTGAAGCAGGACTGATCAGAGACTTACGTGTGAAGCAGGACTGATCAGAGTCTTACGTGTGAAGCAGGAATGATGAGAGACTTACGTGTGAAGCAGGAATGATCAGAGACTTACGTGTGAAGCAGGACTGATCAGAGTCTTACGTGTGAAGCAGGTATGATGAGAGACTTACGTGTGAAGCAGGACTGATCAGAGACTTACGTGTGAAGCAGGACTGATCAGAGTCTTACGTGTGAAGCAGGAATGATGAGAGACTTACATGTGAAGCAGGAATGATCAGAGATGTACGTGTGAAGCAGGACTGATCAGATACTTACGTGTGAAGCAGGTATGATCAGATACTTACGTGTGAAGCAGGACTGATCAGAGACTTACGTGTGAAGCAGGACTGATCAGAGTCTTACATGTGAAGCAGGACTGATCAGAGACTTACGTGTGAAGCAGGACTGATCAGAGACTTACGTGTGAAGCAGGAATGATCAGAGACTTACATGTGAAGCAGGACTGATCAGAGACTTACATGTGAAGCAGGAATGATCAGAGATGTACGTGTGAAGCAGGACTGATCAGAGACTTACGTGTGAAGCAGGACTGATCAGAGACTTACATGTGAAGCAGGACTGATCAGAGTCTTATGTGTGAAGCAGGTATGATGAGAGACGTACGTGTGAAGCAGGACTGATCAGATACTTACGTGTGAAGCAGGACTGATCAGAGTCTTACGTGTGAAGCAGGTATGATGAGAGACTTACGTGTGAAGCAGGACTGATCAGAGACTTACGTGTGAAGCAGGACTAATCAGAGATGTACTTGTGAAGCAGGACTGATGAGAACTTATGTGTGAAGCAGGAATGATCAAAGACTTACGTGTGAAGCAGGAATGATGAGAGACTTACGTGTGAAGCAGGACTGATCAGAGACTTACATGTGAAGCAGGAATGATCAGAGATGTACCTGTGAAGCAGGACTGATCAGATACTTACGTGTGAAGCAGGTATGATCAGATACTTACGTGTGAAGCAGGACTGATCAGAGACTTACGTGTGAAGCAGGACTGATCAGAGACTTACGTGTGAAGCAGGACTGATCAGAGACTTACGTGTGAAGCAGGAATGATCAGAGACTTACGTGTGAAGCAGGAATGATCAGAGACTTACGTGTGAAGCAGGACTGATCAGAGACTTACGTGTGAAGCAGGACTGATCAGAACTTACGTGTGAAGCAGGACTGATGAGAGATTTACGTGTGAAGCAGGATGATGAGAGTCTTACGTGTGAAGCAGGAATGATTAGAGACTTACGTGTGAAGCAGGACTGATCAGAGACTTACGTGTGAAGCAGGAATGATCAGAGATGTACGTGTGAAGCAGGACTGATCAGAGACTTACGTGTGAAGCAGGACTGATCAGAGACTTACATGTGAAGCAGGAATGATCAGAGATGTACGTGTGAAGCAGGACTGATCAGAGACATACGTGTGAAGCAGGACTGATCAGAGACTTACGTGTGAAGCAGGACTGATCAGAGTCTTACGTGTGAAGCAGGACTGATGAGAGACTTACGTGTGAAGCAGGACTGATCAGAGTCTTACGTGTGAAGCAGGACTGATCAGAGACTTACGTGTGAAGCAGGACTGATGAGAGACTTACGTGTGAAGCAGGACTGATCAGAGACTTACGTGTGAAGCAGGACTGATCAGATACTTACGTGTGAAGCAGGTATGATCAGATACTTACATGTGAAGCAGGAATGATCAGATACTTACGTGTGAAGCAGGTATTCTAAGTAGCGTTTGATCTCCTTCGGGGGACAGTGATATCTCCATCAAGCCCGATGTATCCGAGGAAGTCACAGAGGGGGACCCTGAAAAAACCACGCAAGAAATTAACATCAAATCGGTTTGGAATGATTGATGAAAACATCGAGACAGATGCATCAGAAACACAACACAAACATTTCTCATTTGTGTTGTTGTTGGAATGTAGTCATGCAAACGGCTAATGTGAGAGAGCGATTATCCAGCTGTAGTAATGGAGGGAAAACACAGGTGGTTTTCCAAACATTGCTATATACATGGATCTGCACTGGGTAGAAATAACATGCCAGCTGGATAGCTTCCGCACATGAAAGATTTCTACACATATACAGTCAATTTTTTCCCATTTTTTTCCCCGGGTTTTACGCCTGCATCAGCACGATTTCAGGCATATCGCCGGCGGGCAGTTTACCTAACAACACCTTTCCTGGGCAGGCTCCAGCGGTTAACCAGTACTTGGGTGCACCAACGTCCGTAAGAAATTGCCAACTTTTTCATATAAATGAGACACGGCCTGAGCGGGGCTCGAACCCGTGACCATCAGTGATGATAGGTTACAGTGGTATCCAAGTCAGCGACCTTAACCACTCGACCACGGAGGCGGACTTATATACAGTCAAACCTATGTTAAGTGGTCACTTATATTAAGCAGCCAACCTGTATTAAGCAACAGGTTTCCCAATATGTTGTTTTACTATGCATTTTACCTCTATTAAGCAGCCACATGTGCTAAGCAGCCACATTCCATTGTTCCCTCAATTGGCAGCTTAAGACAGGTTTGATTGACTGTACCATCAAACCTGTGTTAGTGGTCACCTCTATTAAGCAGCCAACCTGTATTAAGCAGCCAGTTTCCTGATTCCAATATGTTGTTTTATTATACATTTGACCTCTATTAACCAGTCACCTGTGTTAGCAGTCACTTTCTGTAATTCCCTTAGCTGGCTGCTTAAGACAGGTTTGACTGTCACGAGATTCGAACCTACAGCGGTGAGGAGTAAATCTGAGACCGTAAACACTCGGCAACAGAGGCCCCTACAGCACAACAAAGGACTCTAGCAAACAATTTCATGTATTTGTAATATTTTCCTTACCTAAAATGATAGGATTTCTCAAAGATGAATCATTTGGCGATGACGGCAGAACACTGATTGGATGTTTCTGTATTCCGTTAATGGGATGGCCTACAATAGTTTCCGTAGCTTCAGATTTGTCCGACGGGTGATTCGGTATCTGGGTACCAGGCGCCATGGGAATTATCGTGATATATTCAGAATTCTTAGGTAAAATAGTTCTTTGAATCAAACTACCAGATGCACCGGGTCGAATTCGTGACACTGGTTTTAACTTTCTGGGCCGCATGAGCTGCTTCTGTGTCTGAAAATACAAATACAGTACACTGTTACTTAAGACATATTGAACTATTATATGTAATTTCAACCCTACTGTTACATGGTGTTTATACAAATTTAGTTTAGCTCAATTGCAAAACAAGTTATTCCAACTTATATTAATCACTCTCGAGACCTCATTCCTGATGGATTCCATCGCTATGAAGGAAAGGGAAGAGGCCTAATGGCACAATCGTGACGGCTCCAGCGGGCTCAAACTCCGGATCTTTCGCTCCTGAAGCGTATTTACATAATGTACTTGAATATAAGCACATAATTTAATATTAATAGGTCACCACCCCAAGAGTGTCGTGCCACGAGAGATTGACTGGTTCAGCAAAATAAATTGTATTTTATGCTTTCCAAAGAATAGTCTAAAGAAAAGTTCACGTAAAATTGGAAGTTCAAGGTCAGTGGTAGGGTGGGACTTGCTGTTGATATAGAGAATTCTTTCTTTTGTGTATGCAAAGTTTGCAAAATATATTTGTGGAATGAAGATTATTTTTGGCCAAAATCCAAGTTCCTGGTCACTATTAGGGGTGGGGACTTACTGTGGGCGTGGCTAATTAGTCCTTGGATGTGTATGCGAAGTTTCAAAGAAATAAATAGTACGGTTTTTGAAGAATGATAATGCTATTTCTAAAGTTCAAGGTTACTCTTGGGGGGTGGGGACTTACTGTGGGTGTAGAGAATTAGTCCTCGAATGTGTATTGAAAGTTTGAAAACAATAACTGGGATGGTTTAAGAAGAATGATAATGCTCGACCATAAATAATGTTTTGCCAAAATTCAAGTTCACGGTCAAATGGTCTAAGTGTAAGCGAGTTCTGCGTATGTAGAGAATTAGCCTATGTGCGAAATTTCAAAGCAATACGATTTTTTTGACGCATAAATTATTTGTGTAATCGGACAATATTTTACTAAAATTCAGGTTCTAGGTCACTCTTGGGAGGTGACTTGTTAGGGGGGTGGGGGATAGGGAACAACACTTAGAACATACATGCAAGTTATCAAAGCAGTAAATTTGATGTTTTTTTAGATATATACAATTATTGACAGTGCCCACGCCAACACTGCCGGATAGGTCACTGCTTATTCTGGCTATAAATTAATGTAGGCGAGACAGAAATGATTTAAGAGGAAGACAATAAATGGAGCAGAATTGCTGAGAAAAACAACAAAATTGTAAATAAAGCCAACATTGTAAATAAACATACTTTAGTTTAAACTTTATTTATTTTACAACAATTGCGAAGCAAGTTTTAACCACTGATATTAATCACTCTCATTGGCGCGGATGAAAGCGTAAATGTGCTTCTCACCAATGCAACACGGGTTCGATCCTCAGACCGGGAAGTATGCGAGATGGTACGGTGGTCGCCAGATCGACAGGTGGGTTTTCCCCGGGTACTCCGGTTTCCTCACACACAAATGACAACATATACGCACGCTTTCATCCGCGCCAACGAGAGTGATTAATATAAGTTGTTAAAACTTGCTTTGAAATAAATAAAGTTTAAACTAATGCACTGCGTCGTATTATTATTGACAACAGAATAGAAAAAACGTTCAATTTGTGACGTCAAGCAACCACTTTAACCGATCGGCAACGTCTCCATGGTAATTACGTTTAAAGGATTATAAATGCACATTACTGGAAAGAATTCAACATGGCGAGCTTAGATCAATTAAATACTTACAGTATTACTGGTGTATGCTTGGCTATATTTGGCCAACTGTTCTTTACTAGGTCGTATAACAGTTGTGGTCGCTTTGGGTTGTGACGCAAGTGGCGCAGGCAACACAGGATATCTAAACACTCCACCCTGGCCCGATGTTGAAACACGCTGATCAATAGGTACCTATAAAGTAGACATTTCAATTTAAAATTTCGCCCAGGCTCAAACTCATTCTGAAGCTTTCTAATTTGTTGAGCTAAATGAAAAAGTTTTCCAATCCGGTAACGGTGCATTAGTCATGCTAAGCTAAACCTATTTCCTTGGCAACTACAGAACCACAGGAACTTGGTATGTCCTGTCACTAGGCCTGATCCCCTTGGGCACCTATAGATACACAGGAATCTGTATGTCCTGTCACTAGGCCTGATCCCCTTGGGCACCTACAGAACCACAGGAATCTGTATGTCCTGTCATTAGGCCTGATCCCCTTGGGCACCTACAGAACCACAGGAATCTGGCATGTCATGTCATTAGGCCTGATCCTAGACATCAATATATTTTTTATTATCCGTCTTGTCTACAGAAATAATACGGCATTGATATGTAATCAGCCATACCCATTACGTTGGATATATACTGTCACCATAGGAACTTTATATGCAATGTCACAACAGAAGTTTGATATGCTTGACAACCACAGCATGTCACACCACCACAGGTCTGGCATTTCACGCCACAACAAGTCTGGTTATTATGTCACCTCCCCCACTCCTATCTACTTACTGGATTGACCATAAACCCATGTGTTTGTGTGGCAGCATCTTTCCCCGACGTTCCAACTTTTACAGGTCCCGTCGGGTTCTTGTCTTTCCCACGCCCTTGAGTCTTCTTGGAGTTAGGATTCTGCCCGCACAGTTGACAGGTGGAATTGGACCCTAGAGTCTGAAAGACAGTGTAGAGGTTAGTGATGGGCAATCAGTTCCAAAATCATATTCGATTATCGTTTGTATTCGGATGACCGTGACTGATATGATGCCAATTATAATGGATAATAATAGTCATTAATGTATATAACTACAAAAGTGTTTGTTTATTATAGTGTCACCCCTATTTAAAGGGCCAGCCATTTCTGACTTATGAGACACCTCTTTTTATGAACATCAGTACTTCCCGAATCCTATGCTTGTATGCCAGGCGCCAGGCTTGTAGGCAATCGGTAAGCATTATTTAACTAGCTGGCGGCTTAACAACCGGCCATATCAAACCGAACACCGGACGTGATTCGAACCTTCGACCTCCCGCTCCGTAGGTGGACGCTTTAACCACTAGGCCACGGAGACGGTATATGTATCAGGGCTTATTCTACAGGGCGATATGGGTGAAATAAAAACAATAGTAAAATATTTTCATACAAACTTTTGTTCAGTAAGATACACTGGCCATTGTAAAGCACCCCTTATATTCAAATGTTGCATTTAATGGTCATAATGTGTATTTTAACCTATTTTGTTGAAATTTATTAAATAATACCATTTAAAGAAACATTACATCCCAAAACAAATGATTTTACGTATAGGTAAATAGCATTGCTACTACAAATTCTTCCGAAATAATTCACACACAACTTTCAATATATAAACAGTGTTTTTGCGGTCTACACACTCACAAAGGTGAAAGTAGGATTCCATATAATCATATAATGGCTCCTGAATTGACGTTTATTTATTATTGGATTCTATTGTAAGAGCATGCTACAATCGTTTAGAGATACTTTAAATCAGATAAAACCAAAAATATATTTATATACAGACACAAAATGTGAGTATATGGTATAAAAATGTACCAGAAAACCCCCCATCCACCCACCCCAGATCCAAACCCCCCATCCACCCACCCCAGATCCAAACCCCCCATCCACCCACCCCAGATCCAAACCAGGTAACATTTTCAAGAGAAATAAAAACTGTGTTTTTGTCATACTGAATAGCTTATGTTCGGCCATCTGAATTTGTATCTGCAATTCCCATATCACAGGGTTCCCTCTGTCTGAATGTTTGTCAGCGCCACTTCTGTCGCCAATTGAAAAACACTAGAGCCAATTAAAAAAACTTGGAGCCAACTAAGAGCCATATAATTCACAGATAAATATTTGAAGCCATGTATTTGACAAACCATGTGCCACAATTGGCGCCATTGGCGACCGGCAGCGGGAACCCTGCCATATTGGCAACAACAATCTGAATCACGGTCCTAGTGGAAGCTTTGCGGTGTAATGGATACGGTATCCGCTGTGTAGCCAAGAGGTTGCGAGTTCAAGCCCTGTCAGACTCATGGTGGTGGTGTCCTTGAGTAACACACTTAATTCCACATTGCCTTCACACCCTCGTGGCAATGAATTCCATCAGGAATGAGGTCTCGGGAGCAACTTGTTTTGCAATCGAGCAAAAATACATTAGCATAAACTAAACCGAGGTCTCATGTAACATGGTACGGTACACATCAGACATGCAAATGAATCAAAACTGACTCATAGAACATAATCAGTATCTTCACTATCCACTGTGCGTGTGTTTTACGTTTATTTATCGTCGCTACCGGTTACCCATATGAGCGACGCCTCCTGAAGAGATTAGTCATTTTAGATTTTTGGAGGATAGTGCAATGATATAGACAGAGACCCATTCCAGAGTTGTTTTACGTGCACGGTGTAAAGCACCGACACAAGACCTCGGTTTAACGTCCCATCTGAAAGACTGTTAATTTTATTAGGGTCAGACAGGGGATCGAAACAAAACATACAATGACTAATAAATAAAAACATTTACTTTTGAGAAGTCGGTGAATTCGATCATAGCTAGATGTGACAGACGTCTCAGCATGTTGTTTAGGTTGTTCAGCAGTTTCTCTTGCAGCAGCTCAGCCTCGCGTCTCAAGCTGATCCACTCATACTCCAACCGCAGCTCACCTTCTCGTCCAAACATCAAATACAACTCCGCTAAAGTTAAATTATCCGCTTCTTTCACTCCCCACCCATTTTGTAACATATTTTCAAACAACTTTTTAAATTCAGTTTGACTAGATTTTGCATGTTGCATATTGTGCTCACCAGTTTTGTCGACCTCATCTGATACAATTGCTATCTGAAATTCCTCCAAAGTTCCACCGCTTGATGAGTCTAGTTCAACCTTTACACTAGAATCTGTTTCTGTGATGGCTAATTCATCAGAAGATTCATGGCAGCTGCCAGCAATACAGTCTGGAAACATAGCATTTTCACCATCCACAAGAGCACTTATTTCGGGAGCAGAAAACGATTTAGAACTTGATAAAGAAGACATGACCTCATCAGATCTGTATTTTGGAGATTCGTTTTGTGCGAGAACACATTTCATATTACCAGAATCACTTGGTATCGTCACATCTTTGCTTGGTTCAGTTACGGCACTAAAGAGACTCCGAGCCGCCATGCTGCCGATATGACCGTCTGCTGCATCGCATTCCGTACTAGCTGCGTCATTATCCACACAGTGAGCAGCAGTTTTGTCGTTATTGCACATACATGAACACAACTTCAGCGAGTCTTTACTCGCACAGGATTTCATGAGATCATTTGCTGGACCACAACACTTTGATTGTCTAAGGGCATTACAGGAATCTTTACATACACAACTAGGTTCACATATCACAGATTTGCTTTGGTCAGTCGTGCTTCCGGCACCAACAGAAACACTCGTACAAGTCTTTGTCGACACCGACATGTCTTTCTCCTTCTTCTTCTTACTGGTACTGGGACCTACAAAATTTAAAATTATATAACTGACTTATTTATTCTTGCATCAGGACAGATCTGAAGTCCAGTGGTAACACGTTGGACTGGTAATCCAGGGATCACAGGTTCGATCCCCCATCTGACCCTAATAAACAGTGTTTCAGACGGGACTTTAAACCGAGGTCTTGTGTCGGTGCTTTACACCGTGCATGTAAAAGAACCAGATGAGACTCTTGAATGGGTCTCTGTCTGTATCATTGCACTATCCTCCAAAACTCTAAAATGACTAATCTCTGCAGGAGGCATCGCTCATATAGGCAACCGGTAGCGACGATAAATAAACGTAAAACACACAATGATTTAGTAAATACAAATTTATTTTAGCTTGATTGCGAAACAAGTTCCTACAACTTATATTAATCACTCTCGAGACCTCATTCCTGAATCAATCGCCGCCACAAGGGAGAGAGAAGAGGCAATGTGGAAATGAAATGCCTTGCCTAAGGGCACAATTGTAACGGCCACAGCTGGGCTCGAACTCGGGGCCTTTCGCAACTGAAGCAAACGCACTACCACTGGGCTATCACAACTTCCACATTCAATGATTTGCTATCCCCTCCAAACTGGAGCCTGCCGGAAACATTGATGGATTTTAATATACGGTAGTTAATAATTCTGGGGTTACTGGGTCGATGCAGACACTATAGTGATGCATATATTTGATAAGTTTCATAAAATTACACCCATTGATTACTGAGAACTGGCTCCGGATGGACGCACAATGCCAAAACAATAATTCACAAATGGCATTATGCATTATAATTAGGATACACCAATACGAGATCCATGTTCCATGGTCCGCACAGAACAGGGTTCATTCTAGGTCAGAATTTTTGGGAGAAGTGAGAAAGCGCGTGATCGCTTCCTTAAATGGTGTTCTTTAATATACTTCTGCAAAATAGGGTTAAAATGCACAGTACAACCATTAAATACAACATTTGAATAGAAGGAGTGCTTTATAATGGGCCAGTGTATATTACTTGACACAATTTTTTTTTTTTTTTTAGGGAGAAGTGGGGACCCCAGAGGGTGAAGTCAGGGTCCCTAGGGCGACAATTTCGCCCACTAGAATGATCCCTGCACAGAAGCAGCGACATGAAATCCGGGACTTCTCAAGGCCATTTTTAAAAATTTAACTTATGCAAATATGCAATTGTTGACGGTGTCGGCATATCCGCCACCGATAAGGTGACTACTTAATCTCGCTTTCCACTAAAGTGGGAAACACAAAACAAGAAGCTAGCATTGGATACAGCCATAGTCCACAACTGGATATCTCGCATTTAAACCTATAGTCCCCTATAATCCCTACCTTTAGGGGACTAATAAATGTGTATACTTACTGCACATATTATCTTTACAATGTCGGTTGAGACAGAACTGTAACACTGGTTCATCTACGGCCTCCATACAGATATTGCGCAATGTACTGTCCTGATGTGGGTATACATGGAACTCTTCGCGCACCCTCTCTATGTCGTTTAAACTTTCTCTCTGATACAAAGTTAAGACGAGAATCAATTCCCAAATAACAACAATAAACAGAAGCGATAGATTAGCTAATCACTGATAATGAAAACGTATGCACTCACATGCTGTATCTGGCAATAACAACCCTAGTTCCACACATTTACCATACACACCAGAGTGCCGGAGGAGTGCTGGAGTTGACATTGCGCAAATCCTCGTGCAAGTCGTGATAGCGCAGTGGATGCGCATTCGCTTCAGGTGCGAAAGGTCCGGAGTTTGAGTCCCTCTGGAGCCGTTACGATTGTGCCCTTAGGCAAGGCATTTAAATTCCACGTTGCCTCTTCTCTCTCCCTCGTGGCCATGGATTTCATCAGGTCTCGAGAATGATTTATATAAGTTGTAAGAACTTGTTTCGCAATCGAGCTAAAATAAATTTGTATAAACTAAATCCTAGCTGGTTTCTTGCAACGATCACAAAACATTTTCCAGCCGGTGAAATTAAACCTACAAGCCGTCCACTGTCACACTTTGAGGGGAACTGGGATGCATTTACTTATAAATTGCTTCCCATCAAGATAGTCAATGGTTGACCGCCTCCGTGGTCGAGTGGTTAAGTTCGCTGACTTGTATTCCACTGTAATCTATCATCATGGATGGTCACGGGTTCAAGCCCAGTTCAGACCATGTCTATTTATATGAAAAAGTTGGCAGTTTCTTACGGAGATTGGTGCACCATGTACTGGTTAACCGCTGGAGCCTGCCCAGGAAAGGTGTTAGATAAACTACCCGTCGCTCATATGGGCAACCGGTAGCGATGCTAAATAAACTTTTAAAAAAACAAATAGTGGAAGTGGCGGATTATTATAAATCGTGATTACTGGCTTGTATTTCAGTAAATTTGTCACCAATTGAACTGGTTTTTGTGGTACTATTTGTAAATCACTTCCCATGCATATACACAATCATCAATAACATTGTTAATGGTGGTTTATCAAAGCTATGTGCAGGGATCATTCTAGAGGGCGATGTGCGCGAAATTGTTGCCCTAGGGACCCTGACTTCGCCCTCTGGGGGCCCCACTTCCCCTTAAAAAAATAATGGTTTTTTACAATTTTAAAACAAAATGTCTAGTAAGATACATTGGCCCATTATAAAGCACTCCTTCTATTCAAATGTTCTATTTAATGGTTGTACTGTGCATTTTAATCCTATTTTGCAGAAGTATATTAAAGAACACCATTTAAGGAAGCGATCACGCGCTTTCTCACTTCTCCCAAAAATTCTGACCTAGAATGAACCCTGTATGTTTTGTTATTAGGGTTTAACGTCGCACCAGCAGCTTATGCTATATGTCGACTCTTCAGCAATTATTGGTCGGGGAAGACCCGGGATGCCTCTCCCGAGTAGTACTTCAAGCTTGGACGGGCTCCCGGGTAGAACCACCGACATACTGCGAGCCAGCTGTATATCTAACTCACTTGAAAGAAATTGTAACCCCCAGTGAGATTCAAACCTACAGCGGTAAGGATCAAGTGATTTGAAGTCAACAACCTAAACCATTAGGCCACGGTTTACCAATGTTAACAATATGATAAAATTAGCTTGTGAAATATTTGAAGAAAACTAAACGAACGAAGAAGCAAATTCATCAGTTTTTATGTTATATTTCGGGTTTTACGCCTGCATCAGCACCATTTTTGGGCTATATCGCCGGCGGGCAGTTTACCTTATTTTATGTTATATTTCGGGTTTTACGCCTGCATCAGCACCATTTTTAGGCTATATCGCCGGCGGGCAGTTTACCTTATTTTATGTTATATTTCGGGTTTTACGCCGGCATCAGCACCATTTTTGGGCTATATCGCCGGCGGGCAGTTTACCTTATTTTATGTTATATTTCGGGTTTTACGCCTGCATCAGCCCATTTCTGCATCAGCACCATTTTTGGGCTATATCGCCGGCGGGCAGTTTACCTTATTTTATGTTATATTTCGGGTTTTACGCCTGCATCAGCACCATTTTTGGGCTATATCGCCGGCGGGCAATTTACCTTATTTTATGTTATATTTCGGGTTTTACGCCTGCATCAGCACCATTTTTGGGCTATATCGCCGGCGGGCAGTTTACCTAACAACACCTTTCCTGGGCAGGCTCCAGCGGTAACTTTTTCATATAAATGAAACACGGTCTGAGCAGGGCTCGAACCCGTGACCATCAATGATGATAGGTTACAGTGGTATACAAGTCAGCGACCTTAACCACTCGACCACGGAGGCGGACCTCATCAGTTTTATAATCTCCAGTAGAAGAGTTTTTGTTTCTTTGTTTTTTGGTGTTTTAAATCACACTAACAACATAGGACAATAGATCGACTCTCCCGGAACCATCGCTAGAGCCTCTCCAAGCAGTCATGTCACTGTAGAACCACCGACCTTCCGCAACACTGCTGGATAGTTTCCTCGCAGTGAGATTCGAACCCACAGCAGTGCAGAGAAAGTGATTTTATGCCAACCTCCAAGTAACCACACAGTCCCTTCATAAACTATAAATGAATACCGGCATACATTTCAACAACAAGGATACAAGTTTTAAACGGGGTGGTTTCCATTTCTGTTCGAGATATTTCACAAGTGACTGTAAATGTCTGTCTGATTGCACAGTGACCCGTACACGAGGATTGTGTGATAGGTCTTGCACGTGTTGCCAGGCAATGTTTGTCTTTGGCCTAAATTCCACACGGATTTTCTCAGGGACTTTAGGACCTGGCTCTCTCTTTGGTTCTACAAAATAATCATTTTATGCTTTCAAATGAAATATATAAATTGTTGTAATGACCTCCTCCAAGATGTAAGATACTCGGACGTTTTGCAGAGTATCTTACAATGAAATATAGAAATTTATCAGTGAATTAAAATGTGTTAGTCCACTGGTTGAAAGCAATTGAATAACACATTTTATTTCTCACTGCCTTGCGCGTGTGTGGTACCTAGTTGTTGCATGTTGCCAATGAACGTTTTCGGACTCAAGCAGTCATTTATGGTCATCTAAACACGACATTATAGCGCCATTTAGCAAACGGATCGAAGTATTTTTCACTTGTGAACATAGAAAACTAGTATTATCACTCATGAACATAGAAAGCTAGTATTATCACTTGTGAACATAGAAAGCTAGTATTATCACTTGTGAACATACAAAGCTAGTATTATCACTTGTGAACATACAAAGCTAGTATTATCACTTGTGAACATACAAAGCTAGTATTATCATTTGTGAACATAGAAAGCTAGTATTATCACTTGTGAACATAGAAAGCTAGTATTATCACTTGTGAACATACAAAGCTAGTATTATCACTTGTGAACATAGAAAGCTAGTATTATCACTTGTGAACATAGAAAGCTAGTATTATCACTCATGAACATACAAAGCTAGTATTATCACTCATGAACATAGAAAGCTAGTATTATCACTTGTGAACATAGAAAGCTAGTATTATCACTCATGAACATACAAAGCTAGTATTATCACTTGTGAACATACAAAGCTAGTATTATCACTCATGAACATAGAAAGCTAGTATTATCACTCATGAACATACAAAGCTAGTATTACATAAAATTTATCATGTACACATACACATATAATTTATCATGTACACATATAATTTATCATATACACATATAATTTATCATGTACACATATAATTCATCATGTACACATATAATTTATCATGTACACATATAATGTATCGTGTACACATATAATTTATCATGTACACATATAATTTATCATGTACACATATAATTTATCGTGTACACATATAATTCATCATGTACACATATAATTTATCATGTACACATATAATTTATCATGTACATTACCTTCATAAGAATTCAGTCTCTTTAAGGCATTGCAAATTGGTGTCTTCACTCTGAAATAATATATACAGGATGGTATAAGTGACCTTGGACTGGTAATCCAGGGATCGAAGGTTCGATCCCCCGTCTGACCCTAATAAAATTAACAGTCTTTCAGATGGGACTCTAAACAGAAGTCTCGCGTCGTGCAAATAAAAGAACCAGAGGAGACTGGAATGGGTCTCTGTCTGTATCATTGCACTATCCCCCAAAAATCTAAAATGACTAATCTCTTCAGGAGGCCTCGCTCATATGGGCAACCGGTAGCGACGATAAATAAACGTAAAGCACATATACATGATTATATGGTAAGTATACCTTTAGCCGCCTCTATGATAGAGTCGATGGAAGGCCTGATGTAATCAATGTTGTGAAGTGAATTGCTTACCTAGAGAGGTAGTACTTTATAGAGTAGAAATTAAATGGTGCGACAAATTGGATTGAAACTAGAGCAACATTGGTAGCGCTCGAGTGGAAACAACGAAATTGTTGATGTAGGAGATAACACTGATGTCATCTAGCTTTTACACGAGTAACATATCTACAGTTAAACTAGAGCTATCACTGAAGGCACTGAATACCGCAAGACAACATGTTGATACAGATGAACTGTCAGACATTCTCATGGTCTGCTGATCAATTTAAATAGGGATTTGACACTTTAGTATTAAATTTATTTAATTTACAACATTTGCGAAACAAGCTTTAACAATTTATATTAATCACTCTCGTTGGAGTGGAGGAAAGCGTAAATGTGGTCATTCGTGTGGGAGGAAACCGGAGTACCCGGATAAAGTCAATCTGTCCGATCTGGTCAACCTGTCCGATCCGGCGACCACCGTACCAGCTAACCACTGCGCTAATGGAATACCCAGAGAATACTGGCAAGTCCAAAGATTGAACACGGGTTGCATTGGTGAGAATTGACAAGTTGAACACTTGACTTCCAAGTGTGTGTTGTTTGTTTGTGTTGGGGTCAATGTCACACCAACTAATATTCATTGATACAATACATAGTTTTTACAAACAATTGATTATGGTTAACAATTGTACCAAGTAAACGATTGAATAGTGGACCGGACACAAACTTTACTGTTTGTTTTGGGCTTTAAAGTCGAACAATTAGCTTAGGTCATATGCTGACTCTCCAGCTATTATTGCTGAAGCGGAGTGCCCCTTCGAGCAGTATTTCAATCACAGATGGGTACCCAAGTAGAACCATCACACTTCCGCAAGTCAGCTAGATAACTTCCTCACATGAAAGAAATTGACATTCAAACCTACAGCGGTGAAAGGAAAGTCATTTGAAGTAAATGAACATAACAACCCCCCCCCCCCGACACGAAATCTGACCACAAAATGTAGCCTTGACCTTGGATAACCATGGGTCTTATATGTCTCTATGCAGTGAACATTTGATACAAGATTAATGAAAATCATTGATGGAGATTAGAGGACATGGACTGGACAAGAAACGGAGGTTTACATTTGTTACCAGTATACACTACATTATCAACTCATTTAGTAACATTTACGTTACCTTATTCGTTTTCCTTTCACTTTGATTGTAGCCACTCTGAAATGACAAACACATGTAGGTGGATACCATGTAGGTGGATGATGTGTAGGTGGATGTTGTGTAGGTGGATGATGTGTAGGTGGATGCTGTGTAGGTGAAGGCTGTGTAGGTGGATGTTGTGTAGGTGGATGCTGTGTAGGTGGATGTTGTGTAGGTGGATGCTGTGTAGGTGGATGCTGTGTAGGTGGATGCTGTGTA
>CM026391.1:54478843-54493482 GCA_014843695.1 Archivesica marissinica | reverse complement strand
ATGTACACCTGGTAGGTGGATACCGTGTAGGTGGATACCTGGTAGGTGAATGCCGTGTAGGTGGATACATGTACACCTGGTAGGTGAATGCCGTGTAGGTGGATACCTGGTAGGTGAATGCCGTGTAGGTGGATACATGGTAGGTGAATGCCGTGTACGTGGATACATGTACACCTGTAGGTGGATGCCATGTAGGTGGATACAATGTAGGTGGATGCCATGTAGGTGGATACATGGTAGGTGAATGCCGTGTACGTGGATACATGTACACCGTGTAGGTGGATGCCGTGTAGGTGGATACCATGTAGGTGGATGCCATGTAGGTGGATACCATGTAGGTGGATACCATGTAGGTGGATGCCATGTAGGTGGATACCATGTAGGTGGATGCCATGTAGGTGGATACCATGTATGTGGATACAATGTAGGTGGATGCCTGGTAGGTGAATGCCGTGTAGGTGGATACATGTACATGGATACTGTGTAGGTGGATACTGTGTAGGTGGATGCCATGTAGGTGGATGCCGTGTAGGTGGATGACATGTAGGTGGATGCCGTGTAGGTGGATATCATGTAGGTGGATGCCATGTAGGTGGATGCCGTGTAGGTGGATACCATGTAGGTGGATGCCATGTATGTGGATACCATGTAGGTGGATGCCATGTAGGTGGATACCATGTATGTGGATACCATGTAGGTGGATGCCATGTAGGTGGATGCCATGTATGTGGATAAGTGTAGGTGGATGCCTGGTAGGTGAATGCTGTGTAGGTGGATGCCATGTAGGTGGATGCCGTGTAGGTGGATGCCATGTAGGTGGATGCCGTGTAGGTGGATGCCATGTAGGTGGATGCTGTAGGATGTGTAGGTGGATGATGTGTAGGTGGATGCTGTGTAGGTGGATGCCATGTAGGTGGATGCCGTGTAGGTGGATGCCATGTAGGTGGATGCCATGTAGGTGGATGCATGTAGGTGGATGCCATGTAGGTGGATGCCATGTAGGTGGATACCATGTATGTGGATACCTGTAGTGGATACCATGTAGGTGGATGCCATGTAGGTGGATACCATGTAGGTGGATGCCATGTAGGTGGATGCCATGTAGGTGGATACCATGTAGGTGGATGCCATGTAGGTGGATACCATGTATGTGGATACCATGTAGGTGGATACCATGTATGTGGATACCATGTATGTGGATACCATGTATGTGGATACCATGTATGTGGATACCATGTATGTGGATACCATGTAGGTGGATACCATGTAGGTGGATGCCATGTAGGTGGATACCATGTATGTGGATACCATGTATGTGGATGCCATGTAGGTGGATACCATGTATGTGGATACCATGTATGTGGATGCCATGTAGGTGGATACCATGTAGGTGGATGCCATGTAGGTGGATGCCGTGTAGGTGGATGCCGTGTAGGTGGATGCCGTGTAGGTGGATGCCGTGTAGGTGGATGCCGTGTAGGTGGATGCCGTGTAGGTGGATGCCGTGTAGGTGGATGCCGTGTAGGTGGATGCCGTGTAGGTGGATGCCGTGTAGGTGGATGCCATGTAGGTGGATGCCATGTAGGTGGATGCCATGTAGGTGGATGCCATGTAGGTGGATACCATGTAGGTGGATGCCGTGTAGGTGGATGCCGTGTAGGTGGATGCCGTGTAGGTGGATGCCGTGTAGGTGGATGCTGTGTAGGTGGATGCCGTGTAGGTGGATGCCGTGTAGGTGGATACCATGTAGGTGGATACCATGTAGGTGGATGCCATGTAGGTGGATACCATGTAGGTGGATACCATGTAGGTGGATACCAATGAATAGTACTCACAAAGAAACACTAACTCGTTCACCAGACTTTTATGAACCAAGTAAACATGATAGGTTTTGTTTACTATCTAAAAAGGTGAGAGAATTCCGATGATACAGTCCATAGTCTAGAAAACCTCAATCTCTCAGCAGACATATAGTATCCGTGTGGAGAGTGGGAAAATATGCTCAATTCAAATACCATACCCCTCTTGTCTACGGGCATAATGAGTTGCCAGATAAACAAGTCGGATTTGTCGGATTCAGTATGTTTCGCATCACAGATGTTTCGGTCCATAACATAGGCGCAACGAAATTGGGCTTTTGTGCATTTTAAAATTAATCTAATAGACAATTTGTCTGCAAAATGTCAGACATTCGCCATTTCTTTGGCCGAGGTGGCGGAGATTCCGAACAAAACGAAAGGGAAAAAGAAAAGGCAGATGGCAATGAAAAACGAAAACAAAAAAAACGATTAATGAAAGAATCTTGGCTTTCTGAATTTAATTGGGCTAAATATGACAAACACGAAGCAGGCCTTTATTGTGGCGTTAGTCTTGTAGTTTGATACCAATTCAAACAATAATTACACCTCATCATGATCAGTTGTTTTTATTTTACCTACCTATGGTACTAAAATTGTCTGGGTCGCGTTTCAAACAAACAAATTTTTGAATGATGGCGTTGCATGAAGAGGCAAACTTAAAATAGTATTTATATAGGAACTAAATCCTTCTTGAGCATTAACACTAAACGATGAGTGAAAAAAAAAAAATTGACTCAGGGATCATTCTAGAGGGCGATGTGGGCGAAATTGTCGCCCTCTGGGGGCCCCACTTTTCCCTAAATTTATATTTTTTGGGTTTTTACGATTTTCAAACAAAATGTTGTCTAGTAAGATACACTGGCCCATTATAAAGCACTCCTTCTATTCAAATGTTGTATTTAATGGTTGTACTGTGCATTTTAACCCTATTTTGCAGAAGTATATTAAAGAACACCATTTAAGGAAGCTTACTCACTTTTCCCAAAAATTCTGACCTAGAATTAACACTGATATTATTGTGTATTTTGGGATTTAGACTCTAATATTATAGTTATATATAGTGACTCTATTGCACTAAGTGAGGGACAAACACCAACAATGCCAAACCGAGTATCACTTCCAGGTATGCAGGTGTACTTTATATAAACACTTACCCTTGATGAACCAAATCATTTAGTTTCTGCCAATTTTTGTCATTGGGGTTCACACCTGAAAACAATCAGTAAAATCTCTAAGAATTACCTCCCCTGCGCACTCTAGCTTATTTAATCATTAACCCTTTCAACACCATGTGACAAGCCGTCTCATCAGGATCTGCACTTTTTGCAAGTAATATTCCTATTTTAGACAAAATTACCCATTTTGATAAATGAACTGGTCCAAATGTAATTTTCTTATTAATTTATTGGTCTAAAAATATCTTGGACTAGTCCATGTTAGTTACTTGGTGTTGAATGGGTAAATAATCATGAAATAGAGCACGGACAGTGAATGGAGGATACATTATAAATACACACCTAACATGGTTCATGAGAAAACTGGTTCTCCTTTAACACTTTCAACGCCGAATAAATTCAGAGCATGTGCAAACAACATAGATCCAGGTCAGCCACGACGTAACGCCACGTCTGATCAGGATCTACCAGTATGTTGTTTACAGGACAGGGGCTTCAGCTCCACTGTCTCAAGAGCAATCAGCATACAGCCTGATCAGACAGCACGTTCTGTTATATCTGATCGGGTTCTCTGCTATTTGCAGTCGCTTTTATGCGACACGGACGGTGAAAGAGCTAAGCTCACATACTCGCCCACAGTTTGAGCTCCATTTGAACAAAGACATGTAAACGTTATATCACCAACTGCTTTCTTCAAACCTCCACCATTGTGACTATTTATAATGGATGAAGATGTTTATATTTGACGAGCGTTTATAAGCGTAAATGTACTTATAGTAATCTTTATTAGCTGTACTCATAAACAGCCAAATGGAAATATATCGAGAAATTCAGTAAATGGAGGACATTAGTGGACCTCGGAAAGCTTTTAACTTCAATAATTATATTAGCGCAGTGGTAGCACGCTCGCTTCTCACCAATGCAACTCGGGTTCGATCCTCAGACCAGGAAGTATGTCAGATGGTACGGTTGTCGTCAGATCGGACAGGTGGGTTTTCTCCGGCTCCGGTTTCCTCCCACACGAATGACCAAATTTACGAGCCAACGAGAGTGATTAATATACGTTGTTAAAATTTGCTTCGCAATCGTTGTAAAATAAATAAAGTTTTAAAAAAGAATTACATGTGGTGATGTGTCCAATTAACTAAAGCTCTTGGGCCATCGGTAAAAAATTGTTTGTTTGGCATAACAAGACCGATACAGTCAAATATTGTTTGTTTGGCATAACAAGACCGATACAGTCAAATATTGTTTGTTTGGCATAACAAGACCGATACAGTCAAATATTGTTTGTTTGGCATAACAAGACCGATACAGTCAAATATTGTTTGTTTGGCATAACAAGACCAATACAGTCAAATATTGTTTGTTTGGCATAACAAGACCGATACAGTCAAATATTGTTTGTTTGGCATAACAAGACCGATACAGTCAAATATTGTTTGTTTGGCATAACAAGACCGATACAGTCAAATATTGTTTGTTTGGCATAACAAGACCGATACAGTCAAATATTTTTATGATAGCCACATGGGACATCCTTCAGTCTAGGAACTTTTTTTGGTTTTTCGGATGCAATTTTTGCAAATTACCTCTGATGTAAACAAGGATTTCATACACGTTTCGGATAAGAGAAATAGCCTATTTATTGTAGAATAGAGTTCCCTACAATCCATGATTACACCAAGGACAAGGATATCAGATACACAGGAACTACCCATAATTGCCTCAATTAAATATTGATATGCCCATATAATTATACTGTAAATCAATATGTATTTGCCCGTCTATTTTGGAGATAATCATAAAACTAAAAACATCCTCATGAATTCAAGATTTTGCCAAGATAATGTTGTCCTTGCAAAAACATTGAACTGACAATTCACGCGTCAATATTTAGTTATGTACACTATCTGACAAATCTCGCGTCGATATTTAGTTATGTACACCATCTGACAGATCACACGCCACTTACCTCCCCTCAATTTCTTTCTTAGAACACTGTAACTGATGAGTCCATACAGTTCTTGGATATCTTTCTTCAGATCTGTATACACAA
Organism: Archivesica marissinica; assembly: GCA_014843695.1. NCBI lineage: Eukaryota > Metazoa > Mollusca > Bivalvia > Venerida > Vesicomyidae > Archivesica > Archivesica marissinica. The sequence goes on along the minus strand of CM026391.1, from coordinate 54,488,389 downwards.
AAATATTATCTAATTGTGTGTACATCTCATCTTCTGCTTAACTCACAATTTAGTTATTAACTAAGAAACAGTAACCACAGCGACATCATGTGTTCTTGTTGAAGATCATACATGTGTACATCAAGCTATTGAACACGTTTATTTAACTGAATCGTGTCCGCCTCTGTGGTCTAGTGGTTAAGGTCGCTGACTTGTATACCACTGTAACCTATCATCACTGATGGTCACGGGTTCGAGCCACGCTCAGGCCGTGTCTCAATTATATGAAAAAGTTGGCACTTTCTTACGGGGGTTGGTGCACCAAGTACTGGTTAACCTCTGGAGCCAGCCTAGGAAAGGTGTTTGGTAAACTGCCCTCCGGTGATATAGCCCAAAATGGTGCTGATGCAGGCGTAAAACAAACAAACATTGGTCCAGACTGTTACACTGCTTCACCACTGGATTCATTCATCCCCTATAGTCAATCCAACAATGTGAAATCTTGCAAGCTTAAAGTACAATGTAGTAGCTCGCACTAGGATGGGTGAATGATATATGTTCTGTTGGTATGAAATCCACAGTGAAACAAAACGCACAACTAAGATCTACGAGATGATGTAATATTTGTAATTGTCTTTTAAATCCTATCCATGTGGTTTTGTACATACTTCCAACCTAATTTTGTTTCACTGCCATTATGAACTGCAGTTGTTTGTCTCATTTCTGCTATTATATGCTAATCAGCAGTCCAATGATATCGTTCCATGATGGAGTCCGCCTCTGTGGTCGAGTGGTTACGGTCGCTGACTTGTATACCACTGTAACCTATCATCACTGATGGTCACGGGTTCGAGCCACGCTCAGGCCGTGTCTCAATTATATGAAAAAGTTGGCAGTTTCTTACGGAGGTTGGTGCACCCAAGTACTGGTTAACCGCTGGAGCTTGCCCAGGAAAGGTGTTGATAGGTAAACTACCCGCCTGCGATATAGCCCAAAATGGTGCTGATGCAGGCGTAAAACCCGAAATATAACATAACTTCATCTGAATCGCATAAATAAAACATAACAAGGCCAGTCTTCATGAAACTTGTCAGACAAACACTTATAAATTACAATTAATTTTGTCTAACCGAAGGTTTTCTGTCCGACACGTCAGGCGGTCCCATGGATTATGTGCACATTATTTTGCACGAAGATAGGTTAAATGTTCGAATTATCTTAGTACTAAGCAAAGATTGAATTGGAAGTCATGATAGCACAGTTGATGAGCGTTTACTTCAGGTGCGAAAAGGTCCGGAGTTTGAGCCCCGCTGGAGCCGTTACGATTGTGCCCTTAGGCAAGGTATTTAAATTCCACGTTGCCTCTTCTCTCTTGGCGATGGATTTCATCAGGAATGAGGTCTCGAGAGTGATTAATATAAGTTGAAAGAACTTGATTCGCAATCGAGCTAAAATAAATTTGTATACACTAAAGATTGAATTAATGCTTACCCTCAACTGGCTGTATAAGTTTTGTAATCTTGTGCCAGGTTCTGTAGTAGAAGTGGCGAACTTGTTCTTTGTTTTTCACAGTAATCGGCAGCACTCCACCTTTCTTCTTGCACTTGTTCACAATCAAGTTGTGTATACTCTCAAAGTCTTTCCCAAACTAAATATAATAGCAGGACATTTGAGTCTTCAACAATTTACTATGCTCTAAATCGGACCAATGTCCTTTGCTTTACAGAAATATATTTACACTATAAAAGGAAAAAATGCAATTTGCGATCCCTTAGCAATAGTGCACCAAGAAAGCTAAAATGACAGGTTGCCGTGCGTGCTGTGCGTGCCTTGTCTGCCATGACAGGTTGCCATGCATGCCTTGTCTGCCATGACAGGTTGCCGTGCGTGCCTCGTCTGCCATGACAGGTTGCCGTGCATGCCCTGTCTGCCATGACAGGTTGCCGTGCGTGCCTTGCCTGCCATGACAGGTTGCCGTGCGTGCCTTGTCTGCCATGACAGATTGCCGTGCGTGCCTTGTCTGCCTTGCTTATACTGGCTTCCCAGCTTGAAAGTCACGATAGCGTGTTCGCTCAAGATATGAAAGTGTGCGAGTTCGCACACAGATGTTAACTCATATTAGCCCTTAGGCAAGGTACTAAAATTCCACATTACATCTTCTCTCTCCCACATGGCGTTGGATTCCATCAGGACATCTCGAGGGTGATTAACCGTATGATGCTGTTGGCGAAATGAGCAGATAACAAATGTGTAATATTTTCCCTAGAAAGTAGGGCTTGTGACATATTCCAATGGTCCGATCACTAACTTGTTTCGCAATCGAGCAAAATTAAACTTGTATTTATATAAACTTCCCTGTCTGTCAATGGATTTGAAGTGTGATCTATCCATTATCATTATTCGACATTAAATAACATAGTCCATACGCTGGGTTTCGAACCAACACAACTACAGTAAATATACCATTATTGTGATTATCAGGGTTCCCGCTGTCGATCGCCAAAAAACAAAAATGGCGCTAAATTTTGTGAATTGTCGAAAATATTTGGTGCAACTTTTTTTTTTGGCACATGTTTTGTCAAATACATGGCTTCAAATATTTATTTGTGAACTATATGGCTATCTAGTTGGCTCCCAGTGTTTTTCAATTGGCGACAGAAGTGGCGCAGACAAACATTCAGACAGAGGGAACCCTGATTATAATTTATATAACCTTTTTCACAATCTCACACTATTTAAGGGGTATATTTAATATATTGAATGTCAATTTTAATGTGATCAACTCCAGATTTGTTCCATGACCTTTTTTTATATAAGCCTCAACAGTGCAAGGCAGGCAGACCTATACAACTTAAAAGTTGGCTGCCCGTTTCATCAATACGTACTGCCTCTTTGATCAATCACCGTAATTTAGCAAAAATGTCTAGGGGCTAACCTCAAAATACCTCTCCCGCACCTCAAAATGCACCCTGCCTCTTTTCCGCCCCACCCTGCCCCTTTTCCGACTCACCCTGCCCTTTCGTCAACTCTAAAATAAAGACTACATGGCATCAGACACCCATAGCCAACCCCCCCCCATCAACGTCAATTACTGGACCCACCCCTGCATGTGATCCCTTGTCCCCACTACTTTATCACCATCATGAGTGGCCCTGTATTACCTCACAAAGACCTTCAAAGAAACTGTCCTTATCTTCAACACTCCACAATTCCCACTGTCGCTTCCCCTTTGTTTCAGGTGTTGTTATTGGAGGAGTCACTGCAGCCTTCTTACCTAATTGGGAAACAAAAATTGGAACAACTATGGTAATAACCTTGATAAATATTGTGATTGTCTTTAACCCTTTCAACACCACAGACCTCTAAATAGGCTAACAAAAAGTGTAGATCCAGATGAGCCGGCTCATGACGAGCCGTCTCATCAGGATCTGCACTTTTTGCCAGTGATATGACTATTTTTAGACATAATTACCCATTTTGATAAATGAACTTGTCCAAACGTGATTTTCTGATTCATTTATTGGTTTATGAATATCATGGACCAGTCCATGTGAGTTACTTGGGGTTGAAAGGGTTAAGTATTTTGAACAAGAATATGACTACTTTAAGTTATTTATTTGAATTCACTATCTTAGAAGTCATGCCCCCTTAAATTCATGAACAACTTAAAAATACGGCACATGATCTTTATAACACACTGGTGACCAATTAGTTAATAATATGAAATTGTGGCGTCCAGTGGTAGAGTGTTGGATTTGGATTTGAAATGTCACGGGTGTGATGCTCTTATGTAGTGTCATTACTTTGATCAAAGCACCTCACACACATTGCCTAATACGGGTTAACCGCTTAGGTCAGCTAAGTCTGACATGGAAAACATATCTAGATCCAGGCCACAAATCGAACAGACATAATATACACATTTGAGTTCTTACGAATATTTATAACCAATCTTCACCTTTCTTCACAGGAGACTCTGGTGGACTTATATCCCTACGTGGTCTTTTTACAATCCTGGTACTGAACCGCGTTGGCTGCTTCGGAGTCGATTCAGTAGTAGATGTTCCGGGAATAGCGGAATCCTTCGTCTTCCCAGCCATTTCTTGTACTTGCTGGGCATCTTGTTTCGATTGTTGTCTTGCAGTAAGCCGTCTTTCAGGTTCACCACAACTTGATTCTGTTGGTTTCAAATTGTTTTTCTGTTGTTTTCCACCGTCATTACCAGCTGCAGTTTCTGACACCACCCTAAAATACGAAAATAAATGAAAATCCACAAAATCATTACAGATTCTAGCTCAGTTTTGTTGATAGTTGTGTGGAATATGCAGCCATTTTTGTTTGAAAATGCAACTACTATTGAACTAGATTATTGGCTGCAGGCAGACTTCATAACGTAGCATTCCAATGAATGGTCATCCTAAGTAAATGGAGCTGTATTCTATTTCATATTACTTAGATTTAACCTGTCACCCTACAATACAGATCAACTGTGCTTGAAATCATTTTATATTCGTTACAAAATTTCCTCAAATTATTTCCAAAATGGCGGTTATTCTTCGCTTACCTTTCGCCGTTTTCTTTCGGAATTTCTTCGCCTTGAGCGCTCTGTCTTCTTTTTCTTGGCGGCATTTAGACACAACTAGATCTACTGGAATAAAATCTTAAAACAGTACAATTTTCTTCCATTCTTCTGAATAAAATTAGTTCGCCTGGTCAAAATTAAAAACGATGAACAATTGAAAAGGCAACTCAAAACAGCGAAAAATTGCACTCAGATTTCTCGTAACAAATGCTTGTTTTGCAAGAATCGTTAACCGAAACGTGTAAAAGACAGTCCTTTTTCAATAACACCAAGTTATTAACTGTATTATATAATGCCAAAAGTGGAATATTTAATCATAACAACATCCTCACTGAATCCAGCAACTTCTATCTGCCAAACAGAAATCTAGGTCATGTGATCAAAACTATCCAGTAACATTGCACACTTTTCAGTCGCCAAATTAATTCTTTATTTCACTAATTGATCGTTAATACTTCTTCATATTTGTATTTTAAGTACTAACGTGCACGGAATCTCGACGTGTTCTTGATATGTGCGTGCAAATACACATTAAGCGACATCTCATTAACAGTCAGTGAAACCCATTGATTGTGGTTTGTCAATTTTTATATTGAATATATCATTCTGGTATTGTTTTAAAGATGCATGTATGTATTCATGTATGTATGTATAATTTCGTCAATTTGTGTTTGTTTTGTTGACAAGTATGAATGGTTACTGATGCGATTGCTATTATATATGCATTGCTAAATTGGTGAATCGTTCCCTGTTGTCTATATTTAATAGGCAATGTGAATGCACAATAATATTATATAGATGTAACTAATACTAAAATGTGCGTGTCAAATTGGCATAATTAAATAGCCTGTATTAATAAGCACGGATTATTTAACCGTGTTTTATCTGAATGTGTCGATTTCCTCCGTTGAAAGACAGTATAAGCTGCTTAAATGCAGAGCCTCCGAAGGTACAATTATATATTACTGCAAGCTTCGTAATTCCATATATGATAATGAATATATACATATAATGTGAAATATATGCGAATAAAATTATTTTGACTGGATTTGCAAATACAACTTCTTTATTAACTTACATTAACCTGTTAAAAGAATAGACCGAATGTCATTTATAAACGTTTATATTGAATATCTGTAGAGGCTACTTACAAGACAAATGATCACAAACGCAATTAAAATTTAATGATAGTTCAATATAACATTTGTAAATACCAATGTAATCGCTCTTCAGTTATGTATTGTTGCTTTAGTTTAATATAATATTACATGTTGTCATACATTACGTCACAATCAAACATAGATCTACAATGAATGCATGGAAAGGGAACATTATATTTTTATGATTTATCATGGCAGTATACAGACTAATCGGGGGTAAACGCAAATGGGTTGGGCTACAAGTTGTGACACTATTATTTAAGTTGGCATATTAATTATGTATTGTTCGTTTACAGCTGTTCATTTACATTGCACAGATCTCTGTATTATAGATCTTTGACATCCACCAACAGTCTGAAGTAAATTAAAATAATAATGACTCAATATTCAATTAAGAATAATATTGCTAAGACAAATGCGATCTTAATAACAGCAATCGCACACAGTCATGAACAAGCCATTGCTGTATTAATTTGAGAGCTGTGTGCCAGCTGTCAAATCCATTGTATACATGTATGTTGTGTGTACAACTGGCGGGAACCAAACATGGAAACTCCCAACTTTCATTGGCTGGATCAACCATGTGATGGGAATTCAGCAGGGAAAACACGTGTTTCGAAAATAGCAACCTATCGAAGCAATTTGCATATTTATGAATGAAAATACTCTCTAAATATTGTATTCCCCGAATAAATTATTAAATCCGGACGCTAAAATACGAAAAAAATATTATCCATTGTCAATTTACTATTTTTAAAATAAAATCAGTCATAAAAACCATTTCATTTTATTAGAGTTAGTAATCAAATGTGAAATATTTAATGTATAAACTAGTGGGGTATACCAAGGGGAAATGCTACTGGTGAAAATAAATTATACAAGTTACATTTACCTACCAGTAATATTTCTATTGGCTACAGTTTCTAAGGTTAACTAAATTATTTTTTGGTAATTGTTTAATTGTTGAAACTTTACAAACTACCGATTTTAACAATATAAGGAACGTTACTAAACAGGTACTCTCACGCACTGAGCCCCATAGTGACCCTGGAAGTGACGTCACCAGGTGAGCGTGTATTCCACCATTTCAGTAGCCGGTGAACCAACGAGGCGAGACATTCCTAATTTTCAGAAATATTAGCGTTTCAACATTCGATAAATATGACTACCACTGGACTATATTCCGGTTATGCGGTTGAGGGAGGTAAACCATCGTCAAGGTATGTGAAAAAACTGCTTATTTTGGTATTAGAATAGTTTTCAGCGAAGTGGAAAAAACGTGAAAAGATTATTCTAATAATTTTTAAGATAGCGATATAGATAGTTTTTATATAAATGTCTTATTAAAATATCGACATGTGATTAATAATACTTCTATTGCTGTGAAAATGTGTGTCCAGAATTAAAAAAAGTCAAAACATTACCAAAAATATTCTACTGATTTTCATTCGTCCCAGGAATTCTCGTACCAAAAACAGAGGGACATTTGATTAGTTGAAGTTTGATTGTGGCCCACTGTGGAGCATCTATATCATCATCATCATCAGTACTACGTAGAAACAAATACTATCGTATTAAATTGGGAGAGATCTCAAAATTATTGTAGTTAGTATTATTGTGTGTGGCGTCCAGTGGTAGAGCGTCGGATTTGGAATCGAACGGTCCCTGGTTAAATACTCGGTCAGGCCATGTATGTAGTGTCATTGAGCAAGGCACCTCACACACATTGCTTAGTACTGGTTAATCGCTTAGGTCGGCTAAGCCTGCCCAGGAAAACATGTCTAAGTCCCCGTGAGGGGTTTGACATTAAAGGAACATACATTGTACAAAGTGGTGACGTGACATCTTCCCACATTTCCTGGATATAGACCAGTGCGAAATTCTTCAACTTCAATGTCTTTACTCATCAAGATCCGCCAGGCATACATAACGAGATGTGCGGTTTTAAAAACGTCTACAAACGTTATATATATATATATACAATATAATCATCATTTGTCCCAGAGTGAACATACTGTGCATGAAAAACAATTTGATTATTTGTATACCATTGTGACGGCACAGTGGTAGGACGTTTGCTTTGGTTGCGAAAGGTGGAGTTAGAGACCCGTTTGAGCAGTTACGATTATGCCCTTAGGCAAGGCATTTCAATTCTACGTTGCCTCTTCTATCTCCCTCATTGCGATCGATTCTATAAAGAATGAGGTCTCGAGAGTGATTAATATAAGTTGTAAGAACTTGTTTTGCAATCAAGCTAGAATAAATTTGTATATACTAGACCATCCTATGATAAAAGAAATGGGTCCATGCATTGTGGATGTTCATTTTAGGGTTTATCACTTGATATAAATCCAGATAACTTAACCTGTGTATTTCTTACTGATATTGAAGGACATGAAATAATCCTTTTCATTCATGTAACACATTGCACAAATAAAAATTAGAATACATGTAGAAAATCTGGCTACAGCCGGGAGTCCCCCCCCCCCCCCCCCCAATACACATTGTAGCGAATTTGCTTCAGCTGCGTGAGGCCCAGAGCTTGTACCATGCTGTAGCTGTTTAGATTGTGTATGTAATCACACTGAGGAAATTAAAGACTTGCCCATTTTGTCTTCAGTTTAAAACCAGTCTAAACCATGTCTACGTCCCTGCAAGGGGTTCGACATCAATGGAAGATGGATAAACTGTAAACAGCGGAGCCTGGATCGGGCTGATATGTAAAAATTGATCCCTTTGATTTTCCCCTATGATACTTAAATACGTATTTTACCCATCATAATGACTGACGGTCTGTACATGTACAGTAGTTTAAACATGTCATATGATAAATTATAACTTCCGCACAGTAACCGACAATCCTCGCCCTTGCTACGGAAACAGAACTTTCTACGACTGCCAGTCTCTGCTTCCTCAACCTTTTCTCGCACTCTTACATGTAGATCGATGGTTTTATTGACCATTTCATTTATGATCTGAACTGCCAATTTTTTGGGGGACTATTGGATTTAAGGTGTGATGGTTACTACCTTTATATCTCTGACTTGTATACCACTGTAACCTATCATCACTGATGGTCACAGTTCGAGCCCCTCTCAGACCGTGTCTCATTTATATGAAAAAGTTGGCAGTTTCTTACGGAGGTTGGTGCACCCAAGTACTGGTTAACCGTTGGAGCCTGCCCAGGAAATGTGTTAAGTAATCTGCCCGCCGGCGATATAGCCCGAAATGGTGCTGATGCAGGCGTAAAACCCGAAATATCTAAATAACCATATGCAATTATTAAGAATTATATAGATCAAACGTAGAGTTGTGGCATACCGCATAGGTCAAAGTGTATGGATACTTAATGTATAATTGTTGGTGATAATCGACATCGTTAACAGCAATTTGGGTGTGCCGAAATGGTAGCGTTTTTGCCTCTTGTATGAACTTTGATAAAGATGAATCACAGCAAACAAATAATAATAAAACACAAAAGGTACGTGTAATTTTAATGTAACATTAAGTTGATATTATGGGAATCGTTTCAAATTAATTGTCGTGTTGTCAAAGTGGTGCAGCAAGTTGTCGGCATGGTGTTGACGTGGAGTCGATGTCACCACTATTAAGTCATATCTTCACCCCGCGACAGTATGTGGTAAATGCAAAAATGTAAATACAGGTGATGTATAATTATATATATGTACACTCTCTGAAGTTCTGAGCAGTCGCCGCCATCAAACAATCCATTGATCCAACTTATTTGCATATAATTCTTTAAATATAATGCTTAGATAGCTTGCATCCTGTTTCTAGGGGTTATTCCCACACACGCACAGTAAG
>CM026391.1:54379952-54477843 GCA_014843695.1 Archivesica marissinica | reverse complement strand
TGTCCAATTCTTCACCCCCACTGGGGAATCAACCGGTGTCCAATTCTTCACCCCCACTGGGGCATCAACCGGTGTCCAATTCTTCACCCCCACTGGGGCATCAACCGGTGTCCAATTCTTCACATGGGGAAGCTATCCAGCTGGCTTGTAGAAGGTCGACCGTTCTACCTGTGTGCTTGTCCGTGCCTGAAATACTGCTCGGAGGGTACTCATGGACTCCTCCACCAATACTAGCTGGCGGGTCACCATATAACTGCCCTTAGCTGTTGCATGCAATGTTAGACCCCATAAACAACCATAACAAGTTGAAGTTTGTCATGCTATTCCATTCTAGATCAACAGCCATTCCGTATAGGACAAACCGTTGTAGTTTTTGTGCAGATGACAAAGCTCTATGGAATGTGTTGCATATATTTTACACATTTTATATAACAATAACATGCTGTTTTATTGTATAATATAGTTTGTGTGTATTTCAACTTTATTGCAGGTTATCTCGTCATACAGTCCTATGTTGCCATTTAGTCTGATGATGTTGACTAACTGTTGTGTATATTTTTCAGACTTGAGCACCAATGTTTGGCCATTGCCAGTGTCTTATGTGTTTGTATGTTGTCATTCAGTTTTTCAGGGAGTCATTTCATCATAATTATACTCTGTTTTTTAATTATGTAACATTTAGTCTCGACACTGTACAGTAGATATAGTTTATTAATAAGATTTGTTTCCTAAACTCATGTGAATGCATATTGCACCTTGAAATTTAGTCAAAATAGTCTGATTTCAGACATTATTTATGTGTGGGAAAAAAAGCTAAACATTTTCATTACTCCAAAATTTCTATGAAACTGCATGTACATTTGAATGTTAATTCTCTACACCTACAGTACGGCCCCACCCTACCACTTGAAATCAACATTGGCCAAAATAGTAAATACGTCTCGAACATTGTTATTTCTCACACAAAAACATTGATGGTGTTTCTTAGACACTTTGCATACATACATGTATCCTAGTACTAATTCTCTCAACACCAACACTATGACCCCACCCTACCGCTGAAGGTTTGACCCCACCCTACCACTGAAGGTTTGACCCCACCCTACCGCTGAAGGTTTGACCCCACCCTACTGCTGAAGGTTTGACCCACCCTACCGGCTGAAGGTTTGACCCCGCCCTACCTGCTGAAGGTTTGACCCCGCCTACCCCGCTGGGTTTGCCCCCCCCCCCCCCCCCCCCCGTTGAAGGTTTGACCCCATGCAGGTTTCACCCTACCATTGACCTTCAACTTAAAACTTTGTTATTCATTGCATAGCATAATTGTAGACATATTTTACCGGTACTTATACATGTACAGTCGATCATGTGTGTGGCGAGGCATCCTTGGGGTGGTGGCCATGTATATCATGTGTGTGGCGAGGCATCCTTGGGGTGGTGGCCATGTATATTAGCTTTGTTTTTCAAGATCAACATTAATCTCGTCATATTTCACTTGTTTTGCCCAACAATATCTGTCCTGGGTACCAACTTGAGTGGAAACCAAACATCTGATTCAACCAATCATCTTGCTGGAGTTAAGTTTGAGCTCTTAACAAGTGTTATAACTTGCTCAAACACCGATAATCTTGACCCTTTCTGTGCTGGACACGAGTATATTCGTGGCATAGCACCAGATCAGACGGAGCATCTGATTCTATGCTGTTTGCTATTCGGATTGTGGAGCTAAAACATTTGAATGAATATCAAACAACACAGTTCCTGATTATGGCATGGCTGACCTGGATCTGTTTGTTTGCCAATTTATTTAGCATTTTAAGGGTTATAACAGTATATGCAACTTTATGAAATAAATAGGTTGTTTCAAATGAATTTCATGTTGCATTTCAATTCATTGTATCACCTACCAATGCTATTAACCTTTAATAGCTTACTGTATGGATGGGACGATTTGAATGAAATGTCACAAGCCCTACGTTCTAGGAAAAATAAGAAATATATTGAACATGTGTTATCTGCTCATTTCGTCTACAGCATGCTATATAATGGATCAGAAGCTCAATACGGCCCAATTAATAGTCTGTGTTAAAATATATTTATTTGACTTGACGTCTGTTCCCAGGCTAAGAGGTTGCACATAGATGTCAATGAGTGTAAAAGCACGGCTAGTTGCATCTAGTTGTGTGTCGTGCTTAAACAGTTTTACCACACATGTTCAGCAGACCAGAGATAGCATTTTTACCACAAATTTAGTCATTGTTTGAAGGTTGAGTCAGAATAGATTCATTGATTTGTTATGACTCATTTCTACTGTGCAGTGTTGGCACTAGATTTCTGCATTATTTATGCATTTAAAACAATCCTTAAAGCAATCCTACCCATGATATCTGTATATATCTTATATTTTTTAGCTGATGCACCATTTGCAATGTTTACAGAAAGTGGAAGTTAGTACTTTACCGTTTTATACATGAAACATTCTCAGATGTTTAAAATCGATTAGAAACAAGTAAAAATCAAAATCATGCAAGATTGTCTTGATTATTAGTTATTACAAGACTAGAAATTGATTAATTATAGTATCAGTGTTTGCATTGAAATATCCTCCAAATATCTGGACTAACAACCCCAACAATAGGAACATTATCAACAAAACATTTTGCATTGATTTAATTGACCGATGGTTGTCATAATCTTAAAGTGTACCTGATGATTTTTTGTAGATCAGTTTCACATTACACTTTACTTGAACACTTATTGCATTGTTCTCTACATGTCACACCAGTTTACCTATCGCCTACCCTATATATTGACTGCAGCTATAAATGTCACACCAAGTTAATGTAAAGTTAATCTGTATTCTGTTATCTCCTGCCATTTTAAAACTTAATTACTTTATTGTTTTTGTTCGTAAAAAACTGCGAAATGGCCATCATTTGTATGCAAATCTGAAGTTAGTAATATTTTTAATAAAAAAATGCACAACAAAAATATATTCGTAATAAAACTTGTTACTTGACAATCTGATAAGTAAAAAATACGTGGAACAGTGTAAAATATACAGGCCATTCAAGATGAAATATTTAGACGATTAATTAAATTTTGAACACTACATTCCTAGAGTACCATAGTTTTACAGATGCAATGTATGAGCGTGTCTTCTATAGAAATGTTTATTATATTACAGAAATCTCCGATCCAAGTCAGTTTGACAAATGTGGCACAGAATCCCAAAGTATGATTCTATACTTCATAAACAGTTCAATTCATGTTCAGTAATGTATTTTCATTGGATGAACATCTTGTGCATACATTTAAATTTTCAACCATCACATATGATTAAGAATTCCACGAACTCTTTGAGAGACGTTCGGGCATGTGCATGTATTTAATTCTATATTTACATTATATATAATAATTCAGTTACATGTACTGTTATTTAAATATTTGCATGGGAAACCGTTTTGCATGTGTTGGCACTATTTTTAAGATATAACGATACTGCATAGTTAATGCGTACATACAGCACCTGTAGGCAGTTCCTTATATTGACAATAAGTGCATTATGTTATACGCGTAGATGATGCATTGTGTTTATTTAATGTTTATATGCGTAGATGATGCATTGTGTTTATTTAATGTTTATACGCGTAGATGATGCATTGTGTTTATTTAATGTTTATACGCGTAGATGATGCATTGTGTTTATTTAATGTTTATACGCGTAGATGATGCATTGTGTTTATTTAATGTTTATTTAATGTTTATACGCGTAGATGATGCATTGTGTTTATTTAATGTTTATACGCGTAGATGATGCATTGTGTTTATTTAATGTTTATACACGTAGATGATGCATTGTGTTTATACATGTAGATGATGCAGACTTTCGTTGCTATTCTGTATCGGATTACCGTAATGCGGTAATGCAGAATGCAGCAACACGACAAAGGGCCCACGGTCAAGGTATCAGTTGTGCTAGAGTTTGTTCCCCTTTGTTGCTGTTGTAGTTGCTTTGCTCATGCCGTTTGGTGTGGGTTGAGTAGGGGGTATAGGAGTTGTTAATCACCCTTCCTCTAAATACAGGTAGGACTAGATTATAATTTCTATGCAGGGTAAATATATATGGCAATTTTATAATGGGCAGTAGTTTTTTAACCAAAGCACTGAGAATGGTTATTGCCGATTCATTGTGATGAAAGTGCAGAAACAAGTATATGGGTAATCGCTTAAATTTCTGTAATTTGTTTCCTAAATTGGTATATATTTATGCATTTTATCGTATTCACTGCATTTCATAAAGAATCATCTCATCCTATCTGTATTCCATCTTCTCTCTTCTCCACATCTCAATAACTCGTCCTCGGCAAGCGTTCAATGCAAGTTATTGAAATAGACTTTGGTACATCTTGCGTTCCATCTACACACACGTGCCTTGTAAATACTGTAGTAAGCCCGTCGCCAGTTATAGTTTCATCTAGCGATAATAATATGTACATGCCTTCGATATAATCTGCACCCACATTTGACCAACCAGCCTCAGCCATGAGTCCAGCCCCTCCTGTTGGTACTTTTTGTGTGTATTCATTTTCAAATCACTTAACTTAAGCTCAGTTTCACTTAACTAAGCTCAGTTTCACTTAACTTAGCTCAGTTTCACTTAACTTAGCTCAGTTTCACTTAACTTACCTCAGTTTCACTTAACTTAGTTTAGTTTTTAGCTGCTCTGGGCGAACTATTACATTAGTTTAGATCATAGCTGGGTCATTTGTCCGTCTAGTCGCATTTTGTTTCTAAAGACATTCCCTTCCCACTTCAGCATGGTGAATTTTGATGAAAAGTAGAATGGAGTATTGGAGACGACTAGTAGATACTGATGTTATTCTGATCTGAAATCCAAGATGGCCACCATTGCGGTCGTAATTGGACTTTATTTTCCACGTCTCCCCAACTTTATGCCGGTTTGACCCCATTTTTTTTACTGCGGCTTTGTGGCAACAAGTAGAAATAACATACCGGTAATCTTGATCCGAAATGCTGGTCATGACATCAGTATAACAGATAGTAGGAACTGCAGAAAGTTGAATCGTTCTACTACCCAAAATAGATATTTTGCGATAAGACGAGCAATGTCGTAGTGTTTCACATAAAAGAAACGCGGTCTTGACAAAAATTTCCAGAATTTGTCCAAGACAAATGATTAGAATGCACTTAATAGTCCCAATTTATTTTGTCGGGCTGAATGATTTTTGGTGCAACATGTCGGGGCAGGGCAGTCATGCGGATTTTGGGAGATTGACTGTCACTACATCATTTTAGATACCGAGAGTGAGGTTTTTATTGAGGTTTTTATTGAAATAAGTCTATAGTAACTGGAAGGAATTTCACTCGTCATGTACTCGATTTGATTATTAACTTTCTGTCATTTTCATTACTAACAAAATTCCTCTGGTTTCATGTCTCCTGCACTTTGTCTTTGGCAATTTCAAATAACAAAATGTGTTATATGTGAAAAGTTATACATTTGGAACAAATTCAATTGATTAAACTGAACCAAGGTATCGACTATTCACAGTTAAAGACTCGCAGTTAAAGGCTATGTTGTGTTTTGGGTTTGAGCCCCACTGGAGCCGTAACGATTGTTCCCTTAGGCAAGGCATTTAAATTCTACATGCCTTTTCTCTCTAACGTCGTGGCGATGGATTCTATCAGGAATGAGGTCTCGAGAGAGTGATTAATATAAGTTGTAAGAACTTGAGCTAAAATAAATTTGTGTAAACTACATGTAATGAAACCGTACCAAGCTTAGTGGTACATCTGTAATCTTCCGCTTTGTTGATTTTCACCAGTTATCTCCCCCTGAAGTAGTTAGTTACTAGATCAAACTGTAGACAGACAATACTTTCAGCTCAGCCTGGTGATTATGTATATTATAGTCTCCTTTTATTGTTCAATTATTGACATTTGAAAATTTAATGAAAAACCTTTATATTGAAATTGTTATGCTGTTATAATACCTGGTCGTATTTCGCCAGTACTGGGTAGAGATTGGTCATTACAAAGTGCAGAGGGTTCAATCTCTGCCCCATCCATCTAGATAATAACAAACTCCTCAATCCTTGTCTGTAACATATGTCTCCGTAATTGTCATACGTTGTCTGTGTAACATACTACTACTACTACTAACGAAATGAACTTCTCGACAGAGACATTTGTTTTTTTATTAAAAACGAGCTAGGAATATATTACGGTTTCAGATGTTAGTAGATGTGATGTTATCAGAGTTTAATACTTTTCTTGGTTGGAACGAGAACTGTTGTCTTGCATGCTGTGTTGCTTACTTCTTCATTGTACAATGTATGTACATAGTTACATATAGCAGGGTTTAAGCTAGATGGAGAAATGGCCCAAATTATCTCCCTAACGTCAGCTTCTCACTATTAGCCGAGTGAGGGAGGGTTTTCCTTTAGAAAAAAATATGGTTTGTTAACCAAACTTCTGTCTAATATATCGGGAAGCTTTTCCTAATAATAATAGTAATTCTTTCATTTTGAAGTGCTAGCTTAGGCCTTGTGTATATACATATCTTTAGATTTAGTATGCATGTATCTGGACAAGTTTTTATAAAAAATAAAATACGAGTGCTTCATACTTTATTAGAAGGGGCGGAATAAGAAATTGCATAAATAAAATAAAAAAATAAAGCAGAATTTTAAATGTTTATATAAGGAAGCATTTTGCCTTAAATTAGCTTTTGTACATGTATGTAGCTACGGGTGCATTTAACCCCATAACACATGAAGAAACGCCCAAAGACTCGTCTGCATGCAAAGATTATGAACAGCGACGACCACACCCGCAGCAAGTCTCCCAGCAACAACAGCAACCTGTACGCATGGTGCGAGGGCAGTACAACGTCAATATTGGAAAAGGTACTACTACAATCTAGATGTGCCGTATACACACAACTCACTCTAGGTGTTACAGATAAGTCAATGCACTGTACGGCCAATGTCATCGTGCGTGTTTTACTTTTGATGTATTCGCGGTTAAATTATTTTTGAATACGTCGTTCAGAAGTATGAAAATCGTAAAAAAACTATAACATACATACTCTGTGATTTCAAACAGATGCCTAACTTGAGCCACTAAGATATTTTATATCGACTTGTTTCTATCTAATGACTAGCTATCCACAGACTTTGTAGCAGTACTTGCACCGAGCCCCACTACGATGTCCGATATTGGATTTGTAGCTATCCACCGACTTTGTAGCAGTACTTGCACCGAGCCCCACTACGATGTCCGATATTGGATATGTAACTATCCACCGACTTTGTAGCAGTACTTGCACCAAGCCCCACTATGATGTCCGATATTGGATATGTAACTATCCACCGACTTTGTAGCAGTACTTGCACCGAGCCCCACTATGATGTCCGATATTGGATATGTAACTATCCACAGACTTTGTGGCAGTACTTGCACCAAGCCCCACTACGATGTCCGATATTGGATATGTAACTATCCACCGACTTTGTAGCAGTATTTGCACCAAGCCCCACTACGATGTCCGATATTGGATTTGTAGCTATCCACCGACTTTGTAGCTATCCACCGACTTTGTAGCAGTACTTGCACCGAGCCCCACTACGATGTCCGATATTGGATTTGTAGCTATCCACCGACTTTGTTAGCAGTACTTGCACCGAGCCCCACTACGATGTCCGATATTGGATTTGTAGCTATCCACAGACTTTGTGGCAGTACTTGCACCGAGCCCCACTACGATGTCCGATATTGGATTTGTAGCTATCCACCGACTTTGTGGCAGTACTTGCACCGAGCCCCACTACGATGTCCGATATTGGATTTGTAGCTATCCACAGATTTTGTAGCAGTACTTGCACCGAGCCCCACTATGATGTCTGATATTGGATTTGTAACTGTCCAGACTTTGTAGCTATGCCGAGCCACTACAATTTGGGATTTACAGCTATTCGCTGTCTTAGTAGCAATAATCACACCAAGCCACTACGATATCCGATATTGGACTTGTAAATATCCACTGATTTAGTAGCTGTACCGAGCCGAGCCACTACAATATTGGATTTGTAGCTATCCGCCAACTTGGTAGCTGTACCGAGCCACTACAATATTGGATTTGTGGCTGTACCGAGCCACTACGATATTGGATTTGTAGCTATCCACCGACTTGGTAGCTGTACCGAGCCACTACGATATTGGATTTGTAGCTATCCACCGACTTGGTAGCTATACCGAGCCACTACGATATTGGATTTTAGCTATCCACTGACTTGGTAGCTGTACCGAGCCACTACGATATTGGATTTATAGCTATCCACCGACTTGGTAGCTGTACTGAGCCACTACGATATTGGATTTATAGCTATCCACCAACTTGGTAGCTGTACCGAGCCACTACGATATTGGATTTGTAGCTATCCACCGACTTGGTAACTGTACGAGCCACTACGATATTGGATTTGTAGCTATCCACCGACTTGGTAACTGTACGAGCCACTACGATATTGGATTTGTAGCTATCCACCGACTGGGTAGCTGTACGAGCCACTACGATATTGGATTTGTAGCTATCCACCGACTTGGTAGCTCTACCGAGCCACTACGATATTGGATTTGTAGCTATCCACCGACTTGGTAGCTCTACCGAGCCACTACGATATTGGATTATAGCTATCCACCAACTTGGTAGCTGTACCAAGCCACTACGATATTGGATTTGTAGCTATCCACCGACTTGGTAGCTGTATCGAGCCACTACGATATTGGATTTATAGCTATCCACCGACTTGGTAGCTGTACCGAGCCACTACGATATTGGATTTGTAGCTATCCACCGACTTGGTAGCTGTACCGAGCCACTACGATATTGGATTTGTAGCTATCCACCGACTTGGTAGCTGTACAGAGCCACTACGATATTGGATTTGTAGCTATCCACCGACTTGGTAGCTGTACCGAGCCACTACGATATTGGATTTTAGCTATCCACCGACTTGGTAGCTGTACCGAGCCACTACGATATTGGATTTATAGCTATCCACCGACTTGGTAGCTGTACTGAGCCACTACGATATTGGATTTGTAGCTATCCACCGACTTGGTAACTGTACGAGCCACTACGATATTGGATTTGTAGCTATCCACCGACTTGGTAACTGTACGAGCCACTACGATATTGGATTTGTAGCTATCCACCGACTTGGTAGCTGTACCGAGCCACTACGATATTGGATTTGTAGCTATCCACCGACTTGGTAGCTGTACCGAGCCACTATGATATTGGATTTATAGCTATCCACCGACTTGGTAGCTGTACCGAGCCACTACGATATTGGATTTATAGCTATCCGCCAACTTGGTAGCAGTAATCGGTATTCTTTTATTGTTGCATGTAATGTTATATAATGCAAACTGCATGTCTGTTGTACTAGTAAACGCATAATTACTGCATATAGATGTTTATGGAGGCTGTTTTGCTGCATGCGCTAGCCCACATGGCGCTTGTGGCGAGGGTAAGCAAGCTGAATCGCCATCATTGTTGGGTTTTTTTAATTTCGATGTTTTTTATTCAAACAATTGTATATATTACATAGTTATATACACAAATGGTATAATAGAAAAGTTTACTTTTTAATAAATAAGCTTGAGACTAACTATTCCATCAATAAAGCGTTTTTAATAAACTGAATTTGGATTTTAACAATTGTCAAATGAATTCTTTTTTTTGTGTTACGGAAAGGATTCCTAGTAAGTTAAAACTAGACATGTTCGCTAGTAGTGTTAGTGGAATTGAGAAAATCTCTCCAGTGTACATTGGATTTCAAATTTACGATTGCTTCCTTTCATAAATGAAATGGTCTCATATTTTAGTTTCCATAAAACGTATGGTCTAAAATATATCAAAGTTGGTAATAAGCTTGCACATTTACATTTGAAAATGAAATATTTTGCTAGCAAGATAATATAATTAATATTTTCTGCGATTCTTTTACTGTCGGAAGTAAAGGTTTAGAAACGATATATTTGTATACGTTAAATTTGACACATTGTTAAATATATTGCTCAGAAAGTTCTGTAAATCGCCATCATTGTTACTGCTTGCTTGTTGCTCTGCTTCATAAAATGTCATTGTAAGAGTTATTATCATTGCATGTCTTTTAATACTAACTCTGAAGCATGCATTCTGCATGCACACTACATGCATACTACATGAATACTACATGCGTACAACATGCATGCACACTACATACATGCGCACACTACATATATGTGCACACTACATACATGCACACTACATGAATACTACATGCATACATACATGTGCACACACATACATACTACATGCATACTACATACATACTACATGTGCACACTACATGCATACTACATACATACTACATGTACACTACATACATGTGCATAC
The DNA here is from genome assembly GCA_014843695.1 of Archivesica marissinica. Taxonomy (NCBI): domain Eukaryota; kingdom Metazoa; phylum Mollusca; class Bivalvia; order Venerida; family Vesicomyidae; genus Archivesica; species Archivesica marissinica. The sequence continues at coordinate 54,467,375 of CM026391.1, read as the reverse complement.
TACATACACACTACATGTACACTACATACATGTACATACACACTACATGCATACTACATACATACTACATGTACACTACATACATGTGCACACTACATGCATACTACATACATACTACATGTACACTACATACATGTGCATACTACATACACACTACATGCATACTACATACATGTGCATACTACATACATGCACACTACATGCATGCACACTACATGCATACAACATGCACACTACATACATGCACACTACATACATACAACATGCTCACTACATGATTCATGCACACTACATACATGCGCACACTACATGCATACAACATACATGCAAAGTAAATCCTCACTTGCTATTCTGTATGCCCATTTCTAGTCTTACAACAGAATGAGGGTCGCAGGTGTAGTCTCCTATTGAAAATTGGTGGGTGTTCATTTTGCACAATATTAAATCATATGTAATTGAATTGGTGAGACTTGCCGGCTAGAGTTAATGGGATAAATATCCTAATTATGGAACGGGGTAACTTGGGTGAATTTATTTTTTATATAGAAATCCATAAACGTGTTAAAGATCCAAGGCCTATTGAGAGCAACAGACGGGTTTAACAACCTAGTAGTTGTCATGTCACAAAGTGTGAACGTTTTGGTTGCATTCATCATTTTAGTACACTCATTATATTTCCATGTAGACGAGATACCCAAAGGTTTTATTCTGTCTGGGCACCGTATGACATGAATGGCCCTGAATTCTTATTGTGCACACCAATAAACAACAACAAAAAGCAACCATTTATTTACATGTAATTTGCTACAGTAGTACATTGTCTTCTAACAGCTGACTGGACTAGTTGTTGGTTGTTGCTTGACCCAGACTGATCGTTGCTAGTCGCTTCATCCAGTCTCCCGAGTGGTCGAGTGGTTACGGTTGCTGACTTGTATGCCACTCTAACCTATCATCACTGCAGGTCACATGTTCGATCCCTGCTCGGACCGTGTCTCATTTATATGAAAAAGTTGGCACTTTCTTACGGGGGTTGGTGCACCAAGTACTGGTTAACCTCTGGAGCCAGCCTAGGAAAGGTGTTTGGTAAACTGCCCTCCGGTGATATAGCCCAAAATGGTGCTGATGCAGGCGTAAAACCCGAAATATAACGGAAGATCCTGATGGAAAGTCCAACTTGTACATACAATACAGCGAGTCTCGTGGATTTACAATATATACCAACTTGTATTGATAATCAATGAATAAATTGGTAGAGTAAAAGTAATTTAGGTAATGGTTAGATTGGTTTACCTGTAGTGACATAGTGGAAGATAACCAACATTGCAATATTAGAATACAGCAACATGTAATATATATATATATATATATATATATATATAAATAACCAGTAAACAAAGCATATACTGATTATATAGCAACAATAAATAAACGTAAAACACAATTACTAAAAAATATATTTTTGTAGATATTCTCGAGGTTTGGAAAATAACTCTACGTGTTTATGTAGCTGTAGTTTTTGGAATTCTTTTTTTCAGTCACTGATTTACTACCGGTAGCTATTGATAAAACTATAATATTGACCAGTAACTCAACCCTATATACAATACTAGATTTTGAATAGGTAGGAAATGATGCAAATTTAGCTAAACGATTGTATAGAACACCAGATTCATCAACCCCTCGAGTGTCACTAACACTGGCCATTTTAAACCAGTCGGCAGATAACCACTGATTAAATTTATTATTAATTAATTAATATAATTAATGCATTGTAATTAAGCTGCACATCCACATTCTGTAATCATTGATGGAGCAAGCCAGATTATAATTGTACATCCAGTATCTATCTTGTTCAAATTGTGTGGTTTTTTAAAAACTAATCTCTACTTTCTATATTGCAGATATGTTGCTATAGCAACTTAGTCATGGGAACTGAATTAATGATGTCATTTTAATTGCAGTTTTCTACAGGAATGGGGTTTGCGTATTGTGTTGAGTTTGCAGGTACTAGCCGTTGGGAGTACAGGAATGGGGTTTGTGTATTGTGTTTGTGTTGAGTTTGCAGGTACTAGCCGTCGGAGTGTGCTATTGGCACAAATCCAAAATACTATCTTACGGTTGATTTATAGGCAGTCCTGCTCTACCTCCTGTATCCCGGCAGTCCTGCTCTACCTCCTGTATCCCGGCTGCTGGAGGGTGTGACGGGGGATCAAAGTAACCTGTGCATAATGTACATTAGAGTTATTGTTGCCTTGTTTACTTCAGTTCAATACAATCCTATTACCGGCGAAGAATATCCAGCCGACTACAACAGACAACAACAGGTAATGAACGATCTCCTAGTATATATACCTGCAATACACGATATAGTTGCAAGTATATACCTGCAATACACGAAGATAACTACGCTATTCCCCGATATGTTGTATGTTTAAACATGAACATAAACAAAGATAACTACGCTATTCCCCGATATGTTCTTTATCAAGCAATGTATGTTTAAACATGAACATAAACAAAGATAACTACGCTATTCCCCGATATGTTCTTTATCAAGCAATGTATGTTTAAACATGAACATAAACAAAGATAACTACGCTATTCCCCGATATGTTCTTTATCAAGCAATGTATGTTCAAACATGAACATAAACAATTTTTAAAATCCATAAATACGTCATAACTTTACTAACCCAATTGTCCCATGTTGTGGACACTACTAGTCTTCCCCAACGGCTGTCCTGTGTAGCTCGAGTACCTGCAAGTTGATTAAGTGTGCCCCTGAGATGAGATTTGCATCCAATGTTCATACAAAATCAATCTCGGTATCCGTCCGGTTTCAAATATCTATTGTCTACTCGGTCATACCACCATACATGTATCTTGGATGACGTCGAAACTTGTCCTAGACCGAGGGTATCTTAAATGATATGAAATATATTCTTTATTTAGCCAGTAGTATTAAAGACCATTGTCAAATAATAAAATATAAATTTATAAACAGTTCTGTTCATAATGGCCTTCCCCAAAAGAAAATAGCATTGTGCTACGGTGGGGAAGCTACAAGAACTAGCAGTTTCCTAGAAATGATTTTCTTTGTGTTTAAATGTTGTGATGTCTCGAGAATAGTAACTGTGGCATGGTATGTTCTGTGATGTCTCGAGAATAGTAACTATTGCATGGTATGTTCTGTGATGTCTCGAGAATAGTAACTGTTGCATGGTATGTTCTGTGATGTCTCGAGAATAGTAACTGTTGCAATGTATGTTCTGTGATGTCTCGAGAATAGTAACTGTTGCAATGTATGTTCTGTGATGTCTCGAATAGTCGCTGTTGCATGGAAAGTGTTTGTCGTTAATGCGTACATGTGATATATATATATGATCGAATGTTTGCCATCTTCATTTGAACTGAAGTTTTCATAAAGAATGTAAACGACATGATCTATATTAATAGTAGTGCAACTCTGTCTCGACAATCGCTATGCGAGAGAGGATGCTGCTAGACACGACATTGAACGATTTCGAACCATTATCTTGATAAACTGTAACTGATTGGCAAGAATCGTATCATTGTTACAGACTATCCCCCTTTTGTGATAGATTTACACCATTATATTCACTTCAATGTAGCTGTTGATCTCTACATAGCAGCATGTACTAGAAGCGTTCCAAAATAGTCGCCTTGCCCAAAACCGAGCAGTCTGCGTAGTGCTAGATTTACTTACATATGCCAGTAGTTGTCATGTAATGCGTGTAATCGCTAGTTTATACAACTGTTTGCTCATGACTTTATTCCCTTTATAGAACTCGACGTATCGTTATATATACACCCGATTCACAGCGATAGATTAGGGAGCTAGTGTCTCGTTCTCACAAATGGTTTGACGTAATGTTTGCGTTTCTTGTGATAACACATGTTCTGAACCATTGTTTGCATTGTATGGTCAATTGGCATTCTCTCATATTTGTGATGTTCTGAACCATTGTTTGCATTGTATGGTCAATTGGCATTCTCTCATATTTGTTCTGAACCATTGTTTGCATTGTATGGTCAATTGGCATTCTCTCATATTTGTTCTGAACCATTGTTTGCATTGTATGGTCAATTGGCATTCTCTCATATTTGTTCTGAATAGGGATATCAACGAGTAGTGATTTTGGTACTCGAGTACTCGGAAAGGTATTCGATTGAGTACTCGAGTACTCAGTTACCGTTACCATGGATTATGCTTCTTGTCTCGTCAATCAGAGGTGAGGCCTTCTGCTGGATGCTTCAGCCTCAGATGAGTATGCAGGTTGGTAGTGCCACCAGTAAATGTCAGACTGGCATCGCACAACTTGCAAGAAACAATCTTGTTAAGTCTTTCAAAGTACTTCCATACCACAGATTTAGGTGGAGGCATTCTCACAATTCACTTATATTACTATTATATTCTAAAGATCTCTTCACAGTTTAACAGCGTTAACGTTAATGACAAACGTTACGATATTTATTATTTAACAACTATGTCGGTATTGCCCTGCTATGGGTAGCTGCTTAAAGTTCTAAATTGAGTAATCAATTGTCAATTATAACATCAAAACAAGTTCCGACCACCAGACAAAAGCTGTCATTCACACGACAGACAATCGGACGACCCGCCTCAGTACTGACGACAATGATAAACAATTTGCATCAAACTTACGCTTCCCAATTAAGTTGAATCAACACCGTAATTATTTGGTCACTGTAGCCGGCTCTGTGTGATATACAGGTATTGTTAATCACCATGACACGCTGTATATTGCATTGTTTGGTACAGCGGAAGTTTCGCTAATCCAACTGATCACGATTTGTTCACAGGTAACTCCGTATTTGCGCAAAATAAAGATTTGTGGATTTTATATTTTTTAACTGAGTACTCGATTATCTGAAAAGTATTCGATACTCGGACGTTCGATCGAGTACTCGTAGACATCCCTAGTTCTGAACCATTGTTTGCATTGTATGGTCAATTGGCATTCTCTCATATTTGTGATGTTCTGAACCATTGTTTGCATTGTTTGGTCAATTGGCATTCTCTCATATTTGTGATGTTCTGAACCATTGTTTGCATTGTATGGTCAATTGGCATTCTCTCATATTTGTTCTGAACCATTGTTTGCATTGTATGGTCAATTGGCATTCTCTCATATTTGTTCTGAACCATTGTTTGCATTGTATGGTCAATTGGCATTCTCTCATGATTGTTCTGAACCATTGTTTGCATTGTATGGTCAATTGGCATTCTCTCATATTTGTTCTGAACCATTATTTGCATTGTATGGTCAATTGGCATTCTCTCATATGTGTGATGTTCTGAACCATTGTTTGCATTGTATGGTCAATTGGCATTCTCTCATATTTGTGATGTTCTGAACCATTGTTTGCATTGTATGGTCAATTGGCATTCTCTCATATTTGTTCTGAACCATTGTTTGCATTGTATGGTCAATTGGCATTCTCTCATATTGTGTGTTCTGAACCATTGTTTGCATTGTATGGTCAATTGGCATTCTCTCATATTGATGTTCTGAACCATTGTTTGCATTGTATGGTCAATTGGCATTCTCTCATATGTGTGATGTTCTGAACCATTGTTTGCATTGTATGGTCAATTGGCATTCTCTCATATTTGTGATGTTCTGAACCATTGTTTGCATTGTATGGTCAATTGGCATTCTCTCATATTTGTTCTGAACCATTGTTTGCATTGTATGGTCAATTGGCATTCTCTCATATTTGTTCTGAACCATTGTTTGCATTGTATGGTCAATTGGCATTCTCTCAAATTTGTTCTGAACCATTGTTTGCATTGTATGGTCAATTGGCATTCTCTCAAATTTGTTCTGGACCATTGTTTGCATTGTATGGTCAATTGGCATTCTCTCATATTTGCGATAACACATGTTCTGAACCACTCTTTCATTGCAGGGTTCACAGCGCAGACAGTGTTAAGTATATTTACATTGCTAGGATGTGATTCAGTCTAGGGTTACATTACTTGTATTATCCCTGTACGATTGTCGCACTTTTCTTTTAGTTCAGACCGTGTATAGCCACTGGGACCTTGTAGCATCACCGGAATTGGCTGCATTAACAACTAGCCATGCTGTTCAGTTAGTGCCGACACTACCTTATTAACATCGTTAAATATAAACACAATTTAAACATTCTGTAGGATTCATCATGAAACTTGTACAGTGTTTACCGAAACATTTTCACAGCATTGGCCCGAATGACCACAGCATTACCAAACATAATGGTCCAACGATTTAGTTCTAGTTTTTCTACTATCCCAATATGAAATTGACTAACCCCCAGGCTTAAGTGGGTGCTACGGTGAAGACTGCTTGTATCGCCATTTTTATTTCTATGCAGATATACTAGTTTCATGACAACCCTTGGTTTGCACATCTCTATATTAGCTGAGTTGAACAAGTATTTTTCAATAGTGTACATGTGGTTTATCATCAATTCACTAAATATATCATTACATGAGTGTAATGTAGTACAACAGGGATGGTAGTGTTAGTATGCCGGTTTCCGCGATGTTGCTGGATCCCTAGGGTATTTTTAAACATTTTTTTCGCTCTATGCAACCCACAGAAAACCCAAACCTCTTAATGAAGACTGTATTATAAAATTGTATATCTGTACCATTCATGCCATTATGTATAGCGAGTTACTTATTCTGCATTGGATGTGTAAATATAGCACTTCTACTCTGTAACATGTCTAGCAATATACGACTGACTGTTGAATCCTTACATCTACTCTAGCAATATACAACGACTGACTGTATAATCCTTGCATCTACTCTAGCAATATACAACGACTGACTGTATAATCCTTACATCTACTCTAGCAATATACAACGACTGACTGTATAATCCTTACATCTACTCTAGCAATATACAACGACTGACTGTATAATCCTTACATCTACTCTAGCAATATACAACGACTGACTGTATAATCCTTACATCTACTCTAGCAATATACAACGACTGACTGTTGAATCCTTGCATCTACTCTAGCAATATACAATGACTGACTGTATAATCCTTACATCTACTCTAGCAATATACAACGACTGACTGTATAATCCTTACATCTACTCTAGCAATATACAACGACTGACTGTTGAATCCTTGCATCTACTCTAGCAATATACAATGACTGACTGTATAATCCTTACATCTACTCTAGCAATATACAACGACTGACTGTTGAATCCTTGCATCTACTCTAGCAATATACAACGACTGACTGTTGAATCCTTACATCTACTCTAGCAATATACAACGACTGACTGTTGAATCCTTGCATCTACTCTAGCAATATACAACGACTGACTGTTGAATCCTAACATCTACTCTAGCAATATACAACGACTGACTGTTGAATCCTTGCATCTACTCTAGCAATATACAACGACTGACTGTTGAATCCTTGCATCTACTCTAGCAATATACAACGACTGACTGTTGAATCCTTGCTTCTACTCTAGCAATATACAACGACTGACTGTTGAATCCTTACATCTACTCTAGCAATATACAACGACTGACTGTTGAATCCTTGCATCTACTCTAGCAATATACAACGACTGACTGTTGAATCCTTGCATCTACTCTAGCAATATACAACGACTGACTGTTGAATCCTTGCATCTACTCTAGCAATATACAACGACTGACTGTTGAATCCTTGCATCTACTCTAGCAATATACAACGACTGACTGTTGAATCCTTGCATCTACTCTAGCAATATACAACGACTGACTGTTGAATCCTTGCATCTACTCTAGCAATATACAATGACTGACTGTTGAATCCTAACATCTACTCTAGCAATATACAATGACTGACTGTTGAATCCTAACATCTACTCTAGCAATATACAATGACTGACTGTTGAATCCTTGCATCTACTCTAGCAATATACAATGACTGACTGTTGAATCCTTGCATCTACTCTAGCAATATACAACGACTGACTGTTGAATCCTAACATCTACTCTAGCAATATACAATGACTGACTGTATAATCCTTGCATCTACTATAGCAATATACAACGACTGACTGTTGAATCCTTACATCTACTCTAGCAATATACAACATCTACTCTAGCAATATACAACGACTGACTGTTGAATCCTTACATCTACTCTAGCAATATACAACGACTGACTGTTGAATCCTTACATCTACTCTAGCAATATACAACGACTGACTGTATAATCCTTGCATCTACTCTAGCAATATACAATGACTGACTGTATAATCCTAACATCTACTCTAGCAATATACAACGACTGACTGTATAATCCTTGCATCTACTCTAGCAATATACAACGACTGACTGTATAATCCTAACATCTACTCTAGCAATATACAACGACTGACTATAATCCTTACATCTACTCTAGCAATATACAACGACTGACTGTACAATCCTTGCATCTACTCTAGCAATATACAATGACTGACTGTTGAATCCTTGCATCTACTCTAGCAATATACAACGACTGACTGTTGAATCCTTGCATCTACTCTAGCAATATACAACGACTGACTGTATAATCCTTGCATCTGCTCTAGCAATATACAACATCTACTCTAGCAATATACAACATCTACTCTAGCAATATACAACATCTACTCTAGCAATATACAACATCTACTCTAGCAATATACAACATCTACTCTAGCAATATACAACGACTGACTGTATAATCCTTACATCTACTCTAGCAATATACAACATCTACTCTAGCAATATACAACATCTGCAATATACAACATCTGCAATATACAACATCTACTCTAGCAATATACAACATCTACTCTAGCAATATACAACGACTGACTGTATAATCCTTACATCTACTCTAGCAATATACAACATCTACTCTAGCAATATACAACATCTACTCTAGCAATATACAACGACTGACTGTATAATCCTTACATCTACTCTAGCAATATACAATGACTGACTGTACAATCCTTGCATCTACTCTAGCAATATACAATGACTGACTGTTGAATCCTTGCATCTACTCTAGCAATATACAACGACTGACTGTATAATCCTTACATCTACTCTAGCAATATACAACATCTACTCTAGCAATATACAACATCTGCAATATACAACATCTGCAATATACAACATCTACTCTAGCAATATACAACATCTACTCTAGCAATATACAACGACTGACTGTATAATCCTTACATCTACTCTAGCAATATACAACATCTACTCTAGCAATATACAACATCTACTCTAGCAATATACAACGACTGACTGTATAATCCTTACATCTACTCTAGCAATATACAATGACTGACTGTACAATCCTTGCATCTACTCTAGCAATATACAATGACTGACTGTTGAATCCTTGCATCTACTCTAGCAATATACAACGACTGACTGTATAATCCTTGCATCTACTCTAGCAATATACAACGACTGACTGTATAATCCTTGCATCTGCTCTAGCAATATACAACGACTGACTGTATAATCCTTGCATCTACTCTAGCAATATACAACATCTACTCTAGCAATATACAACATCTACTCTAGCAATATACAACATCTACTCTAGCAATATACAACATCTACTCTAGCAATATACAACATCTACTCTAGCAATATACAACAACTGACTGTATAATCCTTACATCTACTCTAGCAATATACAACATCTACTCTAGCAATATACAACATCTACTCTAGCAATATACAACATCTACTCTAGCAATATACAACGACTGACTGTTGAATCCTTGCATCTACTCTAGCAATATACAACATCTACTCTAGCAATATACAACATCTGCTCTAGCAATATACAACATCTACTCTAGCAATATACAACATCTGCTCTAGCAATATACAACATCTACTCTAGCAATATACAACGACTGACTGTTGAATCCTTACATCTACTCTAGCAATATACAACATCTACTCTAGCAATATACAACATCTGCAATATACAACATCTACTCTAGCAATATACAACATCTACTCTAGCAATATACAACGACTGACTGTATAATCCTTACATCTACTCTAGCAATATACAACATCTACTCTAGCAATATACAACATCTACTCTAGCAATATACAACGACTGACTGTATAATCCTTACATCTACTCTAGCAATATACAACGACTGACTGTTGAATCCTTGCATCTGCTCTAGCAATATACAACATCTGCTCTAGCAATATACAACGACTGACTGTATAATCCTAACATCTACTCTAGCAATATACAACATCTACTCTAGCAATATACAACGACTGACTGTATAATCCTTACATCTACTCTAGCAATATACAACGACTGACTGTATAATCCTTACATCTACTCTAGCAATATACAATGACTGACTGTATAATCCTTACATCTACTCTAGCAATATACAACGACTGACTGTATAATCCTTACATCTACTCTAGCAATATACAACGACTGACTGTTGAATCCTTGCATCTACTCTAGCAATATACAACGACTGACTGTATAATCCTTACATCTACTCTAGCAATATACAACGACTGACTGTATAATCCTTACATCTACTCTAGCAATATACAACGACTGACTGTTGAATCCTTGCATCTACTCTAGCAATATACAACGACTGACTGTATAATTCTAACATCTACTCTAGCAATATACAACGACTGACTGTTGAATCCTTGCATCTACTCTAGCAATATACAACGACTGACTGTATAATCCTAACATCTACTCTAGCAATATACAACGACTGACTGTATAATCCTAACATCTACTCTAGCAATATACAACGACTGACTGTATAATCCTAACATCTACTCTAGCAATATACAACGACTGACTGTTGAATCCTTGCATCTGCTCTAGCAATATACAACGACTGACTGTTGAATCCTTACATCTACTCTAGCAATATACAACGACTGACTGTATAATCCTTACATCTACTCTAGCAATATACAACGACTGACTGTATAATCCTTGCATCTACTCTAGCAATATACAACGACTGACTGTTGAATCCTTACATCTACTCTAGCAATATACAACGACTGACTGTATAATCCTTGCATCTGCTCTAGCAATATACAACGACTGACTGTATAATCCTTGCATCTGCTCTAGCAATATACAACATCTACTCTACTAACAATATAATACCTTATTCATACTCATCCTTAGTATTCCTTACTAATAACTAATCACCCATCAATACTGCATTCTGCACACAGTTTATTCTCTAACATTATTACAAGGTGAAGCGATTAGTAGTGACGCATGTCATCTGCACACAGTCTGGTACATCAGTATATAGTGTACTCAATGATAGACCAGCTAGTCTGAGGTGACCTGCTTCTGTAACTAATGGTGCAGGTAATGTTTAATAGTACTGTACAAGACTAGATAGAAGTCCATGTGGATATGGGTGTTTGTGTGAATCGTGACATCAAATCCTCATTATTTATACCATTTATTCTTGTTTTTCTTTTGTTCGTTGTAGCGTATCGGTTACAACATGTATATCTTATTTGGTAGCCACTGTATTCTATATTTCACCATCAAATAGTTGTTTGCATGCTTGTTTATCTGTACTTGTGGTGCTAGGCAGTTTTAAACTGTTTATTTTATTTGTCCTCTATACCTGGCCAGAAGTCGTACGCTTCGCTAGTGCATACAGACCTTGCCTTTTTTACCATACATAGATCTGATGGGGATAAATCGTCATATTTCCACCAATCTTTGGGAATGTGTTGCAATCGCGAATGTGCCACCGTTTGTAATAGTTTTATTTCCCATGTTTAGTTAAATAGTATCGTGTACTATGAATTTCTTTAAATCTTTGCACATTTCATGAAACAATTCTAATATAGTTCCACGACGTATTTGAAGTGTTCAGTTACAAATAAGAAAAAGCCGGATTTTAACTATTTATAGCCTTTGTTTTACCCAGCATGCAAAGAGTTGAGTAATTGTTTAAACTGTGAAAATATGACTTGCAAAATTGTCCCAACCCCATCTACATGATAACATCATTGCTGTTGAGAGTTCATGGTAATTGTGAATTACAGTACTTGTGGTGATCCCATGTATGTGGCAGTGATTTACAAATACAGTTAAACATGTCGTGGTCACCTCTATTGTGCAGACAGTACAACATGTCACCTAGTTATAGGCCGCCTCCAACTGCCGAGTGTTCCGTTTGTCGCTCAATTAGCTGGCTGTTTAACAACACGGTTTTGACTGTATATCTGGCTATGCTCTGTATTGTGTTAATAAAGAATTAGAAGAGGTAGCAGGAACACGTGCGGGGAGTAGTTGTAGAGTTTAAGGAGCCTGTCCATGTGCTGGAATACTTGTTGTATGTGTGCGTATATATTTACAGAATGTAGAAATGCAGGAAGAGCAAGGATCTGAAGTGGTAGAACCTCCATCAAACGATAACGTGAACGCAGACACCCAGAGCAATGGCGCTACTATAGATAACCGTACTACACCGAAAGACCAAACCAAGACTGCACCAGCCACTTTTCAGAAAGTTCGTCAACCTCCAGGTGGTGTATCCTCGGGTCTGTGGTGATGAAAGTAGCAAAATGTGACATACTTTCAGACAATTGAGAATGCTTCCATGTGTGATGCTCTGCTGAAAAGCTTACTGTATTCCGTGTTGTTTGCAAAAGATTCACCGTTGTACTAACAAAGCATTTGAACATTTCTTAATGCATGCCAAGCTGTTTAGTTCTTTCATTTTCAAAGCTAGCATTTTTGCAAATATCGAATGAGAAAAATCCATTTCATGCCAAATAGTCGTGCCAAATATTGAATTGACAAGCAACTTGATGCATTAAAGTTGGATTTGGCGATCGATATTTTCATTGTTGTATGCAAGTTTTTGCTGTTCCTGTTACTCATTGGTGCCGGCGGTTGTGTATCATTTTATTTAATATCTAGGTCCAAGCTTTGTGCTCTTTTTTTCGTTATTTTTTGTCGTTGGAATTCATGTTATGCTGAAACATGACCTCAAATAAATGACGATTTGCTCGATTGTGATACCATATATGCTCTTTGTTGTATATTTAAGGGGCCATTATTGCAGAAAGTTGCTTTGCAGTTGGGGGATTACAGTCTTTTATTATTTCCATTCCAGAAGATTTGTATTAATTTCTCGTTTGTTTACTTAACAGATTTTAATATATTATTGTCTTAATTTAATTTCGTTTGTGTGAGCGTTCTAATGTTACAACTAGTAATTAGCTGTTTCTTCTATGTGCTAGATATACCTTGGACATTATGCATGTGTTTATACCCCGTTGTTCCAGGCCATCTTGGGTCATTTAGACTTGCCCTTGCTTGAACGTAGGAGCTGAGCCGACTCAACTAAAAGGCTTTCAATGTTTTATTTTATGCTGCATCTCTGAGCTGGATACTGACACTTGACAACTAGTGTATACAGGTTTTGTCATAGATTTGAATAAAATTCAGTAGTTCTGTACTCCTTGTATAGCGTCATCTCAATTAACACATTACATTTACCACCGATATTTTCTGTTTATGATATACGAGCTAGTTGATGGTTTCCAGCTCATCATCATATCTTCTCATCGTGCCGTTGTTGTTTACTCTATACACAAGCTTTCTGTATCAAAGCTCTTGTTTATAGCAATATTTCGTCGTTGTTGACAATAGTATTTTGAATTCTGTCCATCCATCCAACTATTTCTGTGATCAAATTATTTACTTGATGTGTATCCGGCGTTGTGAATGTATGCCTGCGTATCAATGTATTGTGTACAATGTATATCGTGCAGATTGGCATCAAATACTTATTGATATTTTAAAATGGTTGAGATTAAAAATATTCACATACTGTTATGCGTTTATTCCTAAAAATTCTATGATCAACATATATTTTGGTATCCATTGAATACAGCCGAGACTTTTTAACTCTTTCAACACCAAGTAACTGACATGGACTGGTCCATGATATTCTTAGACCAATAAATGAATAAGAAAATTACATTCGGACCAGTTCATTTATCAAGATTGGTAATTTTGTCTAAAATTAGTAATACTACTTGCAAAAAGTGCAGATCCTGATGAGACGGCTCATCACGAGCCGGCTCATCTGGATCTACACTTTTTGTAAGCCTATATAGAGGTCTGTTGTGTTGAAAGGGTTAATGTCCAGAGAATTTCTTCAAAGTATCGCTATGCATATGTGCAAAATTTCGCATTCAGAAAATTCAATATATTCATTTGGTTTCAACACAATTTTGGCTCTTGTATTCACATTTGTGACTTGTACGTACGTATGCAAATAATCTTAATAGTGTTGCAACATATCTCTCGTCATCCCAACGTGTTCATAACCTGCCATTGCAGGAGTTTTTATTTAAAAGTTAAATTGTAATTCTCAGCATTGTGAAGTTACGCCAAAAAGCAAGTACATGTATTAAATTGATATTGTATCCTAGCTTTTAGAGTTCTGCATTCTTGTACGAGTTATCGGGCTTTGTGGCTATAGATAAAAACATTGTACCGAAATAGTTGAATGAAATTTTTTACCCGAAGTGTGAACATAGTATAACGCTTGATTTTGTATATTATGTGCTATATGAATCCGTGCTCCGAGATTCATCTTTTGTGATATTGTACAATATGGTTAAGTAGCATAATACTGGAAAACATATTTCATATCAAATTATTGTTAGCTTGGCCTCTTTTCAGTAGAAAAACCAAATTTAGGCCTCTTTTCGGTATAAAACCCAAATTTAGGCCTCTTCGGTAGAAAAATCAAATGTAGGCATATTTTCGGTAGAATAGCTAAATTTAGGCCTCTTTTCGGTAGAAAAAAAGGTCATCTCCATTGTGGAAATGCTGAATATGCATTTTGTTTACATTTTATGGGTGTCTTGGTTCATCACATTAAGTTTGTTACAAATAGCAATACTAATCCTTAGAAATCTTTCATTTTGTATTCAAATCCTCCACATTAACAGTTCATTAAATGTTACTCGTCATCAGTGATGTTGTTGTTTTATTTCATGACCGTTTGTTGAAAGGCTGGATTGAAGAATTATGATCCAAGTTTTGTCCATCCACAATATATTCAAAACGTTAATTGCAATGAAACTCTACGGCAAAGAATAGCTTCGAAAGTGGTTGGGGGGGGGGGATGAAACTACAGCAATGAGACTTGCATGGCCCTTTTCAAAGTTAATACAAACCGGGTCTAATTAACGTAGTAAAACCTTGAAATGGCTATTCACTACATGATTTAACCAAATGCCACGTGACACCACCATCTTGCAGGTCGAAAACGTGACACCACCATCTTGCGGGTCGAACATGTGACACCACCATCTTGCGAGTCGAACACGTGATGCCACCATCTTACTGGTCAAACATGCGACCCCACCATATTGTGGGTAAAAGTATATAACGAAATGCCATGTGATACCATCTTGTCAATCGTGTAGAAATCTCAAGTGTTAGATCACACTGGTTAAACAGATTGTAAAAAGGATAAGCCGCTAAATGTGTAGTGTTGTAATTTGTGTTATTCAATAGCTTGACAATGGTCAATAACCTTGATGCTCGTGCCAGCATCTGAAAAGCACGCCGACGTTAGTGATTTTGGAGGATAGTGCAATGATAGACAGACTCGTGCCATAGTCTCTTGTTCTTTTACGTGCACGCTGTAAAGCACCGACACAAGACCTCGGTTTAACATCCCATCTGAAAGACTTTTTTTTATTATGACGGGGGATCAAACCTGGATTACCAGTCCAGCGTGTTACCACTGGACTACAGATCCGTCTGTTGCTAACACCTTATTTTATTTAAGTTTATTTATAGTCGCTACCGGTTTCCCATTTGAGCGACGGGCAGTTTACCTAACAACACCTTTCCTGGGCAGGCTCCAGCGGGTAGCCAGTACTTGGTGCACCAACCTCAGTAAGAAATGTGCTACACCTAGCTTGCGATGTCTTATTTATAGTGGCCAATTTTACTCGCGAGCCTAAAACGAAACATTTAAACAGCTTGTGCATTTACGGAATATACCGACGTCGAAAGAAAGACTTGTGAACAGATGCTAAAGGGGATGTCGGTCTCTACAGTTAACATTTCAGATTAACCATTGAGCCCATTTCAATTCAGGGCAGTACGTGTTGCATATACACTCTGAAAACCAGTTGCAACTAGAATTTCAAAAGCTGGTGCTGTTTTTTGCTATTCTACAAAACTATATGCCATAGAATTTGCTTATAACATTGTGGGAATTCTGTCGCCCTAGTCTCCTACGTGTGTGTTACCAATTGACTCAATGTGGGGGTATTGTTTCATGTAGAGACTAAACATTTCATAGAGACTAACCTGCAAGTGTTTACGAGTTTTGTAGTCTTATGAATTCCATATAATAGAAAATAACCCGTGTGTAGTTTCCTTGCTAGTACAGTCAAACCTGTTTTAGCTGTCGCCTCTATTATCGGACATTTACTATGTTCCCAGCGAGGCATATCTTACATCCACTTTTCCATCACTCCCTGGATGCGTCCGCCTGGTTTGACTAGTATTGTTTAAACGGATATTGTCGAATATCAAAATGAACTAAAACTAACTCCATTTCTCTTCGATATTACTGTTTTGAAACTGATTGTTATAAGGGGGATAAATAACGTCGCCTGGTATACATATACGCTGCAATATGCTGAACAATCCTAGAAATATCTAAGCAATCGAAAACCGGTTTATCAAATAGCAGGATATTTATAAAGCAAACATCGCAGTGATGGTTCTACGAGTTGAAATAGTCCAAATGGTAACGCTAAACGTTTGCATGATGACTGCAGAGACCCCGAGTCCAGGCCTTGTCGAGGGTATGTAGTTCCGATATTGTGTTTTTGTATCTCTTGCTGTGCATTGTGGATGAGGATATAGGAATGGTTTGTGGATGAGGATATAGGAATGGTTTGTGGATGAGGATATAGGAATGGTGTGTGGATGAGGATATAGGAATGGTGTGTGCATTGTGGATGAGGATATAGGAATGGTTTGTGGATGAGGATATAGGAATGGTGTGTACATTGTGGATGAGGATATAGGAATGGTGTGTGCATTGTGGATGAGGATATATGAATGGTGTGTGCATTGTGGATGAGGATATAGGAATGGTGTGTGCATTGTGGATGAGGATATAGGAATGGTTTGTGGATGAGGATATAGGAATGGTGTGTGCATTGTGGATGAGGATATAGGAATGTGTGTGCATTGTGGATGGGGTATAGGAATGGCGTGTGCATTGTGGATGAGGATATAGGAATGGTGTGTGCATTGTGGATGAGGATATAGGAATGGTGTGTGGATAAGAATATAGGAATGGTGTGTGCATTGTGGATGAGGATATAGGAATGGTGTGTGCATTGAGGATATAGGAATGGTGTGGCATTGTGGATGAGGATATAGGAATGGTGTGTGGATGAGGATATAGGAATGGTGTGTGCATTGTGGATGAGGATATAGGAATGGGTGTGCATTGTGGATGAGGATATAGGAATGGTGTGTGCATTGTGGATGAGGATATAGGAATGGTGTGTGCATTGTGGATGAGGATATAGGAATGGTGTGTGCATTGTGGATGAGGATATAGGAATGGTGTGTGCATTGTGGATGAGGATATAGGAATGGTGTGTGCATTGTGGATGAGGATATAGGAATGGTGTGTGCATTGTGGATGAGGATATAGGAATGGTGTGTGCATTGTGGATGAGGATATAGGAATGGTGTGTGCATTGTGGATGAGGATATAGGAATGGTGTGTGCATTGTGGATGAGGATATAGGAATGGTTTGTGGATGGGGATATAGGAATGGTGTGTGGATGAGGATATAGGAATGGTGTGTGCATTGTGTATGAGGATATAGGAATGGTGTGTGCCATACAATGATACATTGTTGCTGGGAGAACAATATGTTTACTTTCTAGGATTAGTTCATGTGTCTATTGTCTCATTCTGCCTTTTCTACTCTGTTAGAAAATTTCAATTATCATATTCCATAACATATTATATAATCTAGTGTCTCTACTTTTCGGCTTTTGACATTGCTATATAATTGCAATATGCAGTTTTCACTTAGAGTTCTATCATTTGATTTGTATATATGTTGAGGGCCTCGTGGTAGATTAACTTTTGATAAATAAATTCTTTCGTAAAATAGGATATAAGCCGAAAAGGATCCAATATGTAAAGTATTGGACTGTGAGGGGTGTAGTGCCGAAGACTACCAATATTTTACATATTGGATCCGTTTGAGGCTTATATCTTACTTAAAACACACTTATATAACAAGATCCTACTAATTAAAATTGTTAATTTCGTTCAGGTATGCGTAGGATTTAATATAATACTCTGGCCTTTTGACAGCAGACCAAATTAATAATAATGGCCTGAAACTACAACGGTATGACGTCACGATAGTGTTTTAAAATTAGTTATCCCAGGTGCATTTATGCGGCGGCGACTTTAAACAAATTGATATAGTAATATAATATAGTATAATTGCTGTTACGTGACTAGAGAGAATAATGGAGTAGCCACTTCAGTGTACATATAGTCAGTATGCCGATCAAAAACCCAATGTTGTAGTCTGCACAAAATGTTTTTGCATAAAAAGGTTCCTAAATAGGTCCCTACTTAGAAACTGAATGCTGCAACTGTGTCAACATTTGAGCATTTTGAAATATTCAAAATGGCCCCCAAAAGTACAAAATCGACATATCTCGTAATTTAAAAGAGATTTGAACACGAATATTCGTGTTGGCAGAAATGTTACACATGTCGACACGATGTCCAGGCCGCACGTCAGTTCAAGCTGAAGGGCACACTCGTAGGCACTCTCACGCACAACTTCGTTATCCTTAGCCCTATGTGACAGTTGTCTGTCTTTAACTCTCAAGTGATGTAGTACTATTGATGTTTTTAAAGTGATGTAGTACTATTGATGTTTTCAATAAAAATATCATTTCGGAATCAAACCTTTTGCGAATCAAAATCAGAAATGTATTTAAAATGTAAAACCACAGGAACGTGAAATTGTATCCATAAGCCACCAAAGGTCTCGTACTTCTATCCTAGGACACCCCGTCTATTCTTTTTTTAATAGAGGGGGGTGTCCTCGGATAGAGGTTCGAGACCGTTGGTGGCTTATGGATAACATTTCAAGTTTCTGTGGTAAAACTAAGAACATTTGAATATAGAACATGTCTATTTATAACATTTATACCATTTTCGCTCGATAATCGGTCTATTTTATCCATAGCCATACGCGTGATGTGTCATACGTTTTCATAGTACACGTAACACAGGTGTATTAAACTTTCCCAGAAATACATAATTGCATATGTAGACTAGATCCGTGTGTACTTTCGGGTCTGGTCTGGTGTAATTCGGGTGAAAAGTTGAACCCATTGGCGACAGGTTTGTTTGTACCGATTTGCGAACACTGTAAGTCGTGATAGCGCAATGGTATCGCGTTCGCTTCAGGTGTGAGTGGCCCGGAGCTCGCGCCCAGCTGCAGAGCTACTACGGCAAGGCGCTTAAATTCCTCATCGCCTCCTCTGTCTCCCTCATGGCGATGGATTTCACCAGGAGGTGTCGAAAAGCGATTTAGCTAATGTTGTAATCTTGAACTTTCACAATGAAACAAAGATTGGTCCATCAAGAAGAAAGTTGAAATAAATAAAACGTGGGTCCTAGTCAGTAAGAGCACGAGAAAAGGTAGTCATCAGTATGCACTGGTGCGGCAAGGACGTGGTCAGAAGCTCGTCGGAGCCTCGGACGGACTATCCTTGTCCCACACCGGTGCATATAGCCTGGGTTCCAGTCTGTCGATTTTTAGCTTCTAGCCAAATGACTCAATACGGCCCAATTAATAGTCTCGATGTTAAAATATATTTATTTGACTGACTAGGCAAAATATATCGACGCCTGTTCCCAGGCTACGGTGCATATGAAGAATACTAAGTATCTTAGATTGACTGCTTGTTCTAATTATTACGGTATTGTGATTTTGAACAAATGATCTCATATCTAAGCCAATAGTTACATGTACCACGACATGTTTACTAGATATACACTATTATGTCGGCAGGAGTGACTCATTCGATGGTATATTAATAATAATAATAATAATAAAGACTTTATGCAACGAGAGAACTCATTTGAGCAGAGCCTCTGGCGGGTATCCTTGTCCCACACCGGTGCATCTGGCGGATATCCTTGTCCCACACCGGTGCATCTGGCGGGTATCCTTGTTCCACACCGGTGCATCTGGCGGATATCCTTGTCCCACACCGGTGCATCTGGCGGGTATCCTTGTCCCACACCGGTGCATCTGGCGGGTATCCTTGTCCCACACCGGTGCCTCTGGCGGGTATCCTTGTCCCACACCGGTGCATAAGAAGGTAGCTATTAGTATCTTGGATTGTCCGCTTGTTCTAATTATTACGGCATTGTGATTGTTTCGTAACAATGATTATCTCCCTTAGACCGAGGAAAAGACAGCATATTTGTGTTGTGTCACATTTTCCCGTTTTTGGCGCCGATAATACTTTTAGATATTCCACCAAAACAACATGAAACAAATGATCCCATATATAAGCCAATAGTTACATGTACCACGGCATGTTTACTAGATATGCACTATTATGTCGGCAGGATTGACTCCTTTGATGGTATAATAATAATAATAATAATAATAATAATAATAAAAAAGACTTTCGAGAGAACTCATTTGAACAAGTACGTCAATCTACCATGGGGCCCAGCAAATTAAAACATGAAATAGCATAATGAAACATGTAAACAGTAACCAGTAAAACTTTCATAATAATATATATAATATATAATAAGATATAAGCTGCAAGAACTAATACTTATATTTATGTATAATTGTAAATTATCATTTTATTAGGTTATTGGTCTGTTCTTTGCACCACCTGATATATAAAGCTTTGAAGTGTGGAACAGAATGTGCTGTTTTGATGTGATAAGGGAGGGAATTCCACAAGTGTGACCCTGAATATAAGAAAGATTTTCTAAACACTTCAGAGTTGGCTTAGGAGGGTAAAGTTGGAGATGAGCAGATGATCGCAAGTTTTGAGTTCGAACACCGGAAGTAAATCTGAATGACTCTTGCAGATAGACCGGTGCAAGGCCATCGAGTATCGTGGTATGGCACTCCTAATATGTTCCGATCACATTACTGGTGCACGGGTACTGGAAGTCGGCATGTCCCGGTCACATTACTGGTGCACGGGTACTGGAAGTCGGCATGTCCCGGTCACATTACTGGTGCACGGATACTGGAAGTCGGCATGTCCCGGTCACATTACTGGTGCACAGGTACTGGAAGTCGGCATGTCCCGGTCACATTACTGGTGCACGGGTACTGGTGGAAGTCGGCATGTTCCGGTCACATTACTGGTGCACGGGTACTGGAAGTCGGCATGTACCGGTCACATTACTGGTGCACGTGTACTGGAAGTCGGCATGTCCCGGTCACATTACTGGTGCACGGGTACTGGTGGAAGTCGGCATGTTCCGGTCACATTACTGGTGCACGGGTACTGGAAGTCGGCATGTTCCGGTCACATTACTGGTGCACGGGTACTGGAAGTCGGCATGTCCCAGTCACATTACTGGTGCACGGGTACTGGAAGTCGGCATGCCCCGGTCACATTACTGGTGCACGGGTACTGGAAGTCGGCATGTTCCGGTCACATTACTGGTGCACGGGTACTGGAAGTCGGCATGTCCCGATCACATTACTGGTGCACGGGTACTGGAAGTCGGCATGTCCCGATCACATTACTGGTGCACGGGTACTGGAAGTCGGCATGTCCCGATCACATGGGAGAGCACTGAACTGGATTTACTTTTGTTATATTACCTTTTTCAAAAGACACGTGTACCTCGTGATATATGCCCAAGAAACGTGTACCTCGTGATATATGCCCAAGAAACGTGTACCTCGTGATATATGCCTAAGACACGTGTACCTCGTGATATATGCCCAAGACACGTGTACCTCGTGATATATGCCCAAGACACGTGTACCTCGTGATATATGCCCAAGACACGTGTACCTCGTGATATATGCCCAAGACACGTGTACCTCGTGATATATGCCCAAGACACGTGTACCTCGTGATATATGCCTAGGCTAAGCATAGCATATAACCACACGCGTGTACCTCGTGATATATGTCTAGGCTAAGCATAGCATATAACCACACACGTGTACCTCGCGATATATGTCTAGGCTAAGCATAGCATATAACCACACGCGTGTACCTCGTGATATATGTCTAGGCTAAGAATAGCATATAACCACACGCGTGTACCTCGTGATATATGTCTAGGCTAAGCATAGCATATAACCACACGCGTGTACCTCGTGATGTATGTCTAGGCTAAGCATAGCATATAACCACACGCGTGTACCTCGTGATATATGTCTAGGCTAAGCATAGCATATAACCACACGCGTGTACCTCTTGATATATGCCTAGGCTAAGCATAGCATATAACCACACGCGTGTACCTCGTGATATATGTCTAGGCTAAGCATAGCATATAACCACACGCGTGTACCTCGTGATATAGCATATAACCACACGCGTGTACCTCGTGATATAGCATATAACCACACGCGTGTACTCTCAATAAATATAATAAAAGTTAAACAACACGTGTATATCAATGTCATGATTTTATTGTAAAATAAATTTCAACTTCCATATCGAATTTAGTATTATTAAATTTTACATGTTCAACTATTAGGCGGCGGGACCCTTAGGGATATTGTGAGGGTGTTTGGTTCAAATTCTTCCAAAATCACCAGTGTTGACGGGCGCCAGGATGGGCGCCTCACAGGGCTGCCATATTGGCGAAATACAAAATGGCAGACGAAGATTAGAGTAAAATCAGTTAAATAACCAAAAGGCATGGTTATGACCGCGTATGATGCCACTTTTCATGGTTTTTCGAGGTATATAACGTGCAACCTCGTAGACCAGGGACCTTCCACACGCTAGCTTGCATGTTATATAACGTGTAACCTCGTAGACCAGGGACCTTCCACAAGCTAGCTTACATGTTATATAACGTGCAACCTCATAGACCAGGGACCTTCCACAAGCTAGCTTGCATGTTATATAACATGTAACCACGTAGACCAGGGACCTTCCACAAGCTAGCGTGCATGTTATATAACGTGTAACCACGTAGAGCAGGGACCTTCCACAAGCTAGCTTGCATGTTATATAACATGTAACCACGTAGACCAGGGACCTTCCACAAGCTAGCGTGCATGTTATATAACGTATAACCACGTAGACCAGGGACCTTCCACAAGCTAGCTTGCATGTTATATAACGTGTAACCACGTAGACCAGGGACCTTCCACACGCTAGCTTGCATGTTATATAACGTGTAACCACGTAGACCAGGGACCTTCCACACGCTAGTGTGCATGTTATATAACGTGCAACCTCGTAGACCGGGGACCTTCCACACGCTAGCTTGCATGTTATATAACGTGTAACCACGTAGACCAGGGACCTTCCACACACTAGCTTGCATGTTATATAACGTGTAACCACGTAGACCAGGGACCTTCCACACGCTAGCTTGCATGTTATATAACGTGTAACCTCGTAGACCAGGGACCTTCCACAAGCTAGCTTGTATGTTATATAACATGTAACCACGTAGACCAGGGACCTTCCACAAGCTAGCTTGCATGTTATATAACGTGCAACCTCGTAGACCGGGGACCTTCCACACGCTAGCGTGCATGTTATATAACATGTAACCACGTAGACCAGGGACCTTCCACACGCTAGCTTGCATGCTATATAATGTGTAACCTCGTAGACCAGGGACCTTCCACATGCTAGCTTGCATGCTATATAACGTGTAACCTCGTAGACCAGGGACCTTCCACAAGCTAGTGTACATGCTATATAACGTGTAACCACGTAGACCAGGGACCTTCCACACGCTAGCTTGTATGTTATATAACGTGTAACCTCGTAGACCAGGGACCTTCCACACGCTAGCTTGCACGATATATAACGTGTAACCTCGTAGACCAGGGACCTTCCACACGCTAGCTTGCATCATATATAACGTGTAACCTCGTAGACCAGGGACCTTCCACACGCTAGCTTGCATGATATATAACGTGTAACCTCGTAGACTAAGGACCTTCCACAAGCTAGCTTGTATGTTATATAACGTGTAACCTCGTAGACCAGGGACCTTCCACACGCTAGCTTGCATGTTATATAACGTGTAACCTCGTAGACCAGGGACCTTCCACACGCTAGCATGCATGTTATATAACATGTAACCACGTAGACCAGGTACGTTCCACACGCTAGCTTGCATGTTATATAATGTGTAACCTCGTAGACCAGGGACCTTCCACACGCTAGCTTGCATGTTATATAACGTGTAACCTCGTAGACCAGGGATCTTCCACACGCTAGCTTGCATGTTATATAACGTGTAACCACGTAGACCAGGGACCTTCCACACGCTAGCTTGTATGTTATATAACGTGTAACCTCGTAGACCAGGGACCTTCCACACGCTAGCTTGCATGTTATATAACATGTAACCACGTAGACCAGGGACCTTCCACACGCTAGCTTGCATGTTATATAACGTGTAACCTTGTAGACCAGGGACCTTCCACACGCTAGCCTGCATGTTATATAACGTGTAACCTAGTAGACCAGGGACTTTCCACACGCTAGCTTGCATGTTATATAACGTGTAACCACGTAGACCAGGGACCTTCCACAAGCTAGCTTGCATGCTATATAACGTGTAACCTCGTAGACCAGGGACCTTCTACACGCTAGCCTGCATGTTATATAACGTGTAACCTCGTAGACCAGGACCTTCCACAAGCTAGCTGCATGTTATATAACGTGTAACCTCGTAGACCAGGGACTTCCACACGCTAGCTTGCATGTTATATAACGTGTAACCTCGTAGACCAGGGACCTTCCACAAGCTAGCTTGCATGTTATATAACGTGTAACCTCGTAGACCAGGGACCTTCCACACGCTAGCTTGCATGTTATATAACGTGTAACCTCGTAGACCAGGGACCTTCCACAAGCTTGCATGTTATATAACGTGTAACCTCGTAGACCAGGGACCTTCCACACGCTAGCTTGCATGTTATATAACGTGTAACCTCGTAGACCAGGGACCTTCCACAAGCTAGCTTGCATGTTATATAACGTGTAACCTCGTAGACCAGGGACCTTCCACAAGCTAGCTTGCATGTTATATAACGTGTAACCTCGTAGACCAGGGACCTTCCACAGCTAGCTTGCATGTTATATAACGTGTAACCTCGTAGACCAGGGACCTTCTACACGCTAGCTTGCATGTTATATAACGTGTAACCTCGTAGACCAGGGACCTTCCACAAGCTAGCTTGCATGTTATATAACGTGTAACCTCGTAGACCAGGGACCTTCCACAAGCTAGCTTGCATGTTATATAACGTGTAACCTCATAGACCAGCGACCTTCCACACGCTAGTTTGTATGCTATATAACGTGTAACCTCGTAGACCAGGGACCTTCCACAAGCTAGCTTGCATGTTATATAACGTGTAACCTCGTAGACAAGGGACCTTCCACAAGCTAGCTTGCATGCTATATAACGTGTAACCTCGTAGACCAGGGACCTTCTACACGCTAGCCTGCATGTTATATAACGTGTAACCTCGTAGACCAGGAACCTTCCACAAGCTAGCTTGCATGTTATATAACGTGTAACCTCGTAGACCAGGGACCTTCCACAAGCTAGCGTGCATGTTATATAACATGTAACCTCGTAGACCAGGGACCTTCCACACGCTAGCTTGCATGTTATATAACGTGTAACCTCGTAGACCAGGGACCTTCCACAAGCTAGCTTGCATGTTATATAACGTGTAACCTCGTAGACCAGGGACCTTCCACACGCTATCGTGCATGGTATATAACGTGTAACCTCGTAGACCAGCGACCTTAAACAAGCTAGCTTGCATGCTATATAACGTGTAACCTCGTAGACCAGGGACCTTCCACAAGCTAGCTTGCATGTTATATAACGTGTAACCTCGTAGACCAGGGACCATCCACACGCTAGCTTGCATGTTATATAACGTGTAACCTCGTAGACCAGGGACATTCCACAAGCTAGCTTGCATGTTATATAACGTGTAACCTCGTAGACCAGGGACCTTCCACACGCTAGCTTGCATGCTATATAACGTGTAACCTCGTAGACCAGGGACCTTCCACAAGCTAGTGTGCATGCTATATAACGTGTAACCACGTAGACCAGGGACCTTCCACACGCTAGCTTGTATGTTATATAACGTGTAACCTCGTAGACCAGGGACCTTCCACACGCTAGCTTGCACGATATATAACGTGTAACCTCGTAGACCAGGGACCTTCCACACGCTAGCTTGCATGATATATAACGTGTAACCTCGTAGACCAGGGACCTTCCACACGCTAGCTTGCATGATATATAACGTGTAACCTCGTAGACTAAGGACCTTCCACAAGCTAGCTTGTATGTTATATAACGTGTAACCTCGTAGACCAGGGACCTTCCACACGCTAGCTTGCATGTTATATAACGTGTAACCTCGTAGACCAGGGACCTTCCACACGCTAGCATGCATGTTATATAACATGTAACCACGTAGACCAGGTACCTTCCACACGCTAGCTTGCATGTTATATAACGTGTAACCTCGTAGACCAGGGACCTTCCACACGCTAGCTTGCATGTTATATAACGTGTAACCTCGTAGACCAGGGATCTTCCACACGCTAGCTTGCATGTTATATAACGTGTAACCTCGTAGACCAGGGACCTTCCACACGCTAGCTTGTATGTTATATAACGTGGAACCTCGTAGACCAGGGACCTTCCACACGCTAGCTTGCATGATATAATGTATAACCTCGTATACCAGGGACCTTCCACACGCTAGCTTGTATGTTATATAATGTGTAACCTCGTAGACCAGGGACCTTCCACACGCTAGCTTGCATGTTATATAACGTGTAACCTCGTAGACCAGCGACCTTCCACACGCTAGCTTGCATGTTATATAACGTGTAACCTCGTAGACCAGGGACCTTCCACAAGCTAGCTTGCATGTTATATAACGCGTAACCTCGTAGACCAGGGACCTTCCACAAGCTAGCGTGCATGTTATATAACGTGTAACCACGTAGACCAGTGACCTTCCACAAGCTAGCTTGCATGTTATATAACGTGTAACCTTGTAGACCAGGGACCTTCCACAAGCTAGCTTGCATGTTATATAACGTGTAACCTCGTAGACCAGGGACCTTCCACACGCTAGCTTGCATGTTATATAACGTGTAACCTCGTAGACCAGGGACCTTCCACAAGCTAGCTTGCATGTTATATAACGTGTAACCTCGTAGACCAGGGACCTTCCACACGCTAGCTTGCATGTTATATAACGTGTAACCTCGTAGACCAGGGACTTTCCACACGCTAGCTTGCATGTTATATAACGTGTAACCACGTAGACCAGGGACCTTCCACAAGCTAGCTTGCATGTTATATAACGTGTAACCTCGTAGACCAGCGACCTTCCACACGCTAGCTTGTATGCTATATAACGTGTAACCTCGTAGACCAGGGACCTTCCACAAGCTAGCTTGCATGTTATATAACGTGTAACCTCGTAGACCAGGGACCTTCCACACGCTAGCTTGCATGTTATATAACGTGTAACCTCGTAGACCAGGGACCTTCCACAAGCTAGCTTGCATGTTATATAACGCGTAACCTCGTAGACCAGGGACCTTCCACAAGCTAGCGTGCATGTTATATAACGTGTAACCTCGTAGACCAGGGACCTTCCACAAGCTAGCTTGCATGCTATATAACGTGTAACCTCGTAGACCAGGGACCTTCTACACGCTAGCCTGCATGTTATATAACGTGTAACCACGTAGACCGGGGACCTTCCACACGCTAGCTGGCATGTTATATAACGTGTAACCTTGGAGACAGGGGACCTTCCACACGCTAGCTTGCATGTTATATAACGTGTAACCTCGTAGACCAGCGACCTTCCACACGCTAGCTTGCATGTTATATAACGTGTAACCTCGTAGACCAGGGACCTTCCACAAGCTAGCTTGCATGTTATATAACGTGTAACCTCGTAGACCAGGGACCTTCCACACGCTAGCTTGCATGCTATATAACGTGTAACCTCGTAGACCAGCGACCTTCCACACGCTAGCTTGCATGTTATATAACGTGTAACCACGTAGACCGGGGACCTTCCACACGCTAGCTTGCATGCTATATAACGTGTAACCACTTAGACCAGCGACCTTCCACACGCTAGCTTGCATGTTATATAACGTGTAACCACGTAGACCGGGGACCTTCCACACGCTAGCTTGCATGCTATATAACGTGTAACCTCGTAGACCAGGGACCTTCCACACGCTAGCTTGCATGTTATATAACGTGCAACCTCGTAGAACGGTGACCTTCCACACGCTAGCGTGCATGTTATATAACGTGTAACCACGTAGACCGGGGACCTTCCACACGCTAGCTTGCATGTTATATAACATGTAACCTCGTAAACAGGGGACCTTCCACACGCTAGCTTGCATGTTATATAACGGGTAACCTCGTAGACCACCAGGGACCTTCCACACGCTAGCTTGCATGTTATATAACGTGTAACCACGTATACCAGCGACCTTTCACAAGCTAGCTTGCATGTTATATAACGTGTAACCTCGTAGATCAGGGACCTTCCACAAGCTAGCTTGCATGTTATATAACGTGTAACCTCGTAGACCAGGGACCTTCTACACGCTAGCCTGCATGTTATATAACGTGTAACCTCGTAGACCAGGGACCTTCCACAAGCTAGCTTGCATGTTATATAACGTGTAACCTCGTAGACCAGGGACCTTCCACAAGCTAGCTTGCATGTTATATAACGTGTAACCTCATAGACCAGCGACCTTCCACACGCTAGTTTGTATGCTATATAACGTGTAACCTCGTAGACCAGGGACCTTCCACAAGCTAGCTTGCATGTTATATAACGTGTAACCTCGTAGACAAGGGACCTTCCACAAGCTAGCTTGCATGCTATATAACGTGTAACCTCGTAGACCAGGGACCTTCTACACGCTAGCCTGCATGTTATATAACGTGTAACCTCGTAGACCAGGGACCTTCCACAAGCTAGCTTGCATGTTATATAACGTGTAACCTCGTAGACCAGGGACCTTCCACAAGCTAGCGTGCATGTTATATAACATGTAACCTCGTAGACCAGGGACCTTCCACACGCTAGCTTGCATGTTATATAACGTGTAACCTCGTAGACCAGCGACCTTCCACACGCTAGCTTGTATGCTATATAACGTGTAACCTCGTAGACCAGGGACCTTCCACAAGCTAGCTTGCATGTTATATAACGTGTAACCTCGTAGACCAGGGACCTTCCACAAGCTAGCTTGCATGTTATATAACGTGTAACCTCGTAGACCAGGGACCTTCCACACGCTAGCGTGCATGTTATATAACGTGTAACCTCGTAGACCAGTCACCTTAAACAAGCTAGCTTGCATGCTATATAACGTGTAACCTCGTAGACCAGGGACCTTCCACAAGCTGGCTTGCATGCTATATAACGTGTAACCTCGTATACCACCAGCGACCTTCCACAAGCTAGCTTGCATGTTATATAACGTGTAACCTCGTAGACCAGCGACCTTCCACACGCTAGCTTGCATGATATATAATGTGTAACCTCGTAGACCAGGGACCTTCCACAAGCTAGCTTGCATGTTATATAACGTGTAACCTCGTAGACCAGGGACCTTCCACAAGCTAGCTTGCATGTTATATAACGTGTAACCTCGTAGACCAGGGACCTTCCACAAGCTAGCTTGCATGCTATATAACGTGTAACCTTGTAGACCGGGGACCTTCCACAAGCTAGCTTGCATGCTATATAACGTGTAACCTCGTAGACCAGGGACCTTCCACAAGCTAGCTTGCATGTTATATAACGTGTAACCTCGTAGACCAGGGACCTTCCACAAGCTAGCTTGCATGCTATATAACGTGTAACCTCGTAGACCAGGGACCTTCCACAAGCTAGCTTGCATGCTATATAACGTGTAACCTTGTAGACCGGGGACCTTCCACAAGCTAGCTTGCATGCTATATAACGTGTAACCTCGTAGACCAGGGACCTTCCACAAGCTAGCTTGCATGTTATATAACGTGTAACCTCGTAGACCAGCGACCTTCTACAAGTTACCATTCTATATAACTACAGATATAACTGAATACTAAGACAGATGATTTAATGTTTATTTGTGTTTAACGACAAAATAACAGTTGTCATGAAACAGATGACGTCACGAACAATGTAAGATAAGGAACATGAGTTATCAAATTAGGTGCGAGGAGTACAATAAAGATAATATCGGTACAAAATTATATTTGTATAGAAAATATATATAAATGGCCGTATAAATACTATATCTAAGCCTCTGTACAAAATAATGTTATCTGTACATAACGTGTTTTAAAAATGCATATTTACAAAGCACATCAGTAACGTGTTCGTGCATATAACGTGCGTGACCAGTCAAACCTGGCTAGTCAATGTAATGTTAGAAAATGTCTGCTTAACACAGGTGACCGTTTATTGGAGGTCACATATATAAAGAAAATTTAGCTGTGTAAATTGAAAGTTGGCAATTGAATACAGATTTGCTGTTTAATTGATATGACCGCGCTAACACAGGTTTGACTGTATACACTGGGCTACAGTTACTGCTGTCATGTGTATTGATATGAGCGCTAACACAGGTTTGACTGTATACACTGGGCTACAGTTACTGCTGTCATGTGTATTGATATGACCGCTAACACAGGTTTGACTGTATACACTGGGCTACAGTTACTGCTGTCATGTGTATTGATATGACCGCTAACACAGGTTTGACTGTATACACTGGGCTACAGTTACTGCTGTCATGTGTATTGATATGACCGCTAACACAGGTTTGACTGTATACACTGGGCTACAGTTACTGCTGTCATGTGTATTGATATGACCGCTAACACAGGTTTGACTGTATACACTGGGCTACAGTTACTGCTGTCATGTGTATTGATATGACCGCTAACACAGGTTTGACTGTATACACTGGGCTACAGTTACTGCTGTCATGTGTATTGATATGAGCGCTAACACAGGTTTGACTGTATACACTGGGCTACAGTTACTGCTGTCATGTGTATTGATATGAGCGCTAACACAGGTTTGACTGTATACACTGGGCTACAGTTACTGCTGTCATGTGTATTGATATGACCGCTAACACAGGTTTGACTGTATACACTGGGCTACAGTTACTGCTGTCATGTGTATTGATATGACCGCTAACACAGGTTTGACTGTATACACTGGGCTACAGTTACTGCTGTCACGTGTATTGATATAATTTTAATATAATTATGATGCTTAACATTCTCTGTATGTGTAGTATTAAAATTGTGTGCTATATATGGAGACTAACAAAAATGAATGTAATTATTGAAAATCGGCTCAGAATAAATGATTGACAAATATTTATATAAATACGCCTTTTCACTCAGTAATCCGGTTTGATAAAACCGTTGCAAATACAGTCTACATCCGTTATGTCGAATTCCGTCGCAAATACAGTCTACATCCGTTATGTCGAATTCCGTCGCAAATACAGTCTACATCCGTTATGTCGAATTCCTTCGCAAATACAGTCTACATCCGTTATGTCGAATCCCGTTGCAAATACAGTCTACACCCGTTATGTCGAATCCCGTTGCAAATACAGTCTACATCCGTTATGTCGAATTCCGTCGCAAATACAGTCTACATCCGTTATGTCGAATTCCGTCGGACCGAACAAAATACTTACATAACCGAAGTTTGACTTAATGAAATGAACGACTTCGAGATAACCGGAGAATTCGATATAACCTATTTTAAACGGATGTAGACAGTATGAAGGTTTATTTTGTTGGCATAGCGACTAGGAATACGCAAGTCTAAATGCAATATTTATATCTTAATCTAGTATTCATACAAAACTGAAATAAACTGTTGACGAAAGAATCATAAAAGTTTTGAATGTTCCATATGTTTTGAATGTTCCATATGTTTTGAATTGTTCCATATGTTTTGAATGTTCCATATGTTTTGAATGTTCCATATGTTTTGAATAAACATAAAATGTTCCATATGTTTTGAATGTTCCATATGAATGTTCCATATGTTTTGAATGTTCCATATGTTTTGAATGTTCCATATGTTTTGAATGTTCCATATGAATGTTCCATATGTTTTGAATGTTCCATATGTTTTGAATGTTCCATATGTTTTGAATGTTCCATGTTTTAAAATTGCTTGATATTCAAACACGGTTTTAACAGTCAGTTTCTTTTCTAACCGGTCAAATGCGAATACTGTCGTTGGAAAGTATATATTTTAGGTAGCCAATCCAACAGCAGTCTGATTGACTAGTCTAATCTGAAATATAGGATAGTTCGTGAATTGGGCCCCAGGATCTATGTAACATTTTCTAGAACTTTATTTTTAACCTGTCCTGTCTGTTCGAACCTCCGTATACCATTGCAATATCACCATGTACGACCATGCTCCAGAGCGGATCAATAACAGTATGTGTTTGGACATGATACGTCATGGTGACGACATGACTAACATACCGGAGAAATATCAGTGGCGGCTCCAGGAGCTCAAGTCATAGGGGGTGTACTATTTGTAAATTGTGGTGATCCATGTCGCCTCTCGTATAAACCTTAATCATGAAAATGTCACATTCTTATTAATTTCGAAAGAAAATTTCGAAAAAGCTGACAGCATTCGGCTGGATTTTTGGCTAGTTAAAATTATTGGATGTTCAAGTAATACTGTATGATCCGGAAATCTTAAGGAGTATGGTGTGGGTGCAATCCACCCATGCCCGCTATTAAATATATATATAGACACTTGCCTAGTGAAGCCATTCGGCAAACACTTATATATATTTGTTCCCACTGTATCGAAATGCTGATGGCTTGAATGGTGATATGTCACTGTGTAGGCCTACATGGAACAGTTAATTGCTAACAAATCTCATTTATGACAGACTATTCATATATTTAAATTAGTTCATAATACGTTTTATACCGCAACAAAGTTCTCGGCATGGTGGCACTAGAAATGCTGTATTCCGAACTATCACGTGTTCTAATTACAAACGGCAAAAACAAATTCAATTTTCGCATGCAATTTCAATGCAAAATTCGGAATTTATTCGGTCCCAGTTACCTCGGTTTCCATAAAAGTATAGGCGACGTTAATAGCCGACACCAACATTTTACATTATTAAATGCATAGGGCAAAGCATGTTTTCAATGCAATATCCGCATGAAGCCGAGTTACAGCATAGTTTACACACGCCGAGTACTTCATCATAGTATAACATACGAGGGATCACATATAGTCTTACACTTGTGACTAACCCTAGGCGTTACAACATGTACTACTGCTCAACTTACCAAGTAACACTAATACTCAAGCATATATTTCAATTTTAATATGTAGTATGCTAACAACTCCAGTGAATTATGGATGAAGTCGATACAAGCGATTTCTAACATGAACAGAAACGTCGATACAAGCGATTTCTAACATGAACAGAAACGTCGATACAAGCGATTTCTAACATGAACAGAAACGTCGATACGAGCGATTTCTAACATGAACAGAAACGTCGATACAAGCGATTTCTAACATGAACAGAAACGTCGATACAAGCGATTTCTAACATGAACAGAAACGTCGATACAAGCGATTTCTAACATGAACAGAAACGTCGATACAAGCGATTTCTAACATGAACAGAAACGTCGATACAAGCGATTTCTAACATGAACAGAAACGTCGATACAAGCGATTTCTAACATGAACAGAAACGTCGATACAAGCGATTTCTAACATGAACAGAAACGTCGATACAAGCGATTTCTAACATGAACAGAAACGTCGATACAAGCGATTTCTAACATGAACAGAAACGTCGATACAAGCGATTTCTAACATGAACAGAAACGTCGATACAAGCGATTTCTAACATGAACAGAAACGTCGATACAAGCGATTTCTAACATGAACAGAAACGTCGATACAAGCGATTTCTAACATGAACAGAAACTAAACTAGCCGCATTACATCATAACGGGAAATGTCTGGGTATCTGCCACTTACTTGATACTGTCTCATATAATCAATGTTATCACAGACAACTGATATACTGTCTTATCATCCTCATATATCATGTCACACTTTCCGAGTACATCGTTATCATTTAGCCCGCTTAGAGCAATGCCTTTCTGTTTGGATACTTTACAGTCAATACAATGTCTCGGAGTACTGCTTTACGTATCTGTAGGCGATTCTGTTACAGCACTTGTAACATGTCCCTCGCGTTGACGAAATGTATCTAACAATGTTTGCAACATCGTTACTCTTACACCTCATATGTTTCACAACGCCCTTAGATATATATTATATTGCACCTCTTATCAAACAGTCTCTGTCAAACTCATTTGGTTGGTTTTCTCTTTTTCTCGGCAGAAGTATCATTCTTCAACGAGTCTGTGGATTTCCGTATACTCTTATCTTTAGCTTTAAGTCCAAGAATTTTCCGCAATGATGGAGATTTACCTCCCTCTTTCACTGCAGTTTGTTCTTCTGCACATTCAGTGGATTCATCAACAGGTGCCAGTTTACCACTGCAATCAGATTCGGGCCTCACTTTACTTCCACTGCCCCCTATTTTCTGAATAAATCCTTTAAGTCTGTTATCACTGGACTTCTCCTGTTCTTTCCCAGTCCTGTTAGCCGTTCGACCCGGTAATCGTAAACTCGAATGTCTTTTAAGCGGTGATGGTGTGGCGTCAGATTTACTTTGAAGTGCATCTGTATCTTTGGACCTTCTTGGCGGAGGTGTTGGCGGAGGAGACCCTTCTTCCGCTTTTAATTTGTCTATACGAGCTTTAGACGAAGCTGTTGGGCTCATAAATGATCTGCGAGGAGTAGCCACAATCACCGGGTCCTCTTTGCTTTGTGCTGTTTTTCCAAGTAAAGGCCGAGGAGCAGACGATTTGACTCGCATGGACTGAGAACGCTTGAGTCTCGAAGGAGCATTAGGGTCAAATATCTCCTCCTCTTCAATAGACGGTGTTGTGGACCGCAAGGAAGTAGGTGTCGTATGGTTAACTGGTGTTGTTGACCGCATTCTGTTAGTGTTTGGCGTGGATCTATTTGGTGTTGTTGGTGTTGGAGTTTTTGAGCGACTGGTAGGTGGTGGTGGAGCAGGTTTAGTTTTGACTGTTCTTGTCGGTGTGGTGGTGGTCGTGGTCGAGCCTCTAACATTAGTCGTACTTGATGGTCGTGTTTGATTCCTAGTACTAAATGTTGACGCTGCATGAGCTGCAGGTTTTGATGCTACCCTATGTGTCGGCGTTTGAGCCCTTGACGTTATTGGTAGCGGTGTAATTGATCTTGAACCTGGCATCGACGAATGGATAGACGATGGCCTATCTCGTGGACTACCTTGAGATTTTCTTTTCTTAACTACTTGAGACGTGCTTGTAGTGGATGCGTTACTTGTTATTGATGCAATGCTTGAATTTGAACCAGTTCTTGCTTTACTTAAGCTTTGGTTACTAGAACCCATGGAGAGACGGCTTGGCCTACCAAGAGGTACAGTACTTGTCGAATGGCTGCGTCGTCTTTCTTCTGGTTCGGGCATGTCTTTAGGTAACCGCTTTGAACTGCTTGTGGTACCACGCATGTAGCTTGGGAGTTTCTTTTCCTTCTTTGGTAATCCCATAGGTGATGCAGGAGACATTGGTCGTGAATTTGACGGACTCTTAATCGTAGATTCTAGATCAGATTGTTCTGCCCAAACCTCTTCTTTCAGTGTACCATGACCACTATCGGGAGAAGTAGCGGAATATTCAATGGAAGAATCGAGTGATGAATCTTTATGAATATTTCCTGCGTTATATGCAACTGCCTCTGTCCACGACTCTGTTCTTTCCTTCTTTGTGTCAATGACAGAAGCCCGAGCACCAGCCGCAATTATATTCTCGTTTATTTGTAATTTAGTCATTGGTTCTGCTTTCTTGCTGAAGCTTGGTACTTGGAATTCAGACTCTAATGTACTGCTAAGAGATGTTCTTTGCGAAACCGTACCTGACATTGTTTCGAATCCTTCATCCCGACTGGCACTATCTGAACTGCTAGCGTAGCTGCAGCGAGAGCCAATCTCCATCTGAAGTTCGTTACTGCCCTGAGATTTATGGATGATTGGCATTGTTCCGTCAGATCGTGGACTGTTGAGAATACTATCTCCT
Source organism: Archivesica marissinica (assembly GCA_014843695.1). Classification (NCBI taxonomy): domain Eukaryota; kingdom Metazoa; phylum Mollusca; class Bivalvia; order Venerida; family Vesicomyidae; genus Archivesica; species Archivesica marissinica. Next base: position 54,430,709 of record CM026391.1, on the reverse strand, counting down.
TTCATATTATCAACGGGATATGCTCTTGGAGAAAGATTACCGGATTCGATACCATGCATACCCTGAACATTATCATAGAAACTTTGTCGTCGTTTTTCATCACGTTTCTTTCTCCATTTTAGCATTGCTGCCTGTGGAAGGTCGTCATGTTCATCGAATGGCACCCGGGCTTCGAAATGCTGTAACGCTTTCTCGTCGACAGACCCGGGACGCAATGTTGGTGTCATAGATCGAATTATGTCTTTACTTTCCGGAATTCTATTAGAGAATGACGGGGAAGGAGTTTCTGACTGGCGTACTTTTTCTGACAAAACCGCCACAGACGTATCCTTTCTAGTCTGTGACGGGGAATTTTCGCCATCACTACAAGTTTCACGTAAAGTTTCAGTTGAAGTGTTTGTAGACTTTATTGATAGCCTACTGCTCTTTGGACTATCACTTCTAGTACTAGCTGTGCTTGATGGTCTTCTTGGTGATGATGAACCTTGTGTGTTTGTTTCTGCATCACTATCATCATCCGCGAAAATACACCCGTTTCTACGACCATCCGTGAACATATTAACGGCGCTGTTTCTTAGCGAATTTCGTTTCTCGTCATTTGATATGGTAAAATCTGCATCGCTCATTGCTTTACGAGCAACAGCTTCATCATATGACTTTGATCTACTCATATTGTTTTTACTAACATAATCTCTGAATGCTTCATCTATGTTCTCTTTCTCAACGTTACTTTTCCATCGTCCCTGTGAATGTTCTAACATTGCCTTCTGCGATGGACTGTCCTTATCACCAAATCGTTGATCACGAAACCGTTTCTTGCCTGCTAATTTAGCAGCTTTGCTCATAGCTTCCTTCTCAATATCAGTTTTGTCTTCAGATTCGGGTTTTTCTTTTGAGTTATCGTTACTTTTTCTATTTTTACGCGGTGGTATGTGTGGTGATTTTGGAATTTCAACAAGATCAATAGATTTAGATTCTTGTACATGGGTTTCCTCTTTGTCACTTGCATCAGTAGTATCAATTTGCTTAAAAGCCGCGTGAATATCATCCATAGAAAGATTTGATCTCATTTTTCGCTTAGTACGTTTAACTTTTAATTCCTCTGGCTCATTCGGATCGCCTTGTGGTACAACCTTTGTATCAACTTCACTTGCTGGTTGAACATTCGTAGTATCATTTTCTGTAGGATTTTGCGATACTGGTACCATTTCGTCAATTTGTTTACCTGTGTCCTCAATTGCCTTTAACACTTTATCTATATCTGATTTATCTAATTCACTATGCCAGCGTTTATTCAGTTTAGAACGAACTGACATAGACACTGAATGCTCATCAGTTTTATTCTTAACGTCTTCAGCCGTTTCTAATACACGACGAATTTCGACATGATTTAAAGCACTAGAACTAAATCTCCTTGCGAGCTTTGCCTTATTTTTCTTTTCCACTAGTGCAAAACTATCATCTTTAGTAATCTGAATTTCTTCAATGTTTTTCTTTTCAAATTTAGATATAACGTCTAGTTCTTTGGTAGGCGTTACTAATCGCACTTTCTCGTCTATGATAGGAAGTCCTTTATCGGTAACTTCACTTCTCCACCGCGAAGACCGCCTTACGGGATCATCAGCTCTAAGTGATGACTGTTTTACGTCTATAGAGAGATTATCTTCACTTTTATTGTTATTTGGATCATACATTCGTTTGGGTGTACCATCATATTTATTTGAAGATGATGCCCTATCGTACATACTTCGAGTTCTCCGCATACCAGTTTTATAATCAAAGTTATCAGCCAAAATGTCAGATTTTGGTCTTTCTTTAGTTTCGAACACTTCTTTCTTTTGAGCCTCGATATTTGGTGACGGCGCTCTTTCACGATCAATTATATCACCCACGCCGAGTCCTTCGCGTTGTAGACGCCTAGTTTGACTTCTTCGTCGTAAACTTTGAGTTCTTACAAAACTTCCATCAGTAGCCGGAGAACCTTTGCCAGCCTCGCTGTCAGGCTGCATCAGAATATCAAACAAAGTTCCATCAGTATCAACAGCGTAACTTCGTCTTGAACCAGTCTGATTGAGTTCATCACTGGCTTTAGCATTAACGTCATTAACTGAAGTCTCACTATCTTGCTTTTTGCCAGATCTGCCTCTCATGCTCCGTCTCCCTGTTCCTCCGCGCACGAAGCCGGACCCTATATCTACTCTCGGAGACAGAGGCCCGTCACCATTTGGCACATTGGAATTCTCCAAATTTATCTTCTGGACTTTAGTGACCGAAAAGTTTGTTTCACCAAACTTCTTGAAGCCACTTCGAACGTCGGCAAGAAGCATTTCAACAATTGAGCCCTTCCCTTCTACATCATCTGGGGTATGAGCTTCTATGGCATCAGCTGGAAAATAAATACAATAATTCAGGCATAGTATAAAAATTAGTAGATATATAACCCAGAGAGCGAATAGACTGGACATATTTAATATTCGTGTGTGTAAGCTGCTTGACCGTAACACATCATATTCAAATCGATTGTCGTTTATCCAATTTCCCACATTGTTAAGTTCTATTAAGCTAGTTTTCAAAGTTCAAAGGAATTGTCAAATGACGAAGTACATGATTCTAAAACTATTTACTAGTAATTGAAACTATTGTATCACATAACACTGCCTGTATTCAGTGTCATACAGCCATAACATACTTTCCTGTATGTACACACGTGTAATACAACATGGAAGGATTGTGATTGGTCGCGGCATGCCAGCTTGATTTCGACATATTTATTTTGTGTCAGTCATGCTTTATTTGTTGAAAATCAACATTAAATCAATAAAATGCTAAATATGCATTAGCGCTATGTAGTGATTAAAAGTCACATGATCGTGTAGATTATTTGAGTGAAATTGTTTGATTATCCGAGAATTATTACTACGGCGTTTCCTTGTAATGTAATAAGGCTCAAACGTATACTGGCTAACAGAAAAATGTTTTCAAATGTATGGTTGTTGTTAGTGTGGTGATATGATAGAAAGGAACTTACATTCGTGATGATTTCAGACCATAAACTCGTTTTGGAATTATTCCTAGTAAAAGGCTCGCTTAACCCATTCGACACCAAGTAACTGACATGGACTGGTCCATGATATTTTTAGACCAATAAAATGAATAAGAAAATTACATTTGGACCAGTTCATTTATCAAAATGGATAATTTTGTCTAAAATAGTAATATTACTGGCAAAAAGTGCAGATCCTGATGAGACGGCTCGTTACGAGCCGGCTCATCTGGATCTACACTTTTTGTAAGCCTATTTAGAGGTCTGTGGTGTTGAAAGGGTTAATAGAGCAGGCAAAATTCCCAAAACTATTTTCATAAAATATGGTATGAAATCAGCACTACTGTGAGATCCATATATGTAGAAAACTCATTCATAAACGGTAAATAGTTTTGCAATTACATGTATCACAAAATCAATATTAGAACATTACACACCTTCATTTTTCTTCTGCAGCTCTGCCTCCTTCTGCTGTCGTCTGGCTTCCATTTTTGCTTCTTGTGCTTGCCGCTGTGTATTTTCCTGAAGAAGTAACACAACGACTGGTTACTAGTCTTAGTCATATACATTAACAAGTAAAATTAAGTAATCTCTTATGTTGTTTTAGGGGCCTCCGTTGCCATGTGGTAAAAGTCATTGACTTAAAATCGCGTGTCCTTGACTGCTGTAGGTTCGAACAATCCCACTTGGTGTGTTGAATAATTTCATGTGAGGAAGCTATCCAGCTGATTTGCGGAAGATCGGAGGTTATACCCGGGTCTTCCTGCACACATACTAGCTAGAGTCGCAATAAGCTGTTGGGGGCAACTTTAGACCCCAAAATAAACATTTTAGTACTAAAGGCACTACGAATCTAGCAACAGTTAGTTCCCTTTGACTTACATTCCTACTAAATACACTCGAATCTAGCAACAGTTAGTTCCCTTTGACTTACATTCCTACTAAATACACTTGAATCTAGCAACAGTTAGTTCTCGTTGACTTACGTTCCTTACATTCCTACTAAATACACTTGAATCTAGCAACAGTTAGTTCTCGTTGACTTACGTCCCTTACATTCCTACTAAATACACTTGAATCTAGCAACAGTTAGTTCTCGTTGACTTACGTCCCTTACATTCCTACTAAATACACTTGAATCTAGCAACAGTTAGTTCTCGTTGACTTACATTCCTACTAAATACACTTGAATCTAGCAACAGTTAGTTCTCGTTGACTTACGTCCCTTACATTCCTACTAAATACACTTGAATCTAGCAACAGTTAGTTCTCGTTGACTTACGTCCCTTACATTCCTACTAAATACACTTGAATCTAGCAACAGTTAGTTCTCGTTGACTTACGTCCCTTACATTCCTACTAAATACACTTGAATCTAGCAACAGTTAGTTCTCGTTGACATACATCCCTTACATTCCTACTAAATACACTTGAATCTAGCAACAGTTAGTTCCCTTTGACTTACATTCCTACTAAATACACTTGAATCTAGCAACAGTTAGTTCCCTTTGAATTTACATTCCTACTAAAGACACTTGAGTCTAGCAACAGTTGGTTCCCTTTGACTTACATTGCTACTAGACACTTGAATCTAGCAACAGTTGGTTCCCTTTGACTTACATTGCTACTAGACACTTGAGTATAGCAACAGTTGGTTCCCTTTGACTTTTTATATTCCTACTAAAGACACTTGAGTCTAGCAACAGTTGGTTCCCTTTGACTTTACATTCCTACTAAAGACACTTGAGTCTAGCAACAGTTGGTTCCCTTTGACTTACATTGCTACTAGACACTTGAGACTAGCAACAGTTGGTTCCCTTTGACTTTACATTCCTACTAAAGACACTTGAGTCTAGCAACAGTTGGTTCCCTTTGACTTACATTCCTACTAAATACACTTGAGTCTAGCAACAGTTGGTTCCCTTTGATTTACGTTGCTACTAAAGACACTTGAGTCTAGCAACAGTTGGTTCCCTTTGACTTACATTGCTACTAAAGGCACTATGAGTCTAGCAACAGTTAGTTCCCTTTGACTTACATTGCTACTAAATGCACCACGAGTCTAGCAACAGTTAGTTCCCTTTGACTTACATTGCTACTAAATGCACCACGAGTCTAGCAGCAGTTAGTTCCCTTTGACTTTACATTGCTACTAAATGCACCCTGAGTCTAGCAACAGTTAGTTCCCTTTGACTTACATTGCTACTAAATGCACCACGAGTCTAGCAGCAGTTAGTTCCCTTTGACTTACATTGCTACTAAATGCACCACGAGTCTAGCAACAGTTAGTTCCCTTTGACTTACATTGCTACTAAATGCACCACGAGTCTAGCAGCAGTTAGTTCCCTTTGACTTTACATTGCTACTAAATGCACCCTGAGTCTAGCAACAGTTAGTTCCCTTTGACTTACATTGCTACTAAATGCACCACGAGTCTAGCAGCAGTTAGTTCCCTTTGACTTACATTGCTACTAAATGCACCACGAGTCTAGCAACAGTTAGTTCCCTTTGACTTACATTGCTACTAAATGCACCACGAGTCTAGCAACAGTTAGTTCCCTTTGACTTACATTGCTACTAAATGCACCACGAGTCTAGCAACAGTTAGTTCCCTTTGACTTTACATTGCTACTAAATACACGACGAGTCTAGCAACAGTTAGTTCCCTTTGACTTTACATTGCTACTAAATGCACCACGAGTCTAGCAACAGTTAGTTCCCTTTGACTTACATTGCTACTAAATGCACCACGAGTCTAGCAACAGTTAGTTCCCTTTGACTTACATTGCTACTAAATACACCCTGAGTCAAGCAACAGTTAGTTCCCTTTGACTTTACATTGCTACTAAATGCACCACGAGTCAAGCAACAGTTAGTTCCCTTTGACTTACATTGCTACTAAATGCACTATTGTCAAGCAACAGTTAGTTCCCTTTGACTTACATTGCCACTAAATGCATCACGAGTCTAGCAAAGTTGGTTCCCTTTAACTTACATTGCCACTAAATGCACCACGAGTCTAGCAAAGTTGGTTCCCTTTGACTTTACATTGCTACTAAATGCACCACGAGTCTAGCAACAGTTAGTTCCCTTTGACTTACATTGCTACTAAAGGCACCCTGAGTCTAGCAAAGTTGGTTCCCTTTGACTTTACAGTGCTACTAAAGGCACCACGAGTCTAGCAACACTTCAACCCCATTGACTTACACCACCTTACGTCCCTACTCAAGTCAAATTGAGTATAGCAAGTATAGTTCATTACATTTGAATTACAGTTCTTCTTACTATGAGCCACAGCAAACAGAGTTGTTTCCCCCTTATTTACAATTTTCACGATTTGACATTATACCTTGTTCACAACTAGAAGCACGCGAATCAGGAACCACGTGCTTGCTCCATGCTGTTCAACCACACGGTATTTCCCTCACGTATTATATCAATATAATATAGCCAATCAAGCCTCTCGGATTAGACAACACATGTAGGCACAGTTGTCGCTTGCGGTCTGGACAAATGAGTTCTGATTTAAAACCCAAAACAAACCCATTAACCTTTTCAACACCACAGACCTCTAAATTGGCTTACAAACAAGTGTAGATCATCAGGATCTGCACTTTTTTCAAGTAATATAACTATTTTTAGAAAAAATATTACCCATTTTGATAAATGAACTGATCCAAATGTAATTTTGTTATTAATTTATTGGTCTAAAAATATCATGGACCAGTCCATGTCAGTTACTTGGTGTTGAATGGGTTAAGGTGTCATTTTAAAACTTGCTTGGAATGGCCTAACATATTGTATGTATAGTGTCAAGCCTATAGTGTATAGTGTCAAGCCTATAGTGTATAGTGTCAAGCCTATAGTGTATAGTGTCAAGCCTATAGTGTATAGTGTCAAGCCTATAGTGTATAGTGTCAAGCCTATAGTGTATAGTGTCAAGCCTATAGTGTATAGTGTCAAGCCTATAGTGTTCGTTTTTTAGTTTGTTCGTTTTGAACCCGACACCATATGTTCACATTCCAAGCGTCTGTGTGTGTAGGAGGACACCATATGTTCACATTCCAAGCGTCTGTGTGTGTAGGAGGACACCATATGTTCACACCCCAAGCGTCTGTGTGTGTAGGAGGACACCAGTAAGCACAGGTTCAAGTATTCTATTCAGCTAAGACACTGATATACGTGGGTGGTCTTTTGTCGCACACTTGTCTTTGTTCGAATGTGCTCTGTGACTGTACTTACCAGTTTCGCCTTGCTGAATCTTTCACAGAACGTTTGCAATATTTTGAAGGATTCTTCGAGCTTGAATGAGTTCTCGTCCTCGCAGAAGAAGTTTGCTAGTTCCAGTCGCAGGCTCTCCATGTCCTTCAGGTCTTCCTTCAGATTGTATATCTCCTTCTTGGCAACCTGACGTCAATGTGACAAGATGTGTTACGTCATAAGTTAAACCATCAAATATGAACAGTTAACCTACCTTCATGCGTAATAGGCTAATGGGCAAACACGTCCTGTGTAATAAACGTTTATTAGTAGTTTATACAAATTTGTTTTAGCTCGATTGCGAAACAAGTTCTTATAACTTATACTAATCACTCTCGAGACCTCATTCTTGATGGAATCCATCGCCACGAGGGAGAGAGAAGAGGCATGTGGAATTTAAATGCCTTGCCTAAGGACACAATCGTAACGGCTCCAGCGGGGCTCGAACTCCGGGCCTTTCGCACGTGAAGCGAACATGCTACCACTGAGCTATCACGACTTCCACAACGATTAGTCAGTGCCTATTGAACGCTCTCCGTATAAACATTTCGCGACGTCATAACGCTGCATATATTCACAAATAGTGTGATAAAGTGCATGGATATTCGGTAATTATTCCTCTCTAAAGCGTCTTTTGCATCGGAAGATAGGATAGGATAAATAGAATATTAGGTTACTGTCTTATATCAATAAATTTTAATTTATTAGACTCGTCTTCTAAACAATACATGGCTCGACAGGGCCTCGCCTTGTATACTTTCTCCAACTAGCCTAGTAAATTATAATGTATATCACAGTAACCTAATATTCTCTATTTACAGGAGACATGTGCAACTATAATTATGCATATACGCAGTTATAATATAAGTTCAGACAACCAGAACGGCAATGTGATACCATGTGTGTTACGTCATAAATTCTACCGTCGATTATGGAGATTAACATTTACAATCGAGCTAAAATAAATTTGTATAAACTAATTTATCGTCGCTACCGGTTGCCCATATGAGCGACGCCTCCTGAAGAGATTAATCATTTTAGATTTTTTGGATGATAGTGCAATGATACAGACAGAGACCCATTCCAGAGTCTCCTCCGGTTCATTTACGTGCAGGGTGTAAAGCACCGACACGAGAACTCGGTTTAACGTCCCATCTGAAAGACTGTACATTTTATTAGGGTCAGACGGTGGATTGAACCTGCGACCCCTGGATTACTAGTCCAGCGTGTTATCACTGGACTACAGATCCGTCTGTCATTAACAATTACGCCCTACTTGCATACATAGACATTTACAATTATGTTCTATAGTTAAACATAGACATTTACAATTATGTTCTATAGTCAAACATAGACATTTACAAATACATGTAGCTTACGTTATACAGTCAAACACAGACATTTACAATTTTCAGACAATATACATGGAGATATACATTTACGTTTAACATTCATACAACAACCTCTTCAAAACTTGGACAGCTTGTCATGTGTTTGTTTCCATCTGTTTCACTCTATGCATCCCAATATAACAAATTGTTATTAATGTGGAACATTGATACAAGGAAATACTTAAATAGATAGCATAACTGAAGAAAAGTTGCAGTTGTTTCAATCTATTTATGTGTGTTTTGTTGTATCCACTTTTCAATGTAAAGACTATTTGTTACATTGGGTTGCATATAGACATTTGCTAGTAACCCTTAAAATGCTAATCACGACTAAAGTCGCTTTTGCAAACAGCATAGAGCCAGGTCAGACGGCACAGGCTCCATATGGTGTTTGCTATTCAGGTAGTGGAGCTGACATAGATCATGATCAGACGCGGCGTTACGTCGCGGCTGATCTGAATATATGTTGACTGCACATTCCTTCAAATTTATTTGTCATTTTAAGGATTAAGTAAGTGTATTTGGCATACCTTCAGGAATCCCTCCATCTGTTTGCGGAAGCTCGAACCCACGGAGCCTATGCTCTTGGTAATCTTCTCCACCTTCTCATCCAATGATTTGATCTCGCTCGAGAGATTATCTACTGAGGCCCTGAAAGTGGTAAAATAAACCAGTTAACACTGGAATATGTACAAGTAAGTCGGTGTGTTAGTAGGAATCTCTCTAACAAAGCACCGTTGACAACTGGAAATTGGCTGTCCGATTAGTGCAGTTGTTAGCGCGCTCGCTTCTCACCAATGCAACCTGGGTTCGATCCTCGGACCGGGAATTATGTGAGATGGTATGGTGGTCGCCATATCGGACAAGTGGGTTTTCACCGGGTACTCCGGTTTCCTCCCACACGAATGACCACATTTACGCTTTCATCCACGCCAACGAGAGTGATTAATGTGGGTTGTTAAAACTTGCTTCGCAGTCGTTGTAAAATAAATCAAGTTTAAACTTTAACAGGAAATTATGTGTCGTCAGTAGGTTGTGCTTGGAGCGATTTGTTCCATACTTTTTTTTGGGAAATAACGATGTGCTGTTCACGTGAGCGTGTCGTGTCGTTAATAGATGTCTCGCTGAACTGTATACAGTAAAATTGTGTATGCAACATACATTATACGTTGGTACTGCAGCTTGATTGAGCATACTAATACATATTATCTGGTTGATAACTGATTTCGAATGAAATACAAATGCCATGTTACAGTGTAAGGGAGACAATTGCTGCCCGTTCTACATCGTAAAGTGACCGTTGCGTTTACGATTTCAGTATTCGGATTGGTGAACTCCGACAATTGCTGCCCGTTCTACATGGTAAAGTGACTGTTGCGCTTACGATTTCAGTATTCAGATTGGTGAACTCCGACAATTGCTGCCCGTTCTACATCGTAAAGTAACTCTTGCGCTTACGATTTCAATATTCAGATTAGTGAACTCCACTGAAGTTTGAAGTGTATCGTTGAGTATTACATACAAACATGATTTAAACGACATCGACCAGAGATACATACACGATAACTGTGCATTTATATCAGAATTACATACACGTACAATCATGTCAATTATTTTCTCGGCTTCAACATTTTTTGACATACACAAGTAACTTTTACATAAATCAAATCACTAATGTGTTAAAAACGATATAGAAAGACATTTCGTAAATTTATTACTTTACAGATTTCAATCGGGCAATTATATTGCTCCGTGGGTCATGGTGTTGTTTGTGCTACTTAAAAACTATCTTTGATCAGGCGTATGACTTACTACATGATAATCGTATCAGTATGACTGGTCACATAACACGCATGTTAAACTCAATAATAGATAGCTACCCAGCCACTCCTATACAACCGGGTACAATCAACTGTCAGTACTGTGAAGAGATGATACAATGGAACACGAACTCGATTTACGTAACTGAAGGAGACTTGCAGATGTCGCTTGCGTGACGTATTTCTTAGTATTAACTCTGTCGCTAGCGTGACGTATTTCTTAGTATTAACTCTGTCGCTAGCGTGTACGTATTTCTTAGTATTAACTCTGTCGCTAGCGTGTACGTATTTCTTAGTATTAACTCTGTCGACAGCGTGTATGTATTTCTTAGTATTAACTATGTCACTAGCGTGTACGTATTTCTTAGTATTAACTCTGTCGCCAGCGTGTATGTATTTCTTAGTATTAACTATGTCACTAGCGTGTATGTATTTCTTAGTATTAACTCTGTCGCTAACTTGTACATATTTCTCCGAATTAACTACAGTCAAACCTGTGTTAGTGGTCACCTCCATTAAGCAGCCAACCTGTATTAAGCAGCCAGTTTCCAGATTCCCAATCAGTTGTTTTATTATACATTTGAACTCTATTAAGCATCCATCTGTGCTAAGCAGCCACTTTCTCTGACTCCCTTGGCTGACTGCTTAAGACAGGATTGACTGTATGTCACTAACTTCTACATATTTCTCAGAATTAACTATGTCACTAACTTCTACCTATTACATACCTAAGAATGGAAATATAAGGTTTTTATCTTACAACATTTATTACTAAATGTAGCATAACAAAATGTATCTAATTAGCATAAACATATGTTATAGAAAATACACCGTGCATTATATGACAATATTTTAATTGGCAAATTTCGCAGTGAGTGCGTCAGGGTACCTCATTACAGCGTCTATAACCAGTCAGTCTTGTGCTGCAGGTGTACATATCAATCGTTGGGGTGTTTTATTTTAATAACATATTTTTAATGCATTCAGTTGAAAGGATGAAGCGACACGTTTTACTGCCGATTTTAAGACGACATCAATTTGAGTGAAAGGAACTGTGAAACGTGAACTTTTATATGTGATATATAGGCAATAATCAACCAATATCCGACCGTGTTGAGTGATACAGTATTGTTTTTAGCTCAACATTCCAATTATTCGTTTATATTACTTTCGATATATTATGTGTTTTCAGTAAAACAAAATATATAAAAATAAACATCTCTTAGCTAATCGTAAAATTGAAGAATATGAGGCGGCGTTTGCCTATGTATTACTGTATTAAGTTTATGGTTCAATGCGGACCATGCGGAGCAAAGCCGTATCCACAATTTGAACAGGTGATATCTAAAATAATATATCATATCTGTAATTCGAACAGGCGATATCAGTAAATCTAAATGAAAATGCGATGTTTACAATTAGAACAAGTGATATCAGATGAAGAATTGAATACGTGATATCTGTATTTCGAACAGGTGATATTAGCAAATCGCAAGGTGATATCAGATTATGAAGTGGATACGTGATATCTGGTGATAGGAATGGATATGATATCCAGGATATGTGATATCCACAAGTTGTACAGAATATCACTCGTTCGATTAGATGACAGTAATAAGTAAAATGGTGACCCATAGACATCCCATATATCTGTCTGTCAAGATAAGATAAATTTATTTTGAGTTGGCAAGATAGCAACAGTACAACACAAGCTCTGAGTGAGCGTTTGAACCGACTATATAACATATAATAATGGTAACAGCTATACAATTAGAATCGCTGATAATAATATGCATATATTAGTATCGGATACTTACAGTGAAGCCTCTTTTAGAAACCGCATTTCGTCTGGAAAGTTCAGAAGATTTGGATTCCGCTCTTCGGCTTGCTGAAAGAGCAGAAGATTTCATAAGCCTTTATGTCTCAGTATTTTGCTGTGTCATATTTTAGGAATATTTTGGAGAGAGGAGGGACGGGGTAGTGTTGTAGTGTAGATTTTAAGGTTAATTTGAAGAGAGGGACGGGGTAGTGTTGTAGTGTAGATGTTAAGGATAATTTGAAGAGAGGGACGGGGTAGTGTTGTAGTGTAGATTTTAAAGATATTTTGAAGAGATGGACGGGGTAGTGTTGTAGTGTAGATTTTAAAGATATTTTGAAGAGATGGACGGGGTAGTGTTGTAGTGTAGATGTTAAGGATAATTTGAAGAGATGGACGGGGTAGTGTTGTACTGTAGATGTTATTAATACCCGGTGTTAGGAACGGAATTATTGTTTTTAGCAGCATCTGTTTGTATGTGTGTGGACAACTGTTGTTGGTGGATTTTGATGAATTAGTGTGTGTAAATAGAGGTTTGGTCTAAGTGAAGTGGTTCGATTTGATCGGTCATTGACTTATATGGTATAGTATACATGCGTGTAACTTATATTGTACCAATGAAACCTGATCTGACCTTTCAAATAAGCCATGCTCCCATGCTATTGAGGTTGACTTTTCAAGGTCAAATTATGGTCATGTGAATATAATACCACGATATGAATATATACCACTGTAAAGTTACCACGATGTGAATATATACCACTGTAATGTTACCACGATGTGAATATATACCACTGTAAAGTTACCACGATGTGAATATAAACCACTGTAAAGTTACCACGATGTGAATATAAACCACTGTAAAGTTACCATATGTGCAGCCAAACCGGAGCTCGAACCCGGGACATATCGCTAATTATAGGGGCGAACACTCTACCGACTGAGCTAGCCTGGCCTGTTACACATTGTAACTAAGTCCGTACCATGACAAAAGCAGTTTTCTTCTTTATAAATAATTGTTGTGTATATCAGTAAGATTTGTCATATATTTCCCCCTTCCTGTAAGAAATACAATGTTCAACAGACCGACTCGGCTGTGCATTATTTTAAATGTATTTATGAAAATTAACATAAAGAATTGCATAAATCTGCAAAACAAATAGTTTCATGTATGAGTAATTGCTTGCTGCCTAGTTTTAGCAGTTTGAGATATATCTAATTTACATAACACGTTAAATCAAAGTAAAAGTGATCAGACGCTTCAATAAAGCTTCATATGAATGTATTACCATGACAACATAGTGCATCAGATTCATCCTGGGTTTATTGGCGCGGATCTCGGTCAGCTTGAGAAGGGACGAGAGTTTGAAACCTGCAGCATCACCGGCGTAATTCCCCTGCAAAATACATGCATATATTACATTACACTACCCAACAAAAGTATACATTGCAACTTATTTCAAGCGTATATAATTCATATACAGTCAACCTGCCGTAACCAGCCAGCCAAGGGAATCTAAGAAAATGGCTGTTTAACACATGTGGCTGCTTAATAGAGGTCAAATGTATAAGATAACAAACATATTGGGACTCTGGAAACTGGCTACTTAACACAGGTTGGCTGCTTAATAGAGGTAAAATATATTAGATAACAAACATTTTGGGAATCTGGAAACTGGCTACTTAACACAGGTTGGCTGCTTAATAGAGGTAAAATGTATAAGATAACAAACATATTGGGAATCTGGAAACTGGCTACTTTAATACAGGTTGGCTGCTTAATAGAGGTGCCCACTAAAACAGGTTCGACTGCATTCCATGGTTCTCCTTTAGTGTCGTATACGACAGTTAAAACAGTAAATTGTGTCCATCACTCATATGTTTGGTAACGCCTAAGATGTGGCTATTTGTTGTAAATGTACGCTTACAGCTAAACGTGTGCTAGCGGTCACCTCTGTTAAACAACCAGCTTGTATTAATTAAGCAACCAGCCTGTAAACAGCCAGTTCAAAACATATACCATTGTGACAATTTGTTCAACAATTAACCTCTATAGAGCAGCCACATTGACTAAACAGCCACTTGGTTGGCTGCTTAACACATATACTGTATAGCTTGGCGTCCGTGGTCCGGTGGTAGAGCGTCGGATTCGGTATCAAACAGTCCCGGGTTCGATACTCGGTCAGGCCACCTCATACACATTGCTCAGTATTGGTTATTCGCTTGGGTCGGCTAAGCCTGTTCGGGAAAATATGTCTATGTCCCCGCATGGGGTTGACATTAATGGAACATACGTGCATTCATAAGAAACACAGTCTTTCAGATATATTAGGGATTAAACTACAGAGACAGATTTAACTGTTTCCGGTTATTTTTACATACACTGTTTATGATAGTTTCATTCGTATTTGATCATTTCATACACATTTCATTTAGCTCGATTGCTAAACATGTTGTTACACCATTAGTTTAACCGCCATTGAGACTTCATTCCTGGCGGAATCCATCGCCACGACTGAGAGAGACAGAAGAGGCACTGTGGATATAAGTGTCAGCACCAGCACCACTGTGGCTATGCCGGAGCTCGATCTCACAACATATTGGTTACAAGAAATGCACCACGGAGAATCCACATTCTTTAATTAAACTCATGTAGTATAATTGACAATGAACATTCCGACTACGTTTCTCATTTCCCTCTCGCAGCTGTTTTAATGTCCCATAAAACAACACCGGAAAGCCATTTACTTTCATTGAAATAGAAACATGCGAAGGAAATTATAAACAATAAGCTAATTACTTAATCTTTAAATGTATGTATTCATTAACGTGTCACTGTTGAACCTGACAACAACAATACGACACCAAGAGTGTTAGACTATTTCATTCTAGGTTCCGTTTCTATGGCACGACGCTGACCCGCTTGTTTGTGAAGATGTTTTGTAACGTTTCAGTTTTTGGTATTAAATTTCACCTTTCACGACAATAGACAAAATCTGTAATACAAATGATAACTATTTAACTGTATCTATTGTGAACAAAGCGACCTTGAAGAAGAATGTCATGTTTTATTGTCATGTAGACCACGACATTTTAGACAATGTCATTGTTTGAATCAACAACCATATTAGCAAATAAAAACAACACTCGGGTAATAAATTGCGGTATTGTGTGACATTTTTATTTACGAAATGAATTTATAATTTGTAAACTGAAGGTGATTTAATGTAGCTCCATTTTGAGTTATTTGCCCGTGTTGGTTTTCAGGTTAATCAGCAATGACAGTGGCTATCGCGTTCGTTACATTTCACTGACAAACGCTTCGTACACTATTTGTTAACGTAAGCCTCATTATTTCGTGTGTGTATGTGAAATGAGAGAATAACACGTGTTTTACTTGACTTCACTGGGCGCACATGCAAGCAGTATCTCTCCTATATAAGTCATATATACAGTAACACTAATCGTATACAGTAATTATATGTCTGTTGCAGATACCATATACTGTAACATATATACAGCTATTATTGGCGGGGGAAGACACGGGTGGTCCACAAACCAGCTGCATATGAAAGAATTGAAGTGGTTTGAAGTCATCGACATTAACCAAGGAAGCCCGCACACATATATATATATATATATTATATATATATATATATATATATATATATATATTATATATATATATATATGCAAAGACAAATGGAAATGACAAATAGATGATCTCATAACAAGTCAAATTTGGATCAATGATTGCTTGACGGGAGGTCAAATCGCATATCTGTTCTGGTTTTTAATATGTGGTCTTTCTTTGCAGATGGTTAACATAGGTTGACAGGTAAACATGACACATGGTATGGCGATCATATTCGTCGGCAAACGAGCGAGATAAACGGTAAGTATGCAACAACTATAGAACATGACAACCACATGAATATGAATAACACTGCCAAAACCAATGGTGGAAGTAAGTTCAACCTAAACACCAAATAAAGACCACCGGTATCTAAGGGCAACCATTATGCTGTTAGTCCAAACCATTATCGGCGCAGTTGAACCTAGTCCAGTCAACATGGCAGGCATGTTGTTGTTTATTCTAGTTTGAACTGTATTATCCCAGAAGCTGGTGCGGGCCGTTGTCTAATGTTGTTAAAATTATGGCCCAAACCATTTGTATGTTCATGCTATGTATTGTATCTTTACGTGTATGACATATGTACTATTGATTTGCAGTAAAATATGGTTAAATAAAAAATCCCTGAAGGACAACAGAGACGATAACGATATGTGCGCCTACGGAACCGGAATCGGGCATACATAACCGGAACCGGAACTACGTTTAGCCTGTTATGAAAGACACATCTGTCAACAACGATCACTTTTGAGCATTTTATTGGGTGACTGTTGCAGATAGGTAAGGAATAAATAAATATGGAAGAAACACAGCATCAATGCTATGCCTATGACTCTAAACAGAACGCCAGATGAGTTCTGACTGTATGACCATGTGATATGGTAACTGATGTGCTCGTATAATATAGCAGACGATATACTTACGGCATTCAGAAAATTTCCCGCCAACAGGACGAGGTACATAAGCTCGTGTAAGTTCTTGTTCTCTTTGATATCTGTAATACACAGTAGTTATATACACAACTATATTGAATACATGTATTGTTAAAGTACAGTGTCAAAATACTGTTACTTGTGCATTGAATAATAAAATATCTAAAGTGTAAGGTGAAAATGTACATTCTCATACTTTTAACATACAGTCTACATCCGTTATGTCAAAGTCGGTTATGTCGAATTATCCGGTTATCTCGAAGTCGGATCAAAGTCCCGTTTCAGACACTACCATTTTACATATAACTCGCTACGTTTATATAGAATTTCGTTAAGTCAAATTTTGGTTATGTAATGTATCTATGATAATTGCTGATCAAGTAACGTTGTTGTCTCAGTATATGCTAGGTTATGTCGAAGTATTTTGTTCTGTCCGACGGAATTCGACATAACGGATGTAGACTGTATATACTGAGTACTGCAGCGCTTTCAACATATATTACACTAATATGCCTTCTGCAGTATATATTTTAATGGATTTATATACATGCGAGGAGGTGCAATAACCGGCACAGCGGACACGTGCAACATTAGACCTGAGTAATGTATTAGGTTGAGATGCATTGACATGCTGCATTCATGCACACTCTTCAGTACTCTATCAAGTTGACAACAGACACCACTTAGATAGAAGTATAATATTATGTGAAAGGAAAATAGCAGCAATTTTGAATCAACACCTTTTAAGACTCTATCATGCGGCGCATTTCAAATCGCGTAACATACTGCATTATGAAATATATGAGAAAATTACAAAATTGCACAAGTTTAATATCTATCTATCTACACACTCAATACAACGTTGCAGCATCATGTAATTACTATGCCCTCTTATTGAGATTGTTTGAGTACAACGGTATGAAAAAACAACTTTATTTCCCCTCATTATTTTGTCATACTAATTTGAATTTCCTTCAATTAGTTTGAGTTGCTTGTATTGAGTTTGAATTTCCTTCACTTAGCTTGAATTACTTGTATTGAGTTTGAATTTCCTTCAATTAGCTTGAATTGCTTGTATTGAGTTTGAATTTCCTTCACTTAGCTTGAATTACTTGTATTGAGTTTGAATTTCCTTCAATTAGCTTGAATTGCTTGTATTGAGTTTGAATTTCCTTCACTTAGCTTGAATTACTTGTATTGAGTTTGAATTTCCTTCAATTAGCTTGAATTGCTTGTATTGAGTTTGAATTTCCTTCACTTAGCTTGAATTACTTGTATTGAGTTTGAATTTCCTTCAATTAGCTTGAATTGCTTGTATTGAGTTTGAATTTCCTTCACTTAGCTTGAATTACTTGTATTGAGTTTGAATTTCCTTCAATTAGCTTGAATTGCTTGTATTGAGTTTGAATTTCCTTCACTTAGCTTGAATTACTTGTATTGAGTTTGAATTTCCTTCAATTAGTTTGAATTGCTTGTATTGAGTTTGAATTTCCTTCAATTAGTTTGAATTGCTTGTATTGAGTTTGAATTTCCTTCAAATAGCTTGAATTGCTTGTATTGAGTTTGAATTTCCTTCATTTAGCTTGAATTGCTTGCATTGAGTTTGAATTTCCTTCATTTAGTTTGAATTGCTTGTATTGAGTTTGAATTTCCTTCAATTAGCTTGAATTGCTTGTATTGAGTTTGAATTTCCTTCATTTAGTTTGAATTGCCTTTATTTAGCTTGAATTAACGTTATTTAGTTTGTATTGCTTGTATGAAGTTGCAATGACTTGAGTTAAGTTTGAATGGCTTTCATGAAGTACCTAACTACCGTTCAATGATGTAAATTGGGCAACTGTAAGAATGCAGCATCTTTTTTTATCGAATGGTTAATGCTGGTCTACAGCTTTTTAGTGTACTTTTATTATATAACACCACTTGTTCACATACTAACCTCATTGTATAGCAATATAATTTGAACTTGAGTCAAGACAAGTATATGCCATTTGAGCAAAATAACACGTATCTTTATGGCTACAATTGAATTATAAATTGTTTTTTAATTGCTATATTATTCTTTAACTAAGCCTCATTAATAAATACCAAGATAATAGGACCTATGGCCTCATGGCTTGGGGAAGAGTTGATGATAACTACAACGGGTATTAAAATATATTCTGGAGTGTTTTGTATTGTTCCGCCCGTCTGTCCGTCCGTCCGGGAGGTGGGGATGTTGACAGCTTAGTAGTGGGGAGTTAACTTTACTCGTGCATTGTTGCACGGGGCGAGTAATGTAGTTTGAACAGTTGGCTATGCTGCACATCTCTGTGACACTAGGCGTGAAGGCCCTGGATTCATATCTTATATTTTTATTTCAAAGTACTTTAGATGCTAAACCACTATTTTAAACATGTTTGGCGTTATATAACCGTATCTGTGGCATATAACCTGACATGTGTTTGGACACCGAGCAACGAGGAACAACACATTGTTCTAGCTTATTGCATAACAATGCTTTATTATGCTGAAGGTTGAAATGCTGCTTTTTCATGAAACGCAAACATCAAAGCCAACTAAACACAATGTATGTATGTACTTAATGCGCTGCAATAAAATACGCATTTTATACCGCTTTTGTTGACAGATTCAGTAATGACATCGTAAACAGTATAACGAGGTTATCAATCTGCATCGCAAGCTTGCACTCATTGATGCAGATGCCGAACACAACAATGTGAAACTTTATCAATATGTAATTGGAAATTAAGCGAAAAGCAGACAACGTGAAAATGCTGATAAAATAGACGGGCATCCTCAATGCATACTGATCGGTGTGCACACACGGGTAAACATCGATTTGATGCAAGGCCACAGCTGTAGTCGCAACGGTCGCCATACGGCCATCAATAGTCAGCACGACCACAGCTGTAGTCGCAACGGTCGCCATACGGCCATCAATAGTCAGCCCGACCACAGCTGTAGTCGCAACGGTCGCCATACGGCCACCAATAGTCAGCACGGCCACAGCTGTAGTCGCAACGGTCGCCATACGACCATCAATAGTCAGCACGACCACAGCTGTAGTCGTAACGGTCGCCATACGGCCATCAATAGTCAGCACGGCCACAGCTGTAGTCGTAACGGTCGCCATACGGCCACCAATAGTCAACATGACCACAGCTGTAGTCGTAACGGTCGCCATACGGCCATCAATAGTCAGCACGGCCACATCTGTAGTCGTAACGGTCGCCATACGGCCACCAATAGTCAGCACGACCCAGCTGTAGTCGTCAACGGTCGCCATAGGCCATCAATAGTCAGCACGACCACAGCTGTAGTCGTAACGGTCGCGATACGGCCATCAATAGTCAGCACGGCCACAGCTGTAGTCGCAACGGTCGCCATACGGCCATCAATAGTCAGCATGGCCACAGCTGTAGTCGTAACGGTCGCCATACGGCCATCAATAGTCAGCACGACCACAACTGTAGTCGTAACGGTCGCCATACGGCCACCAATAGTCAGCACGGCCACAGCTGTAGTCGTCAACGGTCGCGATACGGCCATCAATAGTCAGCACGGCCACAGCTGTAGTCGTCAACGGTCGCCATACGGCCCCCAATAGTCAGCACGGCCACAGCTGTAGTCGTCAACGGTCGCGATACGGCCATCAATAGTCAGCACGGCCACAGCTGTAGTCGTCTACGGTCGCGAGACGGCCATCAATAGTCAGCACGGCCACAGCTGTTCTCGCCAAAGATTACGATACGACCACCAATAGGCAAGTCATCATGTATTTTAATGAACAGTGAAACTAGAAAGGTGTTATTAAGCTTGGCTTGTTTCCTTAAGAATGCTTTAAACCATAGGAACTCCATACTGAATGCTTTGTCTTCTTAATTACACCAAAACACCAACTAGATTGTTCATCCTCTCTATTAAATTAGAATACAGTCGCAATACGATAACTTTATTGTTCACTTGTTTATTTGTATGTAATTGTATGTATATATTATGACTATGTACTTATGTATACGTCATGAATAAACTTATGTTCTGTTCTGTAATGTTAACAAACACGGAACATGTTCTACTACCGGTGGATTGTAAACAACGCAAGCACTGTGTGCTTCATCTCGTAGAGAATATTCAAATTGAATTAGTTATTTAGAATATGAATGTCTGAAATTAATTCTGAAATACAGTGAAGTTATTGATAAAACTAATATTTACGTATCAATGAAACCAATTCCCGATGCTAGACATAAACACGAACAATGTCATATGAATGTGACAGTTTAATGATTTTTTAATACAAATTTATTTTAGCTCGATTGCGAAACGTGTTCTTACAACTGATATTAATCAATCTCAAGACCTCATTCCTGATGGAATCCATCGCCACGAGGAAGAGAGTGTGGAATTTAAATGCCTTGCATAAGGGCACACTCGTAACGGTTCCGGCGGGGCTCGAACTCCGGACCTTTCGCACCTGAAGCGAACACACTACTACTGCGCTATCACGACTTCCGAAAGTTTAATTCAACAACATACATGGTTCAATATGAAATATGACTCCATTTTCTTGTCCGAAATTTTTAAAATGTCAGTTTTGACTGTGGCTTGATAAGGTGTTCACAACTGTACACCTATATTAGTTTGGCTGTTTTAGTTTATACAAATTAATTTCAGTTCGACTGCGAAACAAGTTCTTACAACATATACTAATCTCACTCTCGAGACATCATTCCTGATGGAATCCATCGCCACGAGGGAGAGAGAAGAGGCAACGTGGAATTTAAATGGCTTGCGTAAGGGCACAATCGTAACGGCTGCAGCGGGGCTCGAACTCCGGGCATTGCGCACCTGAAGCGAACGCTCTACCACTGCGCTATCACGACTTCCAAATGTGGCTGTGCAGAGCTATATCATCTCAATCACAACAGTGCATCAACTGTCAAGGTCAGAATCTACAAACAGTTGTCTTATTGGCTGCTATCTCTGATTGGATGTAAATGTGGTTGTTTAATACAAGTCTACAGCACTGCACAGTGGACAGTTTCTCTTTTCTCTCTGTTTTCATTAAACAGTTATTATTAAACTGACCAAACTTCGCACTACTGCGCTATACATCACCAGTAGATACATACACTATATATAATGCGAACATAATTATACAGATGGGACTTTAAACCGAGGTCTCGTTTCGGTGCTGTACACCGTGCACGTAAACGAACCAGATGAGACTCTGGAATGGGTCTCTGTCTGTATCATAGCACTATCCTCCAAACTCTAAAATAACTAATCTCTTCAGAAGGCGTTGCTCGTATGGGCAACCGGTAGCGACGATAAATAAACATAAAGCACACACACATGATTATATGGTAAGCATACCTTTAGCCGCCTCTATGATAGAGTCGATGGAAGGCCTGATGTATTCAATGTTGGCATTGAATTCCTCCTTAATGAGTAATCCCTCAATTCGTACCCGATAGCTGTTGAAATATAAATACAGCGTCATAAATAATAATCCCTCAATATGTAACATACACCGACAGGTATAAACAATTCGATATTACCTTTAAAATACTAAATTATTGTTTGTCATTTACACAATTAACATAGCCTCTTGAATAATTGTTTTGTATGTGGAAGTTGTTGAAAGACGATTAGACAAGACGTCTGGAAATAAGACGACTAAACGCTGAGACTTCTGGAAATAAGACGACTAAGCGCTGAGACTTCTAGAAATAAGACTACTAAACGCTGATACTTCTAGAAATAAGACGACTAAACGCTGAGACTTCTAGAAATAAGACGACTAAGCGCTGAAACTTCTAGAAATAAGACGACTAAACGCTGAGACTTCTAGAAATAAGACGACTAAGCGCTGATACTTCTAGAAATAAGACGACTAAACGCTGATACTTCTAGAAATAAGACGACTAAGCGCTGAGACGTCTAGAAATAAGACGACTAAACGCTGAGACTTCTGGAAATAAGACGACTAAACGCTGAGACTTCTGGAAATAAGACGACTAAACGCTGAGACTTCTAGAAATAAGACGACTAGACAAGACTTCTTGAAATACGACGACTAAACGCTGAGACTTCTGGAAATAAGACGATTAAACGCTGAGACTTCTAAAAATAAGACGACTAAACGCTGATACTTCTAGAAATAAGACGACTAAACGCTGAGACTTCTGGAAATAAGACGACTAAACGCTGAGACTTCTGGAAATAAGACGACTAAGCGCTAAGACTTCTAGAAATAAGACTACTAAACGCTGATACTTCTAGAAATAAGACGACTAAGCGCTGAGACTTCTAGAAATAAGACGACTAAGCGCTGAAACTTCTAGAAATAAGACTACTAAACGCTGATACTTCTGAAAATAAGACGACTAAACGCTGAGACTTCTAGAAATAAGACGACTAAACGCTGAGACTTCTGGAAATAAGACGACTAAACGCTGAGACTTCTGGAAATAAGACGACTAAACGCTGAGACTTCTAGAAATAAGACGACTAGACAAGACTTCTTGAAATACGACGACTAAACGCTGAGACTTCTGGTAATAAGACGACTAAACGCTGATACGTCTGGAAATAAGACGACTAAGCGCCGATACTTCTGGAAATAAGACGACTAGACAAGACTTCTTGGAAATACGACGACTAGACAAGACTTCTGGGAAATAAACAACACTGTTCTTTACTCGAAATATCTGTGATTTTATTTACATCATAGAATGTCTGAATACTCCAATAGCGATGACCATGTGTTTATTGGTATAGATGTGTCGTCATTAACAGAAACCTGTTCAACATATTAGTATTCTGTCAAACTCAAACTTCCTCCACTATACATATTCTATGAAATGCAGACGGATTTAAACTTACTTCGGAAGACCCATAAGGCACATGAAGAATTTTTCTGCAGTCCCAAGTTTGGCTCGATCTCCGTCGAAGCTTCTGAATAAATCCACCTGAAATGACAAATAGATAGGGGTTTCTCATCAATTAAATGTACACGAGAGCAATCATGTGGTTTTCTCTGGGATTGAAGTGTCAATATACACAGATATCGTGTGTTTTTTGTTTGCATAAGTAATTAGTCAATAGTGGTACAGAACCTAGTTTGCCTTTGTGCACACTGGCATAGAACGCTCCTCTTTGAAATGATTGTCAGCTAGGTGGGTTTTTGTGTGTGTAAATTTAAGTGTATTTATTAGCAGGTGTATCTTCTAAATTAGTGTTGAAAATATTTCTACAAACTGACATCAAAAGAAATACGTGTACAGTCTACATCCATTATGTCGAATTCCGTCGGACCGAACAAACTACTTCGACATAACCGAAGTTTGACTTAGCGAAATTCTATATAAACGGAGCCAGTTATATGTAAAATGATAGTGCCTGAAACGGGACTTTGATCCGACTTCGAGATAACCGGATAATTCGACATAACCGACTTTGACATAGCGGATGTAGACTGTAGCTACAAAGAAATAATTGTTGTTCAATGTGTGTTGTTTATCTATGGGCATACTTTACATGTACCCTAGCAACAGGCTGTTTTATTTGTTTCATGTGATTGAAATACATTCCAAATTTGGGTCGGTGTTCCAGATAAGCAAGAGACCACAGGTACCCCGTTTCACCATAATGCCATGGTCAAGAATACACATGCTGTATTATTAAGGTATGTATATGAGTCTCGCCAAACCACACATGCCACACTATAACCGCAGCTGAAACATAGCCGTAGCCAATCCCCATTTATGGATATAGAGAATATTAGGTTACTGTCTTATAAATTTTAATTTATTAGGCGAGTCGGAGAAAAAATACAAGGCGAGGCGCTCTCTGCCTCGCCTTGTATTTTTTCTCCGACTCGCCTAATAAATTAAAATTTATAAGACAGTAACCTAATATTCTATTTATCCTACATTCTGAGTGTGCACCCGACACAAAAACAAACAAACTAGCCATGACAGCTTACAAACTCGCTACGCACTTGGTAATATGTTGCGCATTGATATTTCTATTTATATCCACGGTTAGCCCTATGACGTCACGAAAGCTTTATTAGGCACTGACTGGTAATCCAGGATTCGCAGGTTCGATCCCTCGCCTGACCCTAATAAAATTAACAGTCTTTCATATGGGACGTTAAACCGAGGTCTCGTGTCGGTGCTTTACACCGTGCAAGTAAAAGAACCAGAGGAGGCTCTGGATTGGGTCTCTTTCTATATCATTGCACTATCCGCCAAAATCTAAAATGACTAATCTCTTCAGGAGGCGTCGCTCATATGGGTAACCGGTAGCGACGATAAATAAACGTAAAACACACACGCAAAATTTATTAGGCAGGCCGTTTTTGTACGTTATTTCGCATGAAGGTAGGATAACAATATTTATAAAATTAATAACGGTGTAAAATCGTGGATTAGGATAGTGCTAGGATAAATTTGCATATATATATAATAGAGAAAGTCTTAAGAAGATGTCCACACATATATATGTCTCTTTCAAATGCATGGCGCATATCAATGTACGATATCCAATAATATATGCATACTGTTTCTGAACATAGTAACTTTGAAAACATGTTATATTGATATTGTATTTTGAGATGCACTTGAGAAAATAAATGATAAAAAAAAAAGGATAAATTTGCATACAACTTATATAAATGTATTGCTTAAGCATTCTGAGTCATGTACATGGATATAGTAATATGCATGCAACTATCCATATAGATAAATCCATTATTTTATTCCTCGTCTGCAAGAGGAGTTGCACATACATATTTGTATATACAGTCTACATCCGTTAGGTCAAAGTCGGTTATGTCGAATTGTCCGGTTATTATCGAAATCGAATCAAAGTCCCATTTCAGACACATATCATTTTACATATAACTGGATCTGTTTATCTCGAATTTCGTTAAGTCAAACTTCGGTTAATTCGAAGTATTTTGTTCGGTCCGACGGAATTCGACATAACGGATGTAGACTGTATAATAATTAGTATCATGTCGTACAGTTATATTGGTATATGTATTCACAAGTTAATATATTGATGCAAAATTCGTTAGCTATTTAAATATGAGCATCCGTGTACATTTAGCCTTAATAGTCAGGTTACGGTTCTGAAGTGTGGGGTTTCAATGATATTGTTTTTTTGGGCACGGCACGTGATACAATATTACATGTACAGGTAACATTAGCTAATACGTTATGTCCCAGGATGGTGCAACACTACAACTGACCGAATTAATATTAATATCAACACTATCAGTTTCCTTCGCAGTCATGATCTATACGCTTAAAGCACTAAATACTGGATATTATTTATGACACTTGGCAGTTATTTTAAGGCAAGATATATGCAATAAAGAACAAGCCAAGCACATCCTGTCTAGTGTATTTGCGACGCTATCATGCATCATTTCTTCATTCCCATTGCGTATTCATTGACATTATTTCTGCATAAACTGTCTGCATTGACATTATTTCTGCATTGACATAGTTTCTGCATAGACAGTGAGTTTGCATTGGCATTATTTCTGCATAGACAGTGTGTCTGCATTGACATAGTTTCTAATTGACAGTGAGTCTGCATTGACATAGTTTCTGATTGACAGTGAGTCTGCATTGACATTGTTTCTGATTGACAGTGAGTCTGCATTGGCATTATTTCTGATTGACAGTGAGTCTGCACTGACATAGTTTCTGCATAGACAGTGAGTCTGCATTGACATAGTTTCTGATTGACAGTGAGTCTGCATTGACATTGTTTCTGATTGACAGTGAGTCTGCATTGACATTGTTTCTGATTGACAGTGAGTCTGCATTGACATTGTTTCTGATTGACAGTGAGTCTGCATTGACATTGTTTCTGATTGACAGTGAGTCTGCATTGACATTGTTTCTGATTGACAGTGAGTGTACATTGACATAGTTTCTGATAGACAGTGAGTCTGCATTGACATAGTTTCTGATTGACAGTGAGTCTGCATTGGCATTGTTTCTGATTGACAGTGAGTCTGCATTGACATTGTTTCTGTATTGGTGAAAATAACCACCAAGGGTGTCATACAATTCCATGACATATTTCCAGAGTTTTCAGGCACTAATAAGGAAAAAAAACATATTAATGATTTGTCGTCTGCTACAATAATTTGAACTATTTATAGCCTTTATTTTACCCAACATGCAAAGAGATAAACTATACTGATAATATTTCATGTGATTGGTGACCCAAAATAACGATATTTATTCTGAGGTAGAACGCGTTTGATTGTATTTCAGAATCATAAGTCAATGAGAATCATTTCTCAGTTACTGCCCCTGACTACTCCTAAACGTAGATTGGTCCTCTCTTAATTGGTTTCCCCTGTTGTATCGTTGTACTTTGCACCATGTGCTATCCAAAGTCATCCGTTATCTCATCTGGTAATTATTAAATTATCAAATCTTGACCGATATTCTACAGCATATCCAATGGATATTTTACTGTAAAAATTGGTTATCAATTAATTAACCTTGTTTTGATAAAATTGCATTTATCCTACCGTAACATCTGGTTAGAAAACAACAGTAAAAATAAAGGATTCCAACTGAAAGGTCCAATATGCATTTCGGGATAAATCGGACTTTGTCTGCAAGGGAGGTAATAGAAAAACCAATACTGTCTCTCATGTTACCTCTTCCTGGGGCGGTAGTA
Source organism: Archivesica marissinica (assembly GCA_014843695.1). Taxonomy (NCBI): domain Eukaryota; kingdom Metazoa; phylum Mollusca; class Bivalvia; order Venerida; family Vesicomyidae; genus Archivesica; species Archivesica marissinica. Next base: position 54,403,094 of record CM026391.1, on the reverse strand, counting down.
TCTTTTGAAGACTTTTCAACTTCTCAGCACCAAATTTATCACTGTGTCCATCGAGTAGAAGCTGTATAATATCCTCATTGGACATCCGGAACTGCTTCAAGAATATGTTCACATTCAGACTCCGCTTGCCGTCCAGCAGATTCACCTGTAATGTCAGTAATAATGTTTACATTGACAAATACATTTCACTTACATACCATTAATTAAATACACATTATTCTGCGTTGTGTAGACTTGTATGATGTCGTGAGTAGCGATAATATAGTACACATCAGTTGTAAGACGGTGTACAACGATCAAAATACATACAACACTCTACATCACGTCACAGAGAGAGAGAGAGAGAGAGAGAGGGAAGCGAGAGAGAGAAGAGGAGTAGAATAGAGAGAGATAAGAGAGAGAAGAGAGAGAGAGAGAGAGGAGAAGAGAGAGAGAGAGAGAGAGAGGAGAGAGAGAGAGAGAGAGAGAGAGAGAGAAGAGAGGATAGAGAAGAGAGAGACAGAGATAGATAGAGGGAGAGAGAAGAGAGAGACGAGAGAGCGAGAGAGGAGAGATATAGAGAGAGGAGGGAGGGAGGGAGGGAGGGAGGGAGGGAGAGAGCGAGCGAGCGAGCGCGAGCAAATCAAACATATTGACCGAGGAAGCTAACTGATGGATGAATAGGTCGCATACATACAGCACTCTGCATCTCTGATACAGCAATAAACAGTCCTCTTCAAGCTTCTGGGTTTGTGAAGTTCAGTTATAAAATGATATTATATTACAAGGAATTGTATTACAGATATGTATCTAACGTGGGAAATGTAAGGTTTGATGACTATTTCAGGATGCTGATTGACGTTACACGTAAATGACAAATCTATATATTCCGCTTGTACGCCTCCATTGAGAACACGGCAATGCCATTAAACTCGACATCGTTTTTAAAACCATTTCATCCTGATCGCTAATGACATGTTTTATATCAATAATGTCTGCATCACAATCTGTTTTTATAAATCGTTAACGTGCTGCAATATTAATACACACGTGAATAGGACTACTCTGTTAGACTGTTCCGCTGCTCAAACACAAACAACTAGAGTTGAAATAGATGTACGTACAATCAGCGGAATTTCCCACAATATTTGATCACGTGACTAACCATATTTGCCAATAGATTATGATACATATAGGTATATACATTGTATTCACGTTGAAAGCGTACGCAGAACATATGCCCACATCAGCATCATTTGATATGATATTTTTGATTCAATATGAATTTGGCGCAGTATCTTTTCCAACAGCCGTTTATTTAATGAATACTCTAACGACTGTGATAGCCACACTTCACAGAGACATACGTCACAGAGATACGTCATAACTATACGTCACAAGTATGTCGTGATAGCGCAGTGGTAGAGCGTTCGCTTCAGGATTTTGCCCTTATGCAAGCCATTTAAATTTCACATTGCCTCATGGCGATGGTTTATATAAGGAATGAGGTATCGATATTGGTTAATATAAGTTGTTAGAACTTGTTTCGCAATCGAGCTAAACTAAATAGCTATAAATAAAACAAGTATGTCGGTCACACGGAGCGTATGTATTTCAGTAAATATACGCCCAGTTGCAGCTAAGCAGTCTGTAAAATTATAAACACCCATTGTCAAATGTCATTGCATAGTGTGTGCAGATTGGACTGTATGTGATACATATTTGGACAGTGCAAACATACGGTCTACACCCACTTATTACAACACAATATGGGGGTGTGTGCACTTGTGTGTGGCATTTAAATTACAGATCAAAGTCAACATTCTTACATAAATTTCGAATTTATCAAAAACATTTCCCAACAATGCTACATCTGTATGTAGAGCAATTGCTTTCGACTTAATCAAATATTTTGTATTCTCAACAAATACTGCTAATAAATTGGGCTGTACCGCCAGGCCCAGGAGAAAACAATACATACAGTGTGTACAGAACTCCCACAACACGTGATTCTACATTTCCCGCCTATTTCGAAACTAGTGCACGAGTTACACTGCGATATAATAATAACGTGGAAGTCGTGATAGCGCTTCAGGTGCGAAAGGTCCAGAGTTCGAGCCCCGCTGCAGCCGTTACGATTGTGCCCGTGGGCAAGGAATTTAAATTCCACGCTGCCTCTTCTCTCTCCCTCGTGGCGATGGATTCCACCAGGAATGAGGTCTCGAGAGTGATTAATATAAGTTGAAAGACTTGTTTCGCAATCGAGCTAAAACTAAATTTGTATAAACTAATATAGTAATACCACTAGGTGAAAACCAGTCCAGTATAGATGGTGCAACTTCACCTGTTTTTTCTTGCATATTGTGTGTATATAAGTACAGACAGTTCACGGTATTGCTACTCTTTACGGGGGATATGCCATCTCAATTGACTTCCTCTGTTTTTACCGTTGTTTCCTTTGCACCATATTATATCACTATTCATCCGTTTTCTCATCTTATGATCATTAAATTGCTATATCTCGACATATATCAAACATGCAGCATATTTAATGGCTACTTTACTGTAGAAATAATGTGTTATCGATTAATTAACATGATTTACATTTAACCGTGTTGATAACACCAAATGTAACATAACGCAACATCTGGTTATGGAACAGTAGTAAAAACAAAGGATTCCAACTGTGAGGACAATATACATTTCGGGATAAATCTGACTTTATCTGACAAGGGAGGTAATAGAAAATATACTACAAACGGAGTTGCAGAAACCTACTGTTGTCTAACAGTTACGTATTATTCATTATCAACACTAGGCTATGTCGTATGTAATATATATATATATATATATATCACGCTTATAAAGGACAAGTAAATCTAAATCAACTAAAGTATTGCTTCATGATGCATTTAATTCAGGCTAAGTAACCATGGTAATGTTTCATGGTGCATTTAATTCAGGCTAAGTAACCGTGGTAATGTTTCATGGTGCATTTAATCCAGGCCAAGTAAGTAACCATGGCAATGTTTCATGGTGCATTTAATCCAGGCCAAGCAACCATGGTAATGTTTCATGGTGCATTTAATCCAGGCCAAGTAACCATGGTAATGTTTCATGATGCATTTAATCCAGGCCAAGTAACTATGACAATGTTTCATGGTGCATTTAATCCAGGCCATTTGCAAACTTTAAATCTGGATGTGTGTACCTATGTTGTTCATAGCACACGCCACGATCAGTGTTTCTACATACTATATTTATACACATGTACACGTAACTGAACAGTAATATAACGTGCAATACTGAGCTCCATATTCCACATTGAGAATGCTAGTGTGCGATACTGATAGTTAGTAATAATTATGTCAACACGATTTCCTGCAGCCTGTTGAAAGTAAAACACGTATACAGTCAAACCTGTGTTAGTGGTCACCTCTATTAAGCAGCCAATCTGTATTAAGCAGCCAGTTTCCAGATTACCAATATGTTGTTTTATTATACATTTCACCACTGTTAAGCAGCCACCTGTGCTAAGCAGCCACTTTCTGTGATTCCCTTGTCTGGCTGCTTAAGACAGATTTAACTGTAATATTTACGTATATTTACTGTAAAGTTTAAGTCTTAATAAAGCATTCTTCTTCTTCTTCTTCTTCGTATAAATTATACTCGGGTCCTACGTGTACATACACTCAACAAACAAAATTCCGAATCGGTCGCCTGGTGTTTTATAATATTTGGACAATTAATAATCATAAATATAAATATGTTCATATGGTGCATTTTATTCCAGATGATTATACTGCGATTCATTGCATGACGATCTGCAATAAAATATATCAAATAAGATGATATGAATAATAATATTATATGGTTATGAGTTTGCTCCAAAGATTGTAAAACACCAGGTGATCGATTAGGAACATGTTGAGTGCAGAAGCCCCATATACTCTATGCAAATTGTATCGGGTGGGGGTCGGTCTCACGAACTGATTGGTCATAACGACGATATCATAACCAAGATGTGGTGTCGTATGTCAGATGTAACTGTACACGATAGTGGGTGTCCATTTAAAAAAAAGTGGTATAATTAATCTGGAGCCGCCTCGTAAATGAGAGATTGCTAGTTCGAGTCCGGTAAGAACTACGATGGCGCTGCCCTTGGATACGACACATAAATGCCTCTTTTTCTCCATAATGGCGTTGAAGTTCTGCAGGAATGAGGTCTTAATGTAAATTATATTAATGTTGTACGAACTAATTTCACAAACCAGCTTAACGAAATTTGTATAAGCTAAACTAAGAGAAATAAGATTGATCGATTGAACGATTTACGATAAAACGTATTAGCCATGGTAGTTTTATGAAACCGAACTATGTATGGTTTATATAGATTTGACTTAGCTCGATTGCGAAACAAGTTTTTACAATGTTAGGTTACTCGATCTCGAGACCTCATTCCTTGGGAAATCCATCGCCATGAGGGAGAGAGAAGAGGCAATGTGGATTTAAGCGTCTTGCCTAAGGATCACCACCGCCGTGGTTCTGACGGGCTCGAACTCACAACCACTAGGCTGATACCGTATCCATGACAATACGGAGGCTCCACAATGTATGTTATCCTCGTGATAATCATGCTATGAATACGTTTATATACTACATGTATGTTTGCACATACAAAATTTAATCAAAAGATGGACTTTTTTTAATAAGCTTAACAATCAATTCCTAAGAATTAGCTTTAAATATGCGTGTTTTCCATTTCACATTGGTGGTCTGGATATACATATTCCACGGTATATACCTTTCAAGATTCTGCAGGAATGTTTGATTAAATGACCTAAGCTTACTGTATACGTTTACACATATATTGACATATATATATGGTTACCCAGCATGTACGTACAGGACGTCACAAACGAGTAGTTAAGCATATACTGTACAATAAGTACGTACATACATGTATATAATGTGAATATATGAATAATAATAATATTGTTATATTAATCTGTAATATTGTTATATTATTCTGTTATATTGTTTTTATCATGATTTTATTATATCATGGATGCATGTTGATGCCGTACCGTGCACATGTTCCCCCAGAATTCCTCCTGAAAAGTAATTAGCCATTATACAATGTTTTACTAATGACCTTTTTCTGTCTTCAGTATCCAGTTCTCTTTGACTTATACCTTGGCTTAAGGTCATATTCATGTTCAAAATGGATATCAGAATTTCTAAGAAGGTGATTATAATGTGTATTGGTTATAAAACAAGTATTTCCGGAGAGCTTACTCGAAGAATTCCAACCTATCACATTTCTAATGTACTTGCTAAATATATAATCTTATGTTAGCTAGAGTACTTTCACTTTCGTTTAGCCCTCTTCACAGGTCCGTTCTTTCATTTAAAACAATCACAATGATGCCAAAGAAATATAGCCTGGCGGATCGGTAGTTCAGTGGTAACACGCTGGACTGGTAATCCATGAATCGCAGGTTCGATCCCCCGTCTGACCCTAATACAATTAACAGTATTTCAGAGGTTAAACCGAGGTCTCATGTCGGTGCTTGACATCGTGCACGTATAAGAACCAGAAGAGACTCCAAAAATCTAAAATGATTAATCTCGTCAGGAAGCGTCGCTCATATGGGCAACCGGTAGCGACGATAAATAAACGTAAAAAACACACAAGAAATGTAGCGTATATCATTTATGGCATATTTTAATAAAACATTCGTAAGCAGTGGAATCTCTCTCCTTTCAGAACAAGACTATGTCTTTAAATGTAATTATTGTGTTTTCGTCGTATTTTATTTATATAAGCATTGACGTAGGTGAGAGCCAATTTCTCTCACACATTTGTGGCTCAAACCTTTTGGTGGCACACATATGCTTGTATTTATTTATATTTATATTTCGGGTTTTACGCCTGCATCAGCACCATTTTGGGCTATATCGCCGGCGGGCAGTTTACCTAGCAACACCTTCCCTGGGCAGGCTCCAGCGGTTAACCAGTACTTGGGTGTCACACATATGCTATACGTAGAAACAAGGTATTATTAAAACACATGTTTGCTACTTCCTCGACCAAAGCTCTATGCAATGCACATTCACTTGTATCGCTGCCTTAGCATTTTACTTATATTGGGGAAGTATGAAAACCGTAAGATAGTATTCAAGAGTTGCCTGTACATCCTGGGCTGCAGCTTTATATTTCATTTGATATGCAATGGTACAGGACTAGGCCACACTGCATTTCATTTATATCTTTGTATATGATAACAATCACACAGCAGTTTATATATATCTGACGCCATAAACAAAAACTGTGCACTTTTATATTGAGCGTTACTTTTTCGCTACACATTTTAGAATTATCAATGTTCCTATCATGAATGAAGAAAATAATCCTTCACACATTGCACTAATGTCCCCAATATGTAAGCACGTAGACGCCCACATTTGCCTAATTTGTTTCTAAAAGAATATAAATTGTACCTCTAAGGCAAGTGCATAATTTGTTTTAGTGTCTGTATAGCATAACAATCACACAGCAGTTTATATATACTGATAGCATAAAAAACTGTGCCCTTTTATAATGCGCTCTAAGTGCAACGTTTCCTTTTGGTGTCAGTATAACATCAGGATCACACAGCAGTTTATATATTTATGTACGTGAATAATTCCATTCGAAACTAACTGCTATGCTTACCTCTGCGTTTTCTTTCTTCTTCCTTTCAACGCCATATGAACCGTCTGTGGCATCTAGTGTATTTGCTTTCATTTTATTCACACCGAACAAATCTTCAATTTGCTCATAATCCACTTTTGAACTATTGAAGAATTTTCCAGTCAAAGTCCACAAATTATTTTTACCCAGAACTTTATTTACTGGAATCTTTTGCCACTGTAAAGTACGCATTTTAGATTTTGGCTTTGGTGTATTTTGTTGTGGTAACCTTTTCTGTGGTTTGCTAAATAATACCCCTGCCGTCGGTACAGGAGGAGGTGGGGGAGGTGCTCCCGGTATCGGGGGAGCAGCGGGAACGCCCATTCCAGGTGCAGGGGGAGCAGGTGGAGGAACACTGCCACAAGGTGGCGCTGGCGGCGGTGTGGGAGGAGGACCGCCCACTGGCGTTGAAAGCGGTGACGTCATATGAGGCGGCACAGGGGGAACATGTCCATCGCCATCTTGAACACCGGAAGTAGATCTTCTAGGAGAAGTTAATCTATGTCTATCACCTTCCATGTGGCACGAGCAAGTACATTTGCATTCTGATTTATTGTCAAATTTCTTTGTGAAAGACTGAAGTAGCTTCTTTGAATCATCAACTGATTCTATACCAGTTGCTTTACTAACTAGAGTTTCCACCGTGTCCCATATCACTTCCACTGTCTTCTCACTGGGATCTATCTTCAATAGATGTTGTAGTAGCGTAAGAAAATGTATTTCCTGTGGAGTACTGTCCACCTGCACGAAAAACATACCATAATTATATTGTTGAATTTCAAAATACTCGATTTCAGATTCAAGTATTTTTCTAGATGTTTTAGTGAAACGAATCAGCGAATAGGAGTATAACCCTAATTAGCATAGATACTTGTTAAGCTTAATTTATTCAATTACATCCCGCCCAGTCTTGTCCGTCGCCCCAAGCATTTAACTGACTCATCAATAATATGCATCAAATATTTGTCCATACTATTAGCTACAACTATGTAGTAATTGATATTCTAGGCGATATGAGACAAAGTGAACTGCCTAAAACAATAGACACGCATAGCTATCCAATTAATCTGCGTGGGCCATGTAATTTATAAAGTATTTCCGAATGGCGAAGATGACCTAAGTAAAACCCAGTTAATGGATTTGAACCGGTAATGGTAATTGTATTTGTTTGTAAGTGGTAACAATATATGATGATATAATACCGTACTACACGTGACACAATGTAAATACATTGTATAGATCACTCTCCAGTGACACGGACGCTGCTGACATTGTCATTGATTACTTTGCAGTTTGTACAATTGTAACATGCTTACGAACTGTGTACGTGTATGTGTCTATGTTGTGCTACCGATTGGCTAACATGAAGCTGACCTTTCGAACAATGAGATGGCGCATTCCACCTGCCATATACAAATGTTCGGGTTTTTTAAGAATAACCCGAGAAAATCTCCCAATACGCCAAAGCACCAATTTACCACAATATGAATTATTTGGATTCATTGCTTGCACATTAATCACGGACGTATTCAATCCAACAGTAAGAGGGAACTCCGTGATGATGATGTTGTTGCAAACACTAGGAACACGGTATCATATAGCTAACGAAAACCGAACCGAAGTGGCATTCGTTGTTTTAATCTGTTTGAGTTGAGAGGCATGTTTGGTGATTTGTTTTCACATTATTGTTTTTTAAATGAAAACAAATAGTTGTTATCGAATGTATTAACCAACCTGCTTGTAAATTGTATGAAAGACATCTAGCGGGCTGTTCAGATCTATTCCCTTAGCTCCAGGAAGTTGTTCGTCGTCGTTGTCCTTATGCTCATCAAACAGATCTAACTGAACCAGCAGGTTCTGATCCTTGTCAGCGAGAGGTCTGCAAATATAAATCAAAGCACGCATATTATTTGAAGGACGATGGACGATTACTTCATGGAGGATTCAAGTTTGATAAAGTGGCGGTAATCATGGTGCATGTTAATATGTGGACAGTTGAACCTGGTTCCATGAAATGGGTGAAGCATGGGGTATATGGGTGATTCCAGTAGATGGATTGACAGTATACATATAGCATTGTGTATAGTACGGATTACCAACAGTGAGTGGTACTATTCGTTGTCGTTTATTATGTGTTGTTCATGCAAGTGCATTACGTGAAGATTTGCTAAAACAACCATTGTCAGATGCCGATATTTCACGTTTCTCTGATTAAGACAGGAACACCCGGAGATAGTCTTAGTCTCTCTATATGTGTCATTTGTATGCTTAATATGCATTTAATTGCTTTGGTTTAAACCTATTTATTCCACTATATACATTCACAAAACAATACCTGCACACAAAATCAAAGAATAGGAAAGGATCAAAACGGAAGCAGAGCTTATATATTTTCTCTCCTTGCAGTTGAAAATACACAGTACTATATTGGACTAATTGCTTTGGTTTATTGCTGTTTGTTTATTCAACTACGATCATTTGTCTACACTTGTATTACAATTTGACACCAATTGCATTTGGCAAACGCACTACTTGATATAAAAGAATAGCTATTGTAGAGAGGTAAATCACGGGTTCGAGCCCCGCTTATGCCGTATCTCTCATTTATATGAAAAAGTTGGCAGTTTCTTACGGAGGTTGGTGCACCAAGTACTGGTTAACCTATCGTTAGGTAAGCTGCCCGTCGCGCAAATGGGCAACCGGTTGCGACGTTAAATAAACTTAATTTAAAACAGAGGATATTAGCTCAGTTTGGACGTACGTGGTATTGTTTATGTCTATAAGGCGGTCAAGTGTGTTATCAATATTGTAGAAGACTTTCAATGAATATATATTTGTTACATTATTTACAAACTAATATGACATTTTCAATGCCAGTTTAAATATATGACATTGTATTTTCCGCTTCGTCAGAGGTCTATTTAAATGGAAGACTATTGTCTAGGCGTGTTAATGGAGGACTTACAGAATACAAGAGCTTGCATATTATATATATATTAAAACAATAGCATGGGTGGGGTGTGCTATGTTTCAAACTAAGATCACTGGAACAGAACTAATCTTACCATGCCCAGTTTCAGCTTGCTTTGCATTGCAGGGACACATTCTATTTATAGTTGTGCTTTTAGCATTTCGCTTCATTTCAGTGTTTAATCACGTGGTATTTGGTATATTAAGAACGTACGTCACATATTTGTTTCATTTGCAAATACTTGTGATTGAAATGCAGCTTGCAGCACATTAGTATTAAGTGCGACTTTTTTGCATACCTTATTTTATTGCCCATAACTGCCAGCAACAGCTATATCAAACATGTTTTTTGTAAATGTATGTTCCATATTTAAACAAGTTGATAAATGCGCCAAGAGCTGTCATAAAATCAACACTATAAAGCTAACAAACTACTTGTTAAAATGTGTTGCAATGAGTTATGAAAATAAAAACATGTAATCTATATGTGTTCGTTAAAATCATTTAATAAAACTATAGGGGAGAAGAACTGCACACGTTTTCTTTCGTTCTAATTCCTTTTAGTATATTGGTATATTCCATAGACATGTAAAATACTAAGATAAATAACGGTTTAATATAAACCTAATTAGGGAAAGCCTGGAGAGGGTGGGTGATATCAAGCTACCGAGGGTCGATACCTAGGCTGACATGAAACTAGCCACGTAATAACGTGTTTATTACTTTCATATCAATTTGAACATTTAATAATCGAAATCCTGCTCGCCGTTATCCATTTATCAGGAATAAATCACAATTACTGAATTAGATACACGAACGCGATTGAAATATTACCACGAAATACACATATCTGTCAAATTTGACACACAGAGACGCTACAGGAAGTAAACAAACTATCACTGAGTGCGCATGTGTTATTTTCTCAGGCGCAGGTTAAATACGACCACGAGCCAGTACCAAACGTGATATTAAACCAGAAACTGTGATGCCATATTGGAAAACACAGCGTATCAATATGGGTTGTAGACAGTATTGTGGTAGGGAAATAACGGCACAAAATGGGCTAAGATTCATATATAGGCAGTAGCAATGCAATGTAGATTTATTCGTTTTTATTAGTATGATTTATTGTTCTAGTCTTGACCATTGTTCTGGATATCACATGTAATCGTGACACCTATTTGGTCACAGAGCTCAGCTGGCGGAGAGGTTTGCCAATTCCAGCATGAACATTTGCGTTATAATTGTGATATATGCAAAACATCAACAGAAATAATGAATACAGTGCAATGACTGATGGTAATGTCATTATAAAGACTGCCAGAAGGACCAAACTGGTAATATATTGGTAACATTATTGATTTACCGAAAGAGTCAACAAACTCATTCATCTATAAGAATACGGTCACGCTATACGATCACGTAACAAATAACGGAAATGGAACATTTCACGAACAAGAAACATAACATAAAGATTGTCAGTATTCAACAATGCTGACATTTTGCATGTGGCAATAGTTTTATGAGACACCCAGATGAATACGTGTAATGTCGAATTGTCGTTCCCGTTTGTACGGTACGTGAGTTAATCAAAGCCGCTATCTGTTGAATTATTCCATTATATGTACGTCCGAATAAGAGTGAATCTTATACTAGAGGACATAGAAAAGGCATACTTCGGATAAGTATGTTTTTACAAGAAAAACAATAACTAAATAAATACATAGTTTTAAACATTTTGGAATATTTTTAGTTGTTCATTTGGGTATTTGTAATAAAGATGGGATATATCTTTGATGGAATCATTCGTATTTCGTTTTCATGTAATAATAATCATATAATGTAGGTGTGTGTTTTCTATGTCCTCTAGTATACATACATTGTAAATATGAACACCAAGGCTCTATATATGTTTATATATATATATTCTTACATTTTGTTATTTCCGAACAAGTCTGAAATGTAATGACACCAAAGGGACCATATAGTTTAATTTTCGCACCGCCCGTCCGAGTTGTAACTTCATCGGCTATGGCTAAAAGCGTCGGGGGCATTCGTCACCTTCTGTGATATTTCTTGTACTATATATTATTGGTATTATCTGCCTGTTGCTATTTATAGAATTTATATAACTATATTCACTTATATCTCACTAGATTATTTATTTAGTATTTCCATTAGAAAGCACGCTCTCATGATTCTGAATCATTATGTAAATTGAATATCATAAAACATTAAATTATATGGAGACGGAATGCTACAATTGAATTACGCCACTAAATGCCGCCCTAGACACCCACATTGTGGATATATGGCGGATGCTATATGTGAACACGCCTTACTGTTGCAACGAATGCAATAGACATGTTATATGAGCTCTAGAATTACCTTAAAGCAGCTCTATATCGTATGAAATAAAATATATTTGAACATTTCAAATTTTACGTATGGGTAGCAATGCTGCTACGCATTCTTACATTATAATTTGTATAATTATGTTCAATTAGTAAACATTGTTTTTTATGCGATAAAACAAACTTGAAACCGAAAGTAGGACTTTCCGAGTCGGTCGGTCACGCACTTGTTTATAATCGGAACGCATCATCCGCACTTGTTTACATCCGGAATGCATCGTCCCCCATTTGTCCCACGTTGTCTTTTTTAATTAAATTACTTGAGATGTTGATTCATACCTCTGTTATCTAAGTCTTTTAGTGACATGTCTACATCCCCGCGAGGGGTTCGACATTAGAGGAAGTTAGAGAGATAGTCTTTCATGTTCAATATATGTTGACATAACATTAGCATTATATGCTGATACCAAAAAGAAACTGTGCACTTGCCTTAGAGGTAAAATTTATATCCTTTTTTAGAAACAAAATATAGGCAAATTTACGTCTACGCGCTTAAATATTGCAATGTGTGGAGGAATATTGTATTCACTCACGATAGTAAAATCCATAACTCTAAATTGTGTAACGAAAACGTAAAGCTCAATATAAAAGTGCACAGTTTTGTATTGTGTCAGTATATGTAGTCCAGTGGTAACACGCTAGACTGGTAATCCAGGGGTCGCAGGTTCGATCCCCCGTCTGACTTTATTAAACAGTATTTCAGATGGGACATTAAACCGAGGTATTGTGTCGGTGCTTTACACCGTGCAAGTAAAAGAACCAGAGGAGACTCTGGACTAGGTCTCTGTCTGTACCATTGCACTATCCTCCAAAAATCTAAAATGATTAATCTCTTCAGGAGGCGTCGCTCATATGGGCAACCGGTAGCGACGATAAATAAACGTAAAACACATTGTGTCAGTATAGCTATTTACCGACATTTTCGACATTACATTACCTATGTTACTGAGCACACGGGATAAGCTGTACGTCCCGACACATGTACTATAAACTTATGCAGACCCAACGAAACAAATCAATCAAAATAGTATCAATCTTAAAATGTTACAAACAATTTAACATCGTAGTAGACGCAGTCCCGCCTTCCTTACCAAACTTAATAGTTATAATAATCATGACCATAAGAATACCTAATTGTGATTTCACGGGGCATGGCCAGAATGGACAATAAAACCAAACTTATATGGCTTTCCATATTACTTATATGGGGTTTTAAATTATAGTGCATCATTATTCGTTACAACCTACGGGTCTATTATTACTTGTAATGAATGCATCGCAAATATTCACGGGACCGACCTTAATTTATATAATTGATGGCTAATTTAGTTGAACTTATTCATGCGACGGAAATAGAGAAATTGAATATTTCGTAAACATGGAGAACTATATAGGTACGGTACAAATACGCCGTGAAACCTTCAACTTTCAACTTTATACAACAATTTAGGTTCAAACATATAACGAACTTAAAAAGCACCATATAATATAACACATATTGCATCGTATCAAAGGCGACACCACAGAAAATGGTTTTAGAATCACATCGTTTTCAGGAGACGGCAATACCAGTTTTATATGACTTTTCGTTTCTTTAAAGTGTAGGCCTATATATATTACATACATATAGACATATATTACATACGGTACATGGGTCATACATGTATACAGTTTGTATGTATTCGCATATAATTATAAATAAAATAACTTTGTTTTGTTGGTCTATTCTTTCGACAGAATCTAATGGTATTGTTTAACAAATACGCTCAAGAATCCGATGCGTTCTTACATACGATAGGACGGGTTATCCGGATCATAATATAATTATAGAAATTACTTAGTTACTTTTTTTTATAGAAAACCCTTACTGTTGAATATTACAAACTAAATGCGTATGTCTAGACGTGTATGTCTAAATGCGTATGTCTAAATGCGTATGTCTAGATGTGTGTGTGTGTGTGTGTGTGTGTGTGTGTGTGTGTGGTGTGTGTGTGTGTGTGTGTGTGTGTGTGGTGTGTGTGTGTGTGTGTGGTGTGTGTGTGTGTGTGTGTGTGTGTGTGTGTGTGTGTGTGTGTGTGTGTGTGTGTGTGTGTGTGTGTGTGTGTGTGTGTGTGTGTGTGTGTGTGTGTGTGTGTGTGTGTGTGTGTGTGTGTGTGTGTGTGTGTGTGTGTGTGTGTGTGTGTGTGTGTGTGTGTGTGTGTGTGTGTGTGTGTGTGTGTGTGTGTGTGTGTGTGTGTGTGTGTGTGTGTGTGTGTGTGTGTGTGTGTGTGTGTGTGTGTGTGTGTGTGTGTGTGTGTGTGTGTGTGTGTGTGTGTGTGTGTGTGTGTGTGTGTGTGTGTGTGTGTGTGTGTGTGTGTGTGTGTGTGTGTGTGTGTGTGTGTGTGTGTGTGTGTGTGTGTGTGTGTGTGTGTGTGTGTGTGTGTGTGTGTGTGTGTGTGTGTGTGTGTGTGTGTGTGTGTGTGTGTGTGTGTGTGTGTGTGTGTGTGTGTGTGTGTGTGTGTGTGTGTGTGTGTGTGTGTGTGTGTGTGTGTGTGTGTGTGTGTGTGTGTGTGTGTGTGTGTGTGTGTGTGTGTGTGTGTGTGTGTGTGTGTGTGTGTGTGTGTGTGTGTGTGTGTGTGTGTGTGTGTGTGTGTGTGTGTGTGTGTGTGTGTGTGTGTGTGTGTGTGTGTGTGTGTGTGTGTGTGTGTGTGTGTGTGTGTGTGTGTGTGTGTGTGTGTGTGTGTGTGTGTGTGTGTGTGTGTGTGTGTGTGTGTGTGTGTGTGTGTGTGTGTGTGTGTGTGTGTGTGTGTGTGTGTGTGTGTGTGTGTGTGTGTGTGTGTGTGTGTGTGTGTGTGTGTGTGTGTGTGTGTGTGTGTGTGTGTGTGTGTGTGTGTGTGTGTGTGTGTGTGTGTGTGTGTGTGTGTGTGTGTGTGTGTGTGTGTGTGTGTGTGTGTGTGTGTGTGTGTGTGTGTGTGTGTGTGTGTGTGTGTGTGTGTGTGTGTGTGTGTGTGTGTGTGTGTGTGTGTGTGTGTGTGTGTGTGTGTGTGTGTGTGTGTGTGTGTGTGTGTGTGTGTGTGTGTGTGTGTGTGTGTGTGTGTGTGTGTGTGTGTGTGTGTGTGTGTGTGTGTGTGTGTGTGTGTGTGTGTGTGTGTGTGTGTGTGTGTGTGTGTGTGTGTGTGTGTGTGTGTGTGTGTGTGTGTGTGTGTGTGTGTGTGTGTGTGTGTGTGTGTGTGTGTGTGTGTGTGTGTGTGTGTGTGTGTGTGTGTGTGTGTGTGTGTGTGTGTGTGTGTGTGTGTGTGTGTGTGTGTGTGTGTGTGTGTGTGTGTGTGTGTGTGTGTGTGTGTGTGTGTGTGCACGGAAATGTAGTGTACGTAATGTAGTCTAATGTAAACACTCACCGAAGTTGGTTCAACACCTCCTGCAACTTCAGACCTGTAACAGAAAATACAAATGTATAGAAAGTATAAGAGTGTTTTTAACAATTTGATAATGTATGTAAATAATGAGAATCATCTATAATTTTCTATTACCCCCCTTGGCAGATAAAGTCTGATTTATTCGAATATGTGAATATGTCATTTTAGTTAGAATCCTTTGTGCTTACTGTTGTTCCCTAACAAGATGTTGCGGTATGATAAATGTGATTATATCCAAATCGTGTTAATTAACTGAAAACATTCTTTTAGAAAAAAGTATCCATTGCATATACTGCAGGCTATCTGTGAAGATATGGCAATTTAATAATCATATGAAGGTATAGTGGAATAACATTGCTAGCATGTTGTGCAAAGGAAACAACGATAAAAACAGAGGAAAACGATTAATAGGACCTATCTACTTTTAGAGAGTATTTAGGGGCAGTAACTGGCCGATGTCTCTCATTAAACTGCTTTAGGAACTCCAGTTCATGTCTTATATGTTCTTATGTACTTAAAGCAGCATGACATCGTATGAAATAAAATATATTTGAACAATTCAATTTTTACGTATGGGTAGCAATGCTGCTACACATTCTAACATTATACTTTGTATGCTTATGTTCTTTGGTAAACAGTGTTTTTTGCGATAAAACAAACTCGAAACCGAAAGTAGGACTTTCCGAGTCGATTGGTCACGTACTTGTTTAAAAACGGAACAGATTGTCCGCACTTGTTTACATTCGGAATGCATCGTCCCCATTTGTCCCACGTTGTATTTTTTAATTAAATTACTTGATATGTTGATTCATACCTCTGTTAGCTAAGTCTTTTAGGGACATGTCTACATCCCTGCGAGAGGTTCGACATTAGAGGAAGATAGATATATCGTATTTCATGTTCAAAATATATACGTTGTTTTCTACATCCTCTGTTGTTTCACGCATGCGCGCGGGTGCGTGTTTATATTTCGTGTGTTGATAAACAAATTCGCATATACGACGGTTTAAATTTATTGAATTTTATCGTTTCTGAGCGACCATTTCGATTTTTGTAAACACACACACATTAGTATTTATATTTTACCCAAAACATTCTTTATTGCGATGTAATGCTGCTTTAATAATGTAAATCAATTTGTTTCCATTCGGTCTTCAGAAGAGCAATTGAAGTCTTAGAGAGTCTGACCAACTGTATGTAAGTTAGTCATCAATCACGTGTCCTTGAATACTTACCTAAGGTTATGTTCTACGTAACGGCATATACATTCATTAACTAAACAAGAGAGTGCACTTGAGCAAGATGAATTAGTATTGATATATTAGGGCAAACATGTAAATATATGCTGCTAATTATACAGCGCAGTATGCAGTTAATACATTCTAAATTATATTTCCTTTATCATTTATCATAATTATGTTATTGATATGCTATGTATAATACATGACATGAATGCGAAAGTTGGAGGAACCAACACTGGTAGAGAGACCGTCATGGGAAAGGAGGGACTCGGGACCACGAATGAAAATGGGGAACTCTTCGTCAACTTCTGTGGGCTAAATGATCTTGTCATCGGTGGAACTATCTTTAAACATCGCATCATTCACAAGACCACATGACATCACCCGACCAGGCAACAGCGAACCAGATCGACCATGTCACGATCTCCAGAAGATGGAGGAGGACCCTCACGGATGTCAGAGCGTATCGAGGAGCTGATGCAGGTTCCGACCATGAACTAGTCATCGCCAAACTACAAGTCAGAATTGCCAGTGCAAGAAAGACGGGCATCCAGCAGAACAAGCGATACGCCACATCCAAACTGAAGGCAGCAGAGCAACAGCAAGAGTTCGCCATCGCCCTCGGCAACAGGTTTCAGGCCCTAGCCGACTTAGAAGACGGATCGTTGGAAAAGAAGTGGGACCGCGTCAAATGCTCTTTCACAACGACATGCGAAGAGAAGCTGGGATTTAGAACGAAGAAGTACAAGACCTGGCTCACAGACCACACCATCCAGATCATTGAAGAAAGAAGAGAAATTCGGCACCGACTGAAGCAGGCGAAAACCAGAGCACAGAAACAGAACATCCAGGGAGAATACAGCACCAAGAACAAAGAAGTCAAGAAGAGCGCACGACAAGACAAACGGGATCAGGTAGACAAGCTGGCTGGACAAGCACAGGAAGCAGCATACCACAACGACATGAAGACCCTATACAGCATAACTAGACAACTTTCCGGCAGAAGGAGCAACCCCAACAAACCAGTGAAGGACGTTGATGGTAACACCCTCTCCAAACCAGAAGACCAGATGACAAGGTGGAAGGACCATTTCCAGGAACTACTCAGCGGTACACCTGTGACCAACCCACCAGACATAGCAGACGGACCAGAACTGGAAGTAGAGATGGGACAGATCACAAGGAATGAAGTGACAAGGGCCATCAACAAGATCAAAAATTGGAAAGCACCGGGGCCAGACAACATCCCACCAGAAGCACTGAAGGCATCGACTGAGACCACAGCAGCACTACTACTAGACCTTCTACAGCAAGTCTGGGATGAAGATGTGGTTCCAGAAGAATGGAGAGTAGGGCACATCGTCAAGCTACCCAAGAAGGGTGACCTCAGCAACTGCCAGAATTGGAGGGGCATCCAGCTACTGTCTATCCCAAGTAAAGTCCTCACAAGACTCCTACTAGAAAGGATCAAGAATGCAGTGAACGCCAAGCTGAGGGAAGAACAGGCAGGATTCAGGGCAGGAAGATCATGCACGGATCAGATAGCAACACTCCGCATCATCGTTGAACAGTCCATCGAATGGCAGTCTCCAATCTACATCAACTTCATCGATTTCAAGAAAGCGTTTGACACGATTGATAGAGACGTCATATGGAGCATCCTCGGGCACTACGGCATACCAGGAAAGATCATCAACATTATTCGGAGCCTGTACAACAACACCACTTGCCATGTGATCCATGACATGAACCTTTCACAGCCATTTCCCGTCAGCACCGGCGTCCGTCAGGGCTGTATGCTCTCGCCTCTCATTTTCTCCGTCGTACTGGACTGGATAATGAGAACGACAGTAGACAGACCAAGAGGAATACAGTGGACACTTACAGAGAAGTTGGAGGACCTCGACTTTGCGGACGATATAGGCCTCCTGTCCCACACACACCAACACATGCAACAGAAGTCAGAACGCTTACACACAGTTGCGAAGACTACAGGGCTGGAGATCAACATTAAGAAGACCAAGTGCCTCAGGGTAAACGCGGCAAGGAACATACCCATTCAGATAGATGGCCATCCAATCGATAATGTTGACTCCTTCACCTACCTCGGCAGTGTCATCAGCAAAACGGGGGGAACAGAAGAAGACATCCAAGCCCGTATTGGGAAAGCACGACATGCCTTTGTGACGTTGAAGCCAGTATGGAACAACAATAACATCCACCTCAAGACAAAGCTCAAACTGTTTGAGACGAATGTTAAGACAGTCCTCTTGTACGGAGCTGAGACCTGGAGACGCACCAAGGGCATTGACCACAAACTACAGGTATTCATCAACAACTGCCTCAGACAGATCCTACACATCAGATGGCCAGAAAAGATCACCAACCAGGAGTTGTGGCGGCAAACAAGACAGGACCCCATCACAGACTCTATCACACAGAGGAAGTGGCGATGGATAGGGCACACTCTACGACGAGACCAGCCCAACATAGCACGCCAAGCACTGGATTGGAATCCACAGGGCACACGGAAAAGAGGTCGACCAGTTACGACATGGCGAAGGACTCTGGACAGTGAGCTGCGCCGAAGCAGGATGTCCTGGGGGGAAGCCAAAGCAGCAGCAACGGACCGGTCCAAGTGGAGAGCAGTGGTGAAGGCCCTATACCCCAACCGGGGTGAAGAGGATTGATGATGATGATGTATAATAATTAATAATCGTTAATATATTATTTTTCTGGGTGTGTTTTCCATTGTGTTTTCCATATTAAGCTTGACTATTAAATTTAAACGGATGTTGGTTTGTTTGTTTATCTGCGACTGGCCACGTCTACCTGTTGTTGTTAGAGTCCCGAGTGCCGCCCAGATCAGTATGTTTAGCTAGGAGCGAATATCACGGTCTCTATTTCAACCACTGGGCTTTAGTTTATACACATTTATTTTAGCTCGATTGCGAAACAAGTTATTACAACTTATATTAATCACTCTCGAGACCTCATTTCTTATGGAATCCATCGCCACGAGGGAGAGAGAAGAAGCAACGTGGAATTTAAATGCCTTGTCTAAGGGCACAATCGTAACGGCTCCAGCGGAGCTTGAGCTCCGGACCTTTCGCACCTGAAGCGAACGCGCATCCACTGCGCTATTACGACTTCCACAAATAGCTGTATGTGTCCAATGAGAGTCAATGTTATTTGTACTTAATTTCGGTGTATGCAAAAGGGGGCAAACGGTTAAATACATATTTATTTATTAAGTCATAGCGGATATTATTAATATTATGTATTAATCAACACCCGCCACAAGAAATGATTTATGTTGTACATGTACATGTGAAGGTGTGGAGCTATTTTTGCATGCACGTGTGATTGGGTGGAGCTATTTATACACGTTTACAATTATCTGTGATTGGGTAGTACTATTTTTACATGCACGTGTGATTGGGTGGAGCTATTTTTGCATGCACGTGTGATTGGGTGGAGCTATTTTTACACTTTACACTTTTACAATTATCTGTGATTGGGTGGAGTTATTTATACATGTACATGTGATTGGGTGGAGGTATTTTCACATGCACGTGGGATTGGGTGTAGCTATACTCACATGCACATGCACGTGCGATTGGGTGCAACTATTGTTACATGCACGTGTGGTTGGGTGTAGCTATTTTCATATGCACGTCTGATTTGGTGCAGATATGTGTTCATGAAAGGTTTTTTTATTTTTGGTTATAATTTAAAGAGTTCCTTTAACTTACAATTTATTGTTGCTGTTATTTTACATATTATTTCTACCTTAAGAGACAACTATATTCCAGCGAGCCAGAGCATTGTCGCAAACCACATGCAGCAAAGGGGGTACTCCCGTTAAGAGATGTCAAGTAGTTCAAGCTACATTAGTAGACAACTATCAGCTGTTTACATTATGACTGGACATTTACTAAAGAAAACAATATTTAAATGCGGACTACTTGAACAACGAATCGTACTAAGTGTGTTAAGTAATGTCTGTAAACATAGTAAGTAGAAAGGCTGTAGGGGAAATAGATTGCACGCTGTATAGCTAATACGCAATATTTGGAAGATATAGAGTTGAATAACATGACTACGGAATAGTGTATCTGAGGTACATATAACAATGTGATGGATCTATTTCCTCAGATCTACTACATGTAGTTTGATCCCGCGACGTTCCTTACATATGTGGGTTGTAAGTGATATATTGCATACCGTTCATCGCTTTGCAACGCATAATAAAGACAAAAAATGTAGCTATCATATAGGATTATTCCCCTTTAACTCAGATCCACCATTTGCAAATAATTTAAAATGGACAATACAAATGTCCAAGAGGCTAATTTCATTAATATGTAATGGCAATCATTGAGATATGTCGAATATAGATGATTTATTTTGTAGTCCTCAATCATGAAGTAGTTGTTTTGCCTGGAAAAGTGTTTAGCGTATATTTGGAATTGATGGATAACATAATTATGTAAAAAAGAACCGTTCTCCGCATACTGGTAACACATACTATGTCCGCATACTGGTAACACATACTATGTCCGCATACTGGTAACACATACTATGTCCGCATACTGGTAACACATACTATTTCCGCATACTGGTAACACATACTATGTCCGCATACTGGTAACACATACTATGTCCGCATACTGGTAACACATACTATGTCCGCATACTGGTAACACATACTATGTCCGCATACTGGTAACACATACTATGTCCGCATACTGGTAACACATACTATGTCCGCATACTGGTAACACATACTATGTCCGCATACTGGTAACACATACTATGTCCGCATACTGGTAACACATACTATGTCTGCATACGGTAACACATTTGTGTACTGGTTTTGTCGCATATGGTACAATACTATGTCGCATACGGTAACATACTATGTCGCATACTGGTAACAGTCACATACTATGTCCGCATACTGGTAACACATACTATGTCTGCATACTGGTAACACATACTATGTCCGCATACTGGTAACACATACTATGTCCGCATACTGGTAACACATACTATGTCTGCATACTGGTAACACATACTATGTCCGCATACTGGTAACACATACTATGTCCGCATACTGGTAACACATACTATGTCCGCATACTGGTAACACATACTATGTCCGCATACTGGTAACACATACTATGTCTGCATACTGGTAACACATACTATGTCCGCATACTGGTAACACATACTATGTCCGCATACTGGTAACACATACTATGTCCGCATACTGGTAACACATACTATGTCCGCATACTGGTAACACATACTATGTCTGCATACTGGTAACACATACTATGTCTGCATACTGGTAACACATACTATGTCCGCATACTGGTAACACATACTATGTCCGCATACTGGTAACACATACTATGTCTGCATACTGGTAACACATACTATGTCCGCATACTGGTAACACATACTATGTCCGCATACTGGTAACACATACTATGTCTGCATACTGGTAACACATACTATGTCCGCATACTGGTAACACATACTATGTCCGCATACTGGTAACACATACTATGTCTGCATACTGGTAACACATACTATGTCCGCATACTGGTAACACATACTATGTCCGCATACTGGTAACACATACTATGTCCGCATACTGGTAACACATACTATGTCTGCATACTGGTAACACATACTATGTCTGCATACTGGTAACACATACTATGTCTGCATACTGGTAACACATACTATGTCCGCATACTGGTAACACATACTATCTGCATACTGGTAACACATACTATCAACTGTATTCGTTTTCATGAGATATACCATTGTCAGTCAGGTGTTATGATGACATTTAAAAAATAAAAACTAGATCTACAAACTAAAAGCATACGATTCATGCATACCTCTCGCCGATGATGTCATGATGTTTTAGACAAACTGATATATGTAGAGATATACTGTATATATTTTCTATTTATTTAAGCATGTATGTTTCACTTCAGTGTAATCTGTGTTAGGCACCATTGCCGAATGCACACAACCTGTCTCTAACAATACACAACCTGTCTCTAACAATACACAACCTGTCTCTAACAATACACAACCTGTCTCTAACAATACACAACCTGTCTCTAACAATACACAACCTGTCTCTAACAATACACAACCTGTCTCTAACACTACACAACCTGTCTCTAACAATACACAACCTGTCTCTAACAATACACAACCTGTCTCTAACAATACACAACCTGTCTCTAACAATACACAACCTGTCTCTAACAATACACAACCTGTCTCTAACAATACACAACCTGTCTCTAACAATACACAACCTGTCTCTAACAATACACAACCTGTCTCTAACAATACACAACCTGTCTCTAACAATA
>CM026391.1:54286661-54378952 GCA_014843695.1 Archivesica marissinica | reverse complement strand
CATACTGGTAACACATACTATGTCTGCATACTGGTAACACATACTATGTCCGCATACTGGTAACACATACTATGTCTGCATACTGGTAACACATACTATGTCCGCATACTGGTAACACATACTATGTCCGCATACTGGTAACACATACTATGTCTGCATACTGGTAACACATACTATGTCCGCATACTGGTAACACATACTATGTCCGCATACTGGTAACACATACTATGTCCGCATACTGGTAACACATACTATGTCTGCATACTGGTAACACATACTATGTCTGCATACTGGTAACACATACTATGTCTGCATACTGGTAACACATACTATGTCCGCATACTGGTAACACATACTATCTGCATACTGGTAACACATACTATCAACTGTATTCGTTTTCATGAGATATACCATTGTCAGTCAGGTGTTATGATGACATTTAAAAAATAAAAACTAGATCTACAAACTAAAAGCATACGATTCATGCATACCTCTCGCCGATGATGTCATGATGTTTTAGACAAACTGATATATGTAGAGATATACTGTATATATTTTCTATTTATTTAAGCATGTATGTTTCACTTCAGTGTAATCTGTGTTAGGCACCATTGCCGAATGCACACAACCTGTCTCTAACAATACACAACCTGTCTCTAACAATACACAACCTGTCTCTAACAATACACAACCTGTCTCTAACAATACACAACCTGTCTCTAACAATACACAACCTGTCTCTAACAATACACAACCTGTCTCTAACAATACACAACCTGTCTCTAACAATACACAACCTGTCTCTAACAATACACAACCTGTCTCGTTTCCTGTCTCTAACAATACACAACCTGTCTCTAACAATACACAACCTGTCTCTAACAATACACAACCTGTCTCTAACAATACACAACCTGTCTCTAACAATACACAACCTGTCTCTAACAATACACAACCTGTCTAACAATACACAACCTGTCTCTAACAATACACAACCTGTCTCTAACAATACACAACCTGTCTCTAACAAACAAACCTGTCTCTAACAATACACACCTGTCTCTAACAATACCAACCTGTCTCTAACAATACCCTGTCTCTAACAATACACAACCTGTCTCTAACAATACACAACCTGTCTCTAACAATACACAACCTGTCTCTAACAATACACAACCTGTCTCTAACAATACACAACCTGTCTCTAACAATACACAACCTGTCTCTAACAATACACAACCTGTCTCTAACAATACACAACCTGTCTCTAACAATACACAACCTGTCTCTAACAATACACAACCTGTCTCTAACAATACACAACCTGTCTCTAACAATACACAACCTGTCTCTAACAATACACAACCTGTCTTAACATACACAACCTGTCTCTAACAATACACAACCTGTCTCTAACAATACACAACCTGTCTCTAACAATACACAACCTGTCTCTAACAATACACAACCTGTCTCTAACAATACACAACCTGTCTCTAACAATACACAACCTGTCTCTAACAATACACAACCTGTCTCTAACATACACACCTGTCTCTAACAATACACAACCTGTCTCTAACAATACACAACCTGTCTCTAACAATACAAACCTGTCTCTAACACTGTTTTGTTTTGTTTTGTACAATACACAACCTGTCTCTAACAATACACAACCTGTCTCTAACAATACACAACCTGTCTCTAACAATACACAACCTGTCTCTAACAATACACAACCTGTCTCTAACAATACACAACCTGTCTCTAACAATACACAACCTGTCTCTAACAATACACAACCTGTCTCTAACAATACAAACAACACAAAACCTCCAGTTCCATATCCCATGAAGCCATTATCGGAGCCTCTGTGGTTTAATGCATGCGGCATTCGCCTTGTAACCGATATGCTGTGAGTTCGAGCCCCGTTACAACCACGGTTGTTATGTCCTTAGACAAGACACTTAAATCCACATTGCCTCTTCTCTCTCCCTCACAGTATGATAAAAATACGTATAACATGTACAATTTGTCTTTATTTCAGAAATGTTTGATTCTGTATTGGTTTGTGGCGATGGATTCCATCAGAAATGAGGTCTCGAGAGCAATTAATATAATGTTGTAACAACTAGCTTTGCAATCGAGCTAGAATAATGTGTATACATACAGATATATTGTAACCTCAGAATAGAAGTTTACCATTGCCGTTAATTGTTCATACAGACAGGTTTTACTGTACTGGTAAATATTGTTTGCCCTTATGTTCAATTGTTACACTAGCAAAGGAATTTGTATTATTCGATTATTATAGTTTATACACATTTATTTTTAGCTCCATTACGAAACAAATTCGGAAGTGGTGATAGCGCAGTGGTAGCGCGTTCGCTTCAGGTGCAAAAGGTCCGGAGTTCGAGCCCCACTGGAGCCGTTACGATTGTGCCCTTAGGCAAGGCATTTAAATTCCACGTTGCCTCTTTTCTCTCCTTCGTGGCGATGGATTCCATCAGGAATGAGGTCTCGAGAGTGATTAACATAAGTTGTAAGAACTTGTTTCGCAATCAAGCTAAAATAAATGTGTATAAACTAATCAAATTCGTTTAGTTTTAGACAATGGTGATATAAGCGTCTTCCTATGGCGTAGTTCTTGTTGGGCTCGAACTGACAAACCCCTGAGGTTGTTATTATTATTACATATTCATAATTATAAGAGTGTACCGTAGAATTCGTTTCTTATACGGATTCTCTCGTGTATTTTGTCAGTATATATGATGATGCAGTTGATAAACTCTAGCAGGATGTTCTTGTACGATTGGCTGTCCGTTCGTCTGAGCTCTTCCACAACAAAACAGAAGCGGTAGTTCTGCTTCTTGGCAGTCTGAAGTGAAAATAAAGTACTTGATTAGTTGCTTATAAATTCACAAGTATTGATTTTAAGCTTAGCTGTATAATATATAATTTGGAAGTCGGTCTGTTTCTATCCTGACAGCATGGCTCCTACAACTAACAGTAATATATGAAATAAACAGGATATATTCCAGAGGGTAAGTTCACATGTTTAGCACAATCTATTCGATTTATATTGGCACACTATATGCCAATTTTTCTATGATGAAATTCATGGGCCGGTTTCGCAAAACGGGCATAGCTGAACATACCATTCGTCAGCTGTATCGAGCGATGCGATTGGTTCTTAAAATAGCCATCCAATAGCAAATACCGTTACTTCTAATGTAAGGCATATCATAGCACGTTCGTGAAACCGATATGCTGGCCCATATGCTCTGTGTTAAATATGTGACTATGCGGGCCAATATGCTCTGTGTTAAATATGTGTCTATGCTCGCCCATATGCTCTGCGTTGGCGAGGGTAAGCACATTTCACATTGTCATCAAGTCATCAATATGTTTTGAAGATAATATTAAAGACATGATCGAGATGGAGGGGGTGTTATGCAATATTAAAGACATGATCGAGATGGAGGGGGTGTTATGCAATATTAAAGACATGATCGAGATGGAGGGGGTGATATACAATATTAAAGACATGATCGAGATGGAGATATACAATATTAAAGACATGATCGAGATGGAGGGGGTGATATACAATATTAAAGACATGATCGAGATGGAGATATACAATATTAAAGACATGATCGAGATGGAGATATACAATATTAAAGACATGATCGAGATAGAGGGAGTGTCATGCAATATTTTTCAGTTGAAAAGTGAGACAATTCAAGCATGTATTTGTCCATTAACATCACAGTTAATCATATGCAAAGAGGAAGCAGTATATGAAGTGTTGCATTGAATAGCTTTATCTAAATTTAGAACATCATCACATGACCTAGCAATTGAAAAGGGAAGATACTCAAATTTAATGTAGAAATTTACGAATTTGTAATAACTGTAATACAAACATGATAGAAAATGAATTTCATTTCCTTTTAGTCTGTCCGAAATTTAAAGATTTAAGAAGAACATATTTAAAACGTTATTTTTGTTCTTGGCCTAACATGCATACATTCTTATCTCTAATGACTTGTCAGTCACAAACACAGACCTTAAACCTTGCTAAGTATATTTATTATGCAAATCACACAAGAAATCAATAGATAAGTACCATCATTCCTTACATTGCTATTATACTGTTATATTTCATGCTTCTCTGTAAACTGTGTATATATGTGATGCTATAAGCATCTTCTGGTGTTTAATGCAATACAAACATTGTATTGTATTGTATTGCATACATTTTGTCAAATTTGAAAGTAGGTCTGTGTGTCTCTAAGTAGTTTGTGACATGTCTAACAAATACACCACTGTCCTGAATCTAGGACGTATACAAGTAATTAAGAGTGTGTAAGGTCACTTCTCTGTAACATTTGAACTTGCTATGACAACTTGTAGCAATGGAGGAATGTCACTAACATACTTTCATTTGTGGAGTTATTGCTAGTAATATATTCCTGTAATACATTTGTTTAAGGATAACTGATAACCGATACACTTTTACTGAATCAACACACGTCTAAAAACTGAACAATTATTAGGAATTCTGCTTTCAATCATGACATGGCTAATCTGCATACACTAATTTTAATAGTGATAATGGGGGGAAGCACGGTTGATGAATGAATGTATAGCATCGCGGCTGACCAAACCGGGTTACACAGATGTGTGAAGTGTTATACAAACATCCGACAACATGTCCTCGTTTATTTCAAGGAGTTTGACATTTTGTTTTGATGTGGTGGGAATAGTTTAGCCTTTCTTATGAGAGGTGAACATGCAGGCCAGTAATTTACAAGGTAGATGACGTCTTGTATAGTGCTCTAGATAAGCCCAAATGAAAGTCTGTCTGTCTGTCTGTCTGTCTGTCTGTCTGTCTGTCTGTCTGTCTGTCTGTCTGTCTGTCTGTCTGTCTGTCTGTCTGTCTGTCTGTCTGTCTGTCTGTCTGTCTGTCTGTCTGTCTGTCTGTCTGTCTGTCTGTCTGTCTGTCTGTCTGTCTGTCTGTCTGTCTGTCTGTCTGTCTGTCTGTCTGTCTGTTCTGTCTGTCTGTCTGTCTGTCTGTCTGTCTGTCTGTCTGTCTGTCTGTCTGTCTGTCTGTCTGTCTGTCTGTCTGTCTGTCTGTCTGTCTGTCTGTCTGTCTGTCTGTCTGTCTGTCTGTCTGTCTGTCTGTCTGTCTGTCTGTCTGTCTGTCTGTCTGTCTGTCTGTCTGTCTGTATGTCTGTCTGTCTGTCTGTCTGTGTCCCCTTTGTTTCAAAACAGGGTTTCTTTGGTACACATATATGTGGCAAGTATTGAACCTTCTCAGTGTCACCGTCAAACCCACACTCAATAAGTTTAGTACAGTCGAACTTGTATTTAGAGAACACCCACTACATTGAAGATATTACGTGCACAAATGTCTTTAAACACGACAATACCTTATAACAAACCTAAATGGAAACTAAAAACGCGATCTCTTAATAGTGGTTTCTCGAGAAAGTTTGACTCATTGTCTAAGTCATATTTGTATACAAACTAATGATCTGTTTGCAGTAATCGAAAGTTGGGGTATTTTATTTCCATAATTATACGAATATCGTTAGACAGTGTATGAATGCTGACTGGCGTAGATCGTACATTGGTCCTGTTTCTTCTAATCGTAGTCAAAATAAACTGCAACGGATGACATGTTGTCAAAAGCCTGTAATTAAATCAGTAGCTGAATGTTGCTCCATTTACATGAAGGCCATTAAGCTAACAGATAACTCTAATTGATGCAAAATCTTACCAAAGGTGTTAGAGAATTGAATTTTAATAGCGTTGCCTTTGTAAGTTATATTGATAACGATCGGAAAATATATTCATCGCTTTGTTCGTTAAGAGCATAACCTCTTTAGTTTGGAGAGACGATATTGTCTAGGATAAGTATATGAGTTCTTGCATGCAATTTAAAAGCAACGTCTGTCAATTAGTTCCTGAGTGCCAGTTTATCACCCGTCATTGGTTCCATTTATGTCTATCTATATTGGTTTTGTTGAAACATTGTATAATTTAAAAGAGTTATATATTTAAAGAACGTATTATATTCTCGTTCGTCCATGTAGGTTTGAATCCCGCCGAGGGTGTCGAATTCTTTCATTTGAGGAAGCTATCCAGCTGGCTTGCAAATGGTCGGTGGTTCTACCTGGACGCCCATGCGTGCATGGAATACTGCTCGGAGATGCACCCGGTGTCTTCCTCCCCACCATACTATCTGGAGATGGTGAGTCCCCACATGGCATAAGCTGCTGGCGCGACATTAAACCACAAAAACAAGCAAAACAGACGTACTATTTTTTCTAATTAGTTTGATTTTTACAATATGAATATAAGTAATAAGAGTAGTTTGCTTGGTGGTCTTTGTGCGTTATACAGTGAGTACCACTAGGAGCATGATACGTTACAGTTTTTGCGGAATCATGTCTGAAATTTCATCACTTTTGAAGTTTTTATGCGATACCGTAACGATGTAAAATTTAATACTTTGTGGTGTTAAGTTTACAAAATTTCGATAGTCAGATTCGAGGATATAATTATGTTAGCTTGAATACGAAAAATTAGCTGACGACACAAATAAAAACAAAAAGCAAGCGAACCATATATTAGTATTTCAATTATGGTTTCATGTACGTGTTGCAAATCGGTAAAGAAATAAACCCAAACGAGCTGCCCACGCCAGCAACATTACCATAACATAACATAACATATATTTTATTAGGGCATAACATTGTACAAAACACATCTATAGCCAATAAAATGAACATTATATAAAGTGCAGACAATTTACAGAGAAATTTAAATAATGATTGTGTTCTCCCTTATTTTCTATATTAAATGATGTACAGGATGTACAGCTAGTACAGGATGTACAGCTAGTTTACAGGATGTACAGCTAGTTTAAAGCAAAAACTATTAAGGTTCTCTTTCCTTCCATAAAAGCGAAATGCAAATATTTTGATAAATTATGAATTAATTTGGGGGTTTCTAGAGCTCATTAGATTATCAAATTTTTGTAGTGTCGACCATTGACAAAAATGTTGGACAGACCAGTAGGAAGTGATATTCATTTTCGATTACATTCATAGTACATTGCAAACATGTTCGATCTTCTCTGGGAATATTAACGTGCCTGCCCTTATCTATCGCTAGATTATGCGAAGATAACCGGAATGTTGTCAGACTAATTCTATAATTATTTATATTTATGATTTTACCAACTAGAGAGGACAAAATCGTCAACAGTTTGCCCATTTAAGCACCCTCTAATTGGAAATGCGAGCATTATACTGATATCATTGTGAAAATCACACATCAGATAAAGCATTCAGTACGGGAACATGAACAACAAATATTCTTAAAATGTTATGACGTCATAACTACATAAAAATGTACTTCCTGTTAGCTAAATTAATGAAAACGTATGCAATTGACATACACATATGTAAACTTGTTAAGCTATATCAATATATGTAGCTACGCAATATGCTTTTAATAAAAATGTTACATCAAACAGTTGTATTCAATAAATGAGTATAATTATTTATATTTTTAAAAAGTCGCGTGACTTGGTTTAATGCAAGATGGCTGCCTAAATAAGTTTCTATTTCAGATAATATCAACCTATCATAACTTCTTTGTTTGCAGTGCGATATTTAAAGTTCTTTCACCATATGTCATGTATTAGAGAGCTTGATCGGTCAAGATTAATATAACGTTAGTTTGATGGTCTATCCTTAAACAGACAGAACAGTCCACAAGCTAACACTATACAACCATACTACTCAACCTGGTCAAGCTAATTAATTTTCACATTTAAGAGGTGAAAAAATACCTAAATTATCGCATGAACATACATATATACAATAAATTGTCAACTCTGGTATGTAATTAATATTATTTTATGAATGCATCGTAAAAGCCGCTCATCAGGATTTTTGAAATACAATTTATTAACATGACAAATAAGTATTTAGAAAAAGTATAAATCTGAAATTTCCATTTTTTTGTCCATTAAAAGATGACATATTATGAAAGTCACATTGCATTAAATTGTTTAATGTAGTAATAGAAAGTCATTTGTAGTTTCATATTTAAGTCATATTTTTGACGGGAATTAATTGTTCTGTTTCTTTCATATCGCTGTGTTTTGCGAGTGCCTTTTTAAGATTTACACTACGTGCATGTTTGTACAAAATAATAAATTACACATTTCACTTTATTTATGATATATTTTCTAATCTATATATAGATGTTACATGTTCATTTTCTGTTCTTTCATTGAAAGTAACCAAAATGTTGGGGGCAATTTATCATACTTGAGCAATGTAATTTATTATTTTAAAATCCGGGGTGTAGCTAGCCTTGTTTTGAATTTATAGGCCGACTAATAAATTGAGCACCGAAGACATAGTGGCGTTGAAGGGGTCGGGGGGCACGGTCCTGCAGGAAAATAGTGACTCATATAAAGTCGATGATGCACTCTGGCGCATTTTAATGTACGTTTCAGACTTCAAATATCAATTATTTTTTTAAAACGTTACTTATTTTACAACGATTGCGAAGCAAGTTTTAACAACTTATATTAATCACTCTCTTGGCGCGGATGAAGCGTAAATGTGGTCATTCGAGTGCGAGGAAACCGGAGTATCCGGAGAAAACGCACCTGTCCGATCTGGCGACCTCCGTAACATCTCACATACTTTCCGGTCCAAGGATTGAACCCGAGTTGCATTGGTGAGAAGTGAGCGCGCTAACCACTGCGCTAATCGGCTAATTCAATGTATGTACCAACATGATATCAAATTGAGTCTAAAATGACTATACACAGCGATGTATGATCGTTTCATGTGATATATGACCGCTTGTCAAGATTCTATACCATAAAGTCATGTCAATACCATCTCCACATTTTATTCCCTTAAGTTGAGTGCCTTATAGGCGCTACGCCACTGATTAAATGAATTTATTTCGGTATATAGAAATAATGAATCTAATCTTAAAGCTACATTGGTATGATGCTTTTATGTTCGATGCTTTGAACGCAAATCTCGCCTTCCTCGTTGAACATGCAATGCAGACGATATCAAAAGGAAAATAATTATAATACATCAACTTCACTTTATCCTTATGCGTCATTATGTGCGCTAATTCGTACACAAGTCACGTAAATAATATGCATGGAATATTATGCAGTGTTATGCGGTTTAAGTATATTGGTAGCTGTATATTGTATATTATGTAGCTGCATGTCTGATGCGCGAATGACCTAAAGTCAGCACAAAAACTAACATTTAAATACACTAACAAACAGTGGTACGGAACCACTCTTAAAACACTGTAGTGACGTCATACCTTTGTATTAGCTGTACTTTATTTTTAATATTGGACTGCTCTCAAAAGGCCAGTGTATTATATCAAATTGTGTACGTAAATGCACGAAATTATCAATTTTATATAGTCAGATATTGTTATATAAGTGCGTGTTTTAACTGTTAAGTAAGATATATGCCCCAAACAGATCCAAAATGTAAAATATTGACACTGTGTTCTGTGCTATGCAGCTCACATAGTCCAATATTTTACATATTGGATCGTTTTCTGTTTATATCCTATACATACATGTTTATATGGATTGTATCATAGACTCTCGTAGTAATCTCTCATCACTCACGATGAATGGTTTTATACATATGTATATTTTTATGTGTTGCTATGACTAGAGACGTACACATATGTATGTCTTTATCAACAGCATAACTTGTAATTAGCAGACTCCCTTATTTTCATCCTCTCTCCATCACGCCCCACCCCTCATCTCTCTATCTCCCTCCCTCTCTCGCTCCCTCTCTCACTCTCCCCTCTCTCCCCTCTCCCCCTCTCTCTTTTCTCTGTCCCCCTCTCTCTTTCACTGGTCCGCTACATGTCCCACGTTTCGTATCCATATAATTTGTATGTATCTGCTTAATGCATGTTCGAATGTAACCAGTATGAAGTACTGGGTGAGTGGTTAGTACGCTGAACTTGTAATCCAGATTGCCATGTTCGAATGTAAACAGTGTGAAGGACTGGGTTAGTGGTTTGTACGCTGGACTTGTAATCCCGATTGCCATGTTCGAATGTAAACAGTGTGAAGGACTGGGTTAGTTGTTAGTACACTGGACTTGTAATCCAGGGTGCCATGTTCGAATGTAACCAGTGTGAAGGACTGGGTTAGTGGTTAGTACGCTGGACTTGTAATCCAGATTGCCATGTTCGAATGTAAACAGTGTGAAGGACTGGGTTAGTGGTTAGTACGCTGAACTTGTAGTCCAGGGTGACATGTTCGAATGTAACCAGTGTGAAGGACTGGGTTAGTGGTTAGTACGCTGGACTTGTAATACAAGGGTGGCATGTTCGATCCCACGCTATACCATACTGAAATGACTTATATCATCGAGTGATACATTAAACCGAGCTATCGTGTCGGTACTTTACAGTAAAAGAACCGGAGGAGATTCTGGAATAGGTCTCTGTATCATTACACTATCCGGTAGCCACGATACGTAAACAAAACAAAACACACACCAGTATATTAAAAGTGGCAGTTAATGTCCACATAGTGTTGTTTTGTCCTATATGTACGATTTATTGGTGTAGTTATTATGTTATGGGTGTGAATAATGTCTACTATGGTTAAATAGTCATTTTGCATTATGGTGTGTGGGAAAAATAACAACATTTGAGAATTATTTGACATACATCGAAAACGGGTCGCCACTTCATCACCCGGTCCGGTTGCCACATCACCCCACACCCACCCCTAAGTTTCTTCCTGTTATTCTGATATGACATTGCACCCAGAAAATGAGATTTCACCCACAACATGAGATTGCACTCACAACACGAGATTGCACCCACAACACGAGATTGCACCCACAACATGAGATTACACCCACAACACGAGATTGCACCCCAACACGAGATTGCACTGGTAGATAGGACATACTATATTATGCGTAACTTTTGTCGTGTAGAGTAATCCAAGAATCAGTGGAGGTAGGCGTTGCTATGCACTAGCATCGCTCGGATTGCATGGATACTGAGCCCAACAATATACAAACATCTCCCACGAAGATTCACAATCTCAACACCCTTTCATTATGGAAAGAATCTTCCTCATTTATATGCATATTCTTATTCAATTCACTTCACGTTTCATTAATTCTCACGGCAGGATGATAGCCGAGTTTTGCTTACATCATGGTGTTTAAAAGCATTTGGATAGACATAAACAAGATTGTAATTGCTAGTCGGGTATAAATTGCTGTATTTTAAACGGGCTATATGATACGGTTACCAAGCCAGTACTGTCGTCTATTCGCATCATATGATGATCTTGTCTATGCAAGTGACAAATCAGATGTTTTATTGAACGTCATTTTGATTCTTTATTGTATTTTAATATTATATATTGTGTACGACAAACTCGTGTCCATAAACGTTCTGTAACACAAAGATGTCACGTTAATTTAGCTTAATTTGAATAACAAATTGAATATTTTAAGAAGGTGTTCAGGAATATAAATGTCACTATCTGCCTATATACTGCCTCGTTATTTGATGGTATTTAATTTACGATATACCTGTTGTGCGGGGTTACCGAGTTTCAGTACTTTACAGACATATACTGACATATACAAGATACTCTGCTGAAACAGTCGGCGGTCCGTGACGGCAGCCCGTGACGTACGCGAATATAATGATATACAAGCTGAATATGACAGCTGTTGAAACATGCCCTTGAAGCATACTTAGCAGACATGGATCTTCATGCATCGAGATATTCAATTAAATATGAAAAATGTAAATGTTATCGCAACACTACCTCGATATTAGAAGATAATTTTTATATAAGGGGCAGTTCGAACTCTTACCACCGATTGCACGGTCAGGTTCTCAAGCGATCGGTCACCAAAAAGAGCCCAAACATGTCATCGTTTATACAAATAGTTTAGAACCAAACCAAAACCAAGTGGAAGGTGTGATTTCGCTGATGAGCGTTTATTTTAGAACCCAAAGCATGCCATGAATTATGACTATGGTAAGGAATCGAACTGCCTCACAATAATGTTCAACCCAAACCCGCTGCTTGAGAACGAATACTTCATACTGAGGAATTGAGGAATGGCAACAAGGGTTGCAAACGCGTGCATACAGATGATATCATATGTCTTAATCATTGATATTGTGGTATTGGATCACAATTATGCATTAGCGGTTGACTTTGATAATGTAGATACAATAATCACTGGCATAGTTCCAGTGTATCATGATGGTAATGTTTAATTAAACAAAGGTAATATACATCACATGGCTGGGTAAAAACCTTGGACTGTAAATTACACTCATTCAAACTTAAACATAATGTTTTCAAGGGTCGTGTCGTATAAATAATGATTGAGGGAATGCTTTGCAGTTACTCTACCTCTAATTAATCCAAAGTTTAGGAAGTTCACAATCAAAGATAGTTTATATATCATGTTGAACTATTGTGTCTTGCTAAATATGTATCATATAGTTTAACATTTAAACATAATTATAGAATGTACGCAATGAATAACCCAACTACGCATTACATAGATAACGCACACTTCGGATAAGTGTGTTTACATGAAAAACAATAACTATATAAATACATATTTTGAAACATTTTGGAATATTTTTAGTTGTTCAGTTTGTGTTTTGCAATAAAGATGTGATATATCTTTGATGGAAACCTCCGTATTTCGTTTTCATGTAATAATAATCATATAATGTAGGTGTGTGTTTTCTATGTCCTCTAGTATATAATGTAGGTGTGCGTTTTCTATGTCCTCTAGTATAAGAGCAATGCTCCGTTTATGCGCTTACTAAGAATTCATTGCACACTGAAATATGCAAACGAGAAGACGATTTAAATATCTTGATAACTGTCTTGTATGTCCGCTTTCGATAGTATATTACAGTCAAACATGTGTTAGTGGTCACCTCCATTAAGCAGCCAACCTGTATTAAGCAGTCAGTTTTCATATTCCAATATTTTGTTTTCTACTACAGTTGACATCGATTAAGCAGTCACCTGTGCAAAGCAGCCACTTTCTGTGATTTCATTGGCTGGTTTCTTAAGACAGGTTTGACTGTATACATATTTCAAGCAGAATTTTGAAGAAAAAAATACTGGTTATTGATACCACTTATTAATTTGAATTACCTGCCTTTATAAATCTTTATTTGCAAAATCACCAATAACTTTATAAATGGCTATTTACTAAAGTTAAAACTTAATTAAATTTAGCTTTATAATATTCCATTTGTACCACTCAGAGATGTACTTTAAGTTCAACTGGTTAATCCAAAATATATAATATAGATATCGATACACATACAGTATAGTCCCAACAGGAACAACGAAACAACACTTGCATCTATGAACACTGAGAATATAAACGATGGTGTTGATGTTACGAACAGTTTACATTATGCGTGCTGTTCCCACGAAGAGCGAGTGAAAGTAAACAATGCGATTAATATTCAATTAGAATTCTTTATTATTGCAAATGTAACAAGAAACACAAGAATCGAAATAATTGAAATAGTTCAGGTATCGGAAGTAGAGCCTATAGCAAATTGTCATTTAATGGAGCACAATGAGACAAGTGTACTAAGGTTTACATTATAAGAAAACAATTACTAATCACGTATGTCATTTACTGATGTAAGGCGTGCTTTGTCATCAGGAAAGGCGTAAAATTGCACCTTGTGATACCACTGTTATGACCAAGAATTATAACATATCAGACGGTTCATCCGTCTAGCTGGGCTATATGGACACGCAGTTTCTATCGTCTGGTAGATAGTTATCGGATGGTATAGTGAACCAGTTCTTATTCGGAGTCGTCTGGTAGAAAACTGTCGTCTTGTATATAGAATCAGTTGAACGTTTTGTATATAAAACCAATATTAATTCAAATCGTCTAGTTGTAAGTTGTCGTCTGGCATATTGAACAAGTTCTAATTCAAGGTCATCTGGTATAATTTGTCGTCTGGTATATAGCATCAGTGTTAATTCAGATCCCTCTGGCATGTACCAAATCGCAGATCGCACAATATTACCCAGTGAAATGGCAGCTGGCTGATCCATAGCGACCCTAAATATATTCCATTTATGGTTGGTTTCATGAAGACAGCTGGAGCTTGATCTTCATAATACCACTTCAAATGGAGTGGGGTATACATCTCGTAAAGTAGCAGTTGAATTGTGGACTATAGTTTACTTCAATTCGTTGTAACGCTTGCTACAACTCACGGTTCAATTGCCATGTTTGTGATTTCAATGACGTGTGTATATTACATATCCTAATTAGTCTCCAGTTTGAAGAGCTGCGTTCGTTTTGGTAGAGTTTGACAACAAGCCATATATCCCTATGTGTGAACGTTTGTCTATACCCAGAAGTGAGCTGTAATACTGTAAGACAGACATAAAGAGACACAAGTCTATGTCAGTATGATAACAACACGTATTGGTTCCCGGCTTAACATATTGAAACTACAAGTGGTTTTGGACTTGGTTTTCTTGTTGCTGTTCCGTTACTGAATGTTCCGTTAATAAGTTTTCCTTTCTCGTTATAATTGCCCAACAGGCTAGCATGACATGTTCTTTCACGTAGACGGGCCAGTAAAATATCAAATCATCTTCCTTTTAATTGTAAATAGTAAATCATTCTACGATCTATCTGTCATATTAGTCGGGTTCAAATAAAACTGCAGGGACTTGAATAGATATTATGATCCATACAAATTTTAGAATGATTTAAACAGAGACAGGTTTTTATATCATTACGATAACACAGCGCTTCAAAAATTGTATTCTATCATATTGAAAAGCTTCAACCATGCGTATATTATGTGGTTTAATAATATAAAAACATTTTAAATCCCCCAAACAAATACACAGGTTAGGTGCCATATTTGAAATTTAGAAATATACACCTGTATATGCTGTTTAGGTACGCTGTAGAAGCTGGGGATACTTCAGACAGAATTCAACACGTCTGTGTTCAAGAGTTCATGTATTCACAACATGGCTGACGGTGTTTGCTTCTATATCAAAACTGACAAAAGCATTGACAATTTGGCTGAGGTTCCCTTGTAAACACTCTGTATCCATTCTGACGTACTTGTGTATGAAACAATCGGTATCGGTGTCTTCAGTATCATCATCTAGTGTAGTCTTAAGGTTACATTCAGTAGCAGCATCTAGCATAGTTTTAAGGATACATTCAGTAGCGGCATCTAGCATAGTTTTAAGGATACATTCAATAGCAGCATCTAGTGTAGTCTTAAGGTTACATTCAGTAGCAGCATCTAGCATAGTTTTAAGGATACATTCAGTAGCGGCATCTAGCATAGTTTTAAGGATACATTCAATATCAGCATCTAGTGTAGTCTTAAGGATACATTCAGTGTCAAGCATCTATCATAGTTTTAAGGTTACATTCAGTAGCAGCATCTAGCATAGTTTTAAGGATACATTCAGTATCAGCATCTAGTATAGTTTTAAGGATACATTCAGTATCAACATCTAGTATAGTTTTAGGGTTACATTCAGTATCAACATCTAGTATAGTTTTAAGGATACATTCAGTATCAAGATCTAGTATAGTTTTAAGGATACATTCAGTATTAGCATCTAGTATAGTTTTAAGGATACATTCAGTATCAGCATCTAGTAATGTTTTAAGGATACATTCAGTATCAGCATCTAGTAAAGTTTAAGGATACATTCAGTATCAGCATCTAGTAAAGTTTTAAGGATACATTCAGTATCAGCATCTAGTAAAGTTTTAAGGATACATTCAGTATCAGCATCTAGTAAAGTTTTAAGGATATATTCAGTATCAGCATCTAGTAAAGTTTTAAGGATACATTCAGTATCAGCATCTAGTAATGTTTTAAGGATACATTCAGTATCAGCATCTAGTAAAGTTTTAAGGATACATTCAGTATCAGCATCTAGTAAAGTGTTAAGGATACATTCAGTATCAGCATCTAGTAAAGTTTTAAGGATACATTCAGTATCAGCATCTAGTAAAGTTTTAAGGATACATTCAGTATCAGCATCTAGTAAAGTTTTAAGGATACATTCAGTATCAGCATCTAGTAAAGTTTTAAGGATACATTCAGTATCAGCATCTAGTAAAGTGTTAAGGATACATTCAGTATCAGCATCTAGTAATGTTTTAAGGATACATTCAGTATCAGCATCTAGCATATTTTATGGATACATTGAGTATCAGTATCTAGTATAGTATTAAGAATACATTCAGAGTCTGTAACCAAAAGTTTATTTCTCCCAGCTGACTATCTACCACACGCACAGTTCATGCATAATTCAATTTTACTTCTTTTCTCTCATACATGTATCCAAAGAACTCGCATTTTAT
This sequence comes from Archivesica marissinica, assembly GCA_014843695.1. Classification (NCBI taxonomy): domain Eukaryota; kingdom Metazoa; phylum Mollusca; class Bivalvia; order Venerida; family Vesicomyidae; genus Archivesica; species Archivesica marissinica. Next base: position 54,362,456 of record CM026391.1, on the reverse strand, counting down.
TGTGCAAAACATAGAAACCCAATGCCACTGCGACTATGCATACTATACAGGAGTTGAGTAAGAGATACAATCGAATACATTATCATGTCTGACAACACCAGGAACACTGAACAATGTACTAAACAGTAGCAACACGAGTGAACATAACCGCACCGAGTACTAACAGTTTATCTTCATAATCAACCACACTTGTAACATCTGCGTCGAATGTTAATTCAGCCATTGAACTCGTTAGCATTTTAGGTATGACCTAATTTGTTGATGCGACTATAAACCCCCCAATAAAATAAACAGATTGTAAAATAAATTCACCCATCCCGTGTATTAATTTTTGGATTTTGAATGGATAACGATATTAACCCTTTCAACCCCACATGCCTCTAAATAGGCTTATGAAAAGTGTAGATCCAGATGAGCCGGCTCGTGACGAGCCGTCTCATCAGGATCTGCACTTTTTTGCCAGTAATAATTATTACTATTTTTAGATAAAATTACCCATTTTGATAAATGAACTGGTCCAAAGGTAATTTTCTTATTAATTTATTGGTCTGAAAATAGCATGCACCAGTCCATGTCAGTTACTTGGGGTTGAAAGGGTTAAGAGGTGTCCCCAACCGTTGTAAGGAATAATCAGCGTTCAGTTAGTTTGGTTTCCTTGCCAATTTCCGTACAATCTACAACACAAGAGAGGTTGTTTTTCAACTTCTGATCAATGGCTCTCTCGAGACCTCATTCCTGATATATTACATCGTCACGGGTGACAGAGAAGAGGAAACGTGGGTGTTTCTGGTTGGGCTCATACATGTAACAGTTAGGTTACATCCCCAGCATTGTAATGCTTAAAGCGACACTACATCAGTGAAAACGCAAATTTCTTTTTTTTTTTCTCTTTTATTTAAGATCACATACATGTTAACAATTACATAATAACAATATCAATTATAAACATTGTGATATGTACTATGTACAATAGATTCACAGAAAACTATTATTCCGTATGTTTTATAATACATTGACTATGTAAATTGACAATGTCAAACATGAAACATAGAGTAGTAAAATTCACCTAATTAACTCATAATTCTTGCCACAATTTAGTAGTAGTCAATAAACTTTTTAAAAAAAGGAACCACTTTACCTTTGAGTTTAAAGTATTCTTTAATCATGTTGATTTCTTGCAGAAAACGCAAATTTCTACAGAACGTATTTTCCTATTATATGGTATAATTTGTTTCCAAATATTTGCCTTAAAAACTGAGTATTTCAACTAATAAACAAACGTTTGTTGACATAACAAAATAATGTAAATATGGTCGACATCCATGCGTAATATAACTCGTGTATCCTGAATAACAAGATTTATAGTACACATTTACCGTTATATCTCACACGTGTGCCTATGCATATTTATTTGTAGAATAATCTTAGTTAAAGTATCTCTAAACAACATTTTCTTGCTCTTAGTATTGACTCCGATGACACATAACCGTCAATTCAGGAGTATGGATGACCGTTATATGAAATCATCCTACTTTCAATTTTGAATGTTTGTAGACCACAAACACACTGTTGATTCAATGTTAGAGTTCGAATGTATTCGGAAGAATTTGTAGTAGCAATGCATTTATACGTGCAATAAATGCATTGTATTTGATTTTAGCGATGTAATTCCGCTTTAAATATATATTATGATCAGGCTTAGAGTCTCTAACACATTGCTCCAATCTCCAATTCGTTCTCACGCCCTCTGATTGCTATCATCTCATATATAGCCAATACAAATGATTGAGTTTGTGATCTGAGCAGACTTTCATATCATAACTTCAAACGCAGGAATCGGAATAATTCTCAATTAGTTTGCTGCCGACACAAAGATTGCCAACCTGCATTATAACGGTGTTATAGTTTTATTCTCTGTCTATTTCTTCTAGCTGTAAGAGGTTATGTCAGGTTCTATGGAACATTATTTCTGACACATTATATGTAATTATTTAGTAATATAGCTATTTTTTAAATAAATTATGTGGTATTCGACGTCAAACTATGAAAGAAATTCAAAGATAAATTGTCAACATTTATTAACTTCGACTGTCCAAACATAATAGTATCATTATATCGCGCACGGTGTTTGATAGATGACAAAGATAGTCAAAAATGTCATGTTTTTTGTGTTTAAGTCCCCAATTATATACATGTTGAGTACAACTAAGCTGGTAGGGGTCGCTTCGGGATCAATGTCATTATAAAAACGGCTACAAAAGTATCAAAAGGACTTGTCTTATCATAAAACACATAACTACCCATTTGATTTATTTTGGGAAGACAGGGAACTTATTCAGTTTCGCAAATTTGAATTGAATTTTATAAAACATTAAAGCTAGATAAGCGATTCGTGTTGGATCAAATTGGCTCTGCTGAAGTATTTGCAGAAATACTAACATCAACACGAATTACACTAGCAAAATCCAATTAAACTGATAATTTTTACGGTCTAAACCAATGTCCGTAAATAATATGCGAACAATATAAACGCCAGGGCTTAGGGGATTTAAGGAAGAATGTGTGTGCACCCAATATGCCCAGGAAAGAGCTACAACCGTCAGCCCAGTTTTAATAGTTTCAACTTTCCGGGAAAACATCTTCAGCACTAAAAGGACCCACGATCAGAAACGAAGACATAATAAATAAATTAATAATAATATCACTTAACAACAATAATAATAAGAAATATAGAGCATGAAATATAGAGCATGAAATATAGAGCATGAAATATAGAGCATGAAATATAGAGCATGAAATATAGAGCATGAAATATAGAGCATGAAATATAGAGCATGAATATAGAGCATGAAATATAGAGCATGAAATATAGAGCATGAAATATAGAGCATGAAATATAGAGCATGAATATAGAGCATGAAATATAGAGCATGAAATATAGAGCATGAAATATAGAGCATGAATATAGAGCATGAATATAGAGCATGAATATAGAGCATGAATATAGAGCATGAATATAGAGCGAATATAGAGCATGAATATAGAGCATGAATATGGTGTTAGAGCATGAATATAGAGCATAATATAGAGCATGAATATAGAGCATGAATATAGAGCATGAATATAGAGCATGAATATAGGCATGAACTAATAGGCATGGCATGAATATAGAGCATGAATATAGAGCTATATGAATATAGAGCATGAATTAGGCATGAATGAGTGAATTATAAGCATGAATATAGAGCATGAATATAGAGCATGAATTGAGCATGAATATAGAGCATTATGAATATAGAGCATGAATATAGAGCATGAATATAGAGCATGAATATAGAGCATGAATATAGAGCATAATATAGAGCATGAATATAGAGCATGAATATAGAGCATGAAATATACAGCATGAATATAGAGCATGAATATAGAGCATGAATATAGAGCATGAATATAGAGCATGAATATAGAGCATGAATATAGAGCATGAATATAGAGCATGAATATAGAGCATGAATATAGAGCATGAATATAGAGCATGAATATACAGCATGAATATAGAGCATGAATATAGAGCATGAATATAGAGCATGAATATAGAGCATGAAATATACAGCATGAAATATACAGCATGAAATATAGAGCATGAATTCAACGTCAGGGCATTCTGTGAAGAATAATGCGAGCGAACTGTGTTGGGTGTGGGCTGAACTGTAGTCATGGCCTTAACACTCGTGCAATTGAAAGGCAAACAATGTCAAGGTAATTTTCAAGCTTCGTTATCTTATTTCCTGTCTTGAAAGACCCTTTAACACGTGTACCATATTTCCGAAAGATTTAATTCATGTACAAAGGATCTCGAGAAATAAAATCCATTGAAATTAAGATAATCGTTTTAGAAAAGTCGAAAGCCAATTTCACTGCCTGTTTCACTTTTGGTAGCAACAACATTGAACTCTTAAAAGAATGTCTTGTCGTTGGACACGAATCATCTACGGTATATATAGTCTGTCTTTGGATACTGATACATTTGGTCTTTAGTTCTTAACATTGAAAATTCTCTATTCTTTCCATAGCTTTTGTCATGCTACGTCTACAGTCAAACGTGTCATAAGCAGCCAGCCAAGGAATTCACAGAAAGTGGCTGCTTAGCACATGTGGTTGTTAAATAGAGGTCAAATGTATAATAAAACATATTGGGAAACTGGAAATTGGCTGCTTATTACAAGTTGGCTGCGTAATAGAAGTGATCACTGACACCGGTTTGACGGTATATATCGTCACCCCCACGATAATCGGGGATACACCCCCAGATGTATGTTATTTTATTTTTGGAGGATATACATATTCGCTTCAATTTCAGAAACGTCCGTGGTCTTTTAAATGCACGGTGTATGGCACCTATACACGAGACCTGTTACTATTATTAGGATCAGACAGGGGATTGAACCTGTGATCCCTGGATTGTATACAGGTCTCGTCAATGCTGGAATAGTATTGGTTAAAGTCTGTATAAAGTGTAACACGGTTACAAACTGGACGTATTTATATAACATGTGCGACTAGCTAGAATATCTTTATAATGATATACAGTGACAAACTCTCCTATTTTCATAGATTTAGGGCGCCTTCGTGGCCGGGTGGTTACGGTTGTGGCTGTCGTTAACTTCAAATCACCTACCCCTCACACCTGATGGTTCGAATCCAATTAGGGGTGTCGAATTCTTTCATATGAGGAAGCTATCCAGCTGGCTTGCGGAAGGTCGGTGGTTCTACCCGGGTGACCGTCCGTGCCAGAAATACTGTTCGAAGGGGCACCCGGGGCCTTCCTCCACCAATAATAGCTGGAGAGACGCCATATGATCTAAACTGTCGGCGTGACTTTAGTCCTCAAAATGCAATCTTTTCAAAACCTATTCCCTAATGTGGCGTCCGTGGTCCAGTGGTAGAGCGTTGGATTTGGAATCGAACGGTCACGGGTTCGATACTCGGTCAACCACGTATGTAGTGTCATTGAGCATGGCACCTCACACACATTGCTTAGTACTGGTTAATCGCATAGGTCGGCAAAGCCTGCCTATGAAAACATGTCTAGGTCCCCGCGAGGGTTTCAAAAGTTCACAGGAATGGCCAGTACCAAGTCTAGGTGTGCATATCCTATTTACATTCCGTTCCGTTCATTGTTCACACAATTACGGTTCGTTGAATATTTGTGAAAAATATAATTTGGGACTAGTACTGTTCAATCAGTAGTCAGATTTAAATGCTTCTTGTACCAAACCTAGTTCTGCATATCATCACAGAGTTATGGCCCTTTAGTCCACTGTTGGGGAGACGTGCGTATTTTTGTCTCAAAAACAATTTCTAGTGTTATTTACATATCAAATCCTTATCTAAAACACTATTGCACATTCACATATGCGTGATCAGGAACCCTGACCTATGATTTTTACGGTATTTTAAGCTGCCAGTAAAATATTTATTACATTTGCTGAAATTAACTGCCTTGCTGATATGCTGTTATATTCCCATATAATCCACAACGAATCTTACAAGCCCGGCGTTAAATACAATTTTGCTTAACGTTTATAAACGCCTAATTTTGGCATGGCGTTTTTTAAAAGTCGTAAATCTAGCTAGTTATTTTAAGCAGTCAGAAATTTATTGGGCATAAATAGTTGAAGGCATTGATGACAGATATTTATCAAAGTCGATAATGATACACTGGACTTTGATTGTCAGTAAACAGTTCATAATCACAAACACATTGAGTGTCAGTTATGGGTTACGCAGACGGGTCAGTCCCTTCCCCAAACCAAATTACCGTCAAATCAGTGTCTTGTTCATACTTTGTGTCGGTTATACGGCTACGAAACAAACAAGTCATGTAGTGAAAACTTACCATCCTGTATAGTGACAGATGACTAATGTCTCATCTACTGTAACTTAATTAATATAGATCAAGTTTTTTATTTGCGATTTTTGAATGTCCTCTATTTTTCGTGAACTCTTGAATTGGTGTATGTGAACACCTATATTGACAATTGTGATATGTAGCTACCAATAAATTAGATTTTAGAAAAGTCCTGAATTCGCGCAGGTGGTTTTCCGTGAATTCTCTCGAAATAATAAAGTCCACAGGAAGAAATAGCACATTACGACAGACCTGCATTTGGAAACTTCAGCCAAGTAAACTGTCCAATGCTCCTTAGCAAAACAGCTGTTTCTAAGATTAAGATGAACACGCAAAGCACAAACTCGTATACAATACAGCAAGAGGTGATCCAAGCGAAATGATAGGGAAGACAACTAGTGCCCTTAGTTCATACTCACGACAAGCCCCTTCCAGGGAGATATACTTAATGTGCGCAATGTGGTGCTCAGGGACACGGATCTAACATGCGATGCTCTACCGCCTAACCGCAGACGCCACAGCGAATATTTACTTGATTTAACCATAATTTATTGCATATATAATCGATTAGACAATTCATTTTACATACACGCATTAATCAGAAAAGAAATTGGTTAACAATTCACTAGACGCATTCATACTGCTGTGTAACATAGTAAAATGATCGGGTCACAAGCTAGAACAAACATTAGAAAATAGCTCTTCCAAATAATCCATCTTTTTTAAGGGGGCCTCCCGAGTGGCTACGGTCATTGATTTTAAATCACTTGCCCCTCATCGCTGCAGGTTCGAATCCCATTGGGGTGGTTCTACCCGGGTGCCCGTCCGTACATTAAATACTGTTCGGATTGGCACCGGAGGGGGGGGGGTCTTCCTCTACCGGTAATAGCTGGAGAGTTGCCATATGACCTGTGTTGTTTGTGCGTCATTAAACCCCCAAAACGATAGATAATGAAATACCACCTCAGTACTATTGTTAGTACATCTTGGATTGTCTCTAGTAGAGGACATACAACTATTCATATGGCATACTCTATTGTTGAAAATACGTAGCTGTTGAGTATCAGTAAGTTTATTCGTCTCAGTTTCGGGTACATTAAAATGTGTCCCTAATCCTATCATACCCGTATCAACAAAGTGTACTATCCATAACTGTATGCAAATAATATACTAGAGGACATAGAAAACGCACACCTACATTATATACTAGATGACATAGAAAACGCACACCTACATTATATACTAGAGGACATAGAAAACGCACACCTACATTATATACTAGAGGACATAGAAAACGCACACCTACATTATATACTAGAGGACATAGAAAACGCACACCTACATTATATACTAGAGGACATAGAAAACGCACACCTACATTATATACTAGAGGACATAGAAAACGCACACCTACATTATATACTAGAGGACATAGAAAACGCACACCTACATTATATACTAGAGGACATAGAAAACGCACACCTACATTATATACTAGAGGACATAGAAAACGCACACCTACATTATATACTAGAGGACATAGAAAACGCACACCTACATTATATACTAGAGGACATAGAAAACGCACACCTACATTATATACTAGAGGACATAGAAAACGCACACCTACATTATATACTAGAGGACATAGAAACGCACACCTACATTATATACTAGAGGACATAGAAAACGCACATCTACATTATATACTAGAGGACATAGAAAACGCACACCTACATTATATACTAGAGGACATAGAAAACGCACACTTACATTATATGATTATTATTACATGAAAACGAAATACGAAGGATTCCATCAAAGATATATCACATTTTTATTACAAAAACACAAACTGAACAACTAAAAATATCCCAAAATGTTTAAAACTATGTATTTATATAGTTATTGTTTTTCATATAAAACACACTTATCTGAAGTGTGCGTTTTCTATATCCTGAGACAATTACATTTTCACCAACTATAAGCCAAGCAATTGCTGTTTAGCATGTGTCAGAATGTCGGGTAATAAATGGAACACGTACCTTATGGTGCTCCAAAGCATCCAGGGCTCTCGAGTATCCATCCTTGGAATAGACGCAGAGGGCGGACAGGAGTTCGAACACCTGCTGTTTCACTGTGACATTGTCTGTGGTGAGTGCTGAAGTAAAACAATATAAATCAATTATCAGTTTGTACGTTTCGAAGTAACACAATATAAATTAATTACCAGTTTGTACGTTTCGAAGTAACACAATATAAATTAATTACTAGTTTGTAAGTTTCGAAGTAACACAATATAAATTAATTACTAGTTTGTAAGTTTCGAAGTAACACAATATAAATCAATTATCAGTTTGTAAGTTTCGAAGTAACAATAAATAAATTATCAGTTTGTAAGTTTCGAAGTAACAATAAATCAATTATCAGTTTGTAAGTTTCGAAGTAACAATAAATAAATTATCAGTTTGTAAGTTTCGAAGTAACACAATATAAATGAATTACTAGTTTGTAAGTTTCGAAGTAACACAATATAAATGAATTACTAGTTTGTAAGTTTCGAAGTAACACAATATAAATAAATTACTAGTTTGTAACAGTTTCGAAGAGTAATATCACTGTTGGCTACAATGCCCTCTGAATCGCTAAGTTACGAGTTATTTACATACAGAACTATTATAGGAACATATTGAAGCTCAACGAATTATTACACTCCAATAAGCTTTCCATGGAAGAGCTTTGTATGTTATATTGGAGCTTCAATGCGGAAGACCATCACGATTATAAAGATTTACAATACATTGATGTACTAATTATGAGCCGCAATTGTGGCTATTTTCGGCAGTGAAGCAATTTCGCTAATGCACAATAATATATACAATTTTACATTTCCTTCCAGGTTAACATGGCTGATACAATCAGATATAGTATCGCTATATGTATACTAGAGGACAAAGAAAACGCACGCCTACATTATATGATTAGTATTACATGAACACGAAATACGGCGGATTCCATCAAAGATATATCGCATCTTTATTACAAAACACAAACTGAACAACATGTTTAAAACTATGTATTTATATAGTTATTGTTTTTCATGTAAAAACACACTTATCCGAAGTGTGCGTTTTCTATGTCCTCTAGTATATATACAATTTTACATTTTCTTCCAGGTTTAATTGGTTAGCATGACTGATACCATCAGCTTTATTGTCGTTGTATGTAAATCTAGCGATACTGTCGCATACGTACATTGTTTCCATGACAAGATATCTCGATAATTACCCGAGTTACTTTTTCAGGCTATGGTTCTCTGCGATCACCTTTGAGATACACGTTTTATATTAACACGTTTATCTATTATTTCCTTTACCTTGGCATCCGAGATATGCCGCTCTTAAGTAGAACTCTCTACAATCTGTCAATCATCCCATACATTCATTTCTGTCTAATCTCCGCATATCCGTACTAAAAGATTATATCGTTATAGCTCCAAATCAAATATAATGTTAACTATTAAGACTGTTTCATTGATACCAATAACACTTTTATATCATTATCATGCACAGCTTTTAGTAGAGTTATCGTTACAACCGCACTGCTTTTACCTATATCTGATTTATTTGAACATAATTGTACAGCTTGATTTAGGTGAGCCTATTTCAAAGGTCTTTCATGTCTTTGACGCTATGGATAGTTTTGGTACATTTGAAGGATAGGTCAAGATGTTCTAAGGAACCTCTGTAGCCGAGTGTTTAAGGTCGAGTCTTCAAATAACTTGCATCTCAAGTCTTCAAATAGCTTGCCTCGCACCACTGTATGTTCGACTCCCAATTAGGGTCGACTTATGGCATGTGAGGGAGCGTATCTAGTAAGCAGGTAGTTCTACCCGGGTGCCAGCCCGTACCTGAAGTACTACTTGCTCGGGTGGACGCCTGTGTTCGTTCACCAATAACATCCGGAGAGTCGCACTATAAACCTAGATTATCTGTGTTACTTTAAACCAAAAACCAACAAAACAATATATTCCGGGGATAAACGAGAGAGTCCCATATCGCCACTCGTACTACCGTATGGCAGTACATTGCATTACAATATACACTAACAATACAACAGCATAAAGTCAAAGCAGGATACCTATGCATTGCAGGCGAATGCTGATTGGAATGTTGGGCTAGTATAATGTTTTCGAGTTTAAGCAGAATCTGATTGGAAAGGTGTGTAGAAACATTTCGATGGAAGTGTGTGTAGAAACATTTCGATGGAAGGTGTGCAGAAACATTTCGATGGAAGGTGTGTAGAAACATTTCGATGGAAGTGTGTGTAGAAACATTTCGATGGAAGGTGTGCAGAAACATGTCGATGGAAGGTGTGTAGAAACATTTCGATGGAAGGTGTGTAGAAACATTTCGATGGAGGGTTTGTAGAAACATTTCGATGGAAGGTGTGCAGAAACATTTCGATGGAAGGTGTGTAGAAACATTTCGATGGAAGATGTGTAGAAACATTTCGATGGAAGGTGAGTAGAAACATTTCGATGGAAGGTGTGTAGAAACATTTCGATGGAAGGTTTGTAGAAACATTTCGATGAAAGGTGTGTAGAAACATTTCGATGGAAGGTTTGTAGAAACATTTAGATGGAAGGTGTGCAGAAACATTTCGATGGAAGGTGTGTAGAAACATTTCGATGGAAGATGTGTAGAAACATTTCGATGGAAGGTGTGTAGAAACATTTCGATGGAAGGTGTGTAGAAACATTTCGATGGAAGGTTTGTAGAAACATTTCGATGAAAGGTGTGTAGAAACATTTCGATGGAAGGTTTGTAGAAACATTTCGATGGAAGGTTTGTAGAAAAGGTGAAGGACAATCAATAAATGACTTTGTAGACTTTGTAGAAACATTCCGGGAGGATCGAAGAAATACTCTTTAGAACAATTGAAACTGTTTGTGTACACCCTGCGCCATATCTCCATTAACATGTATTAAAGAGTCAGAATACGTCAGATATGCAATGAGCATGATGTTATCGAAAGCTTTTTCAAATTCCATTTAGTAGACATGTCATACCAACTAAATACAGTCTACATCCGTTATGTCAAAGTCGGTTATGTCGAATTATCCGGTTACCACGAAGTCGGATCAAAGTCCCGTTTCAGACACTATCCGCATACTGGCTCAGTTTATATCGAATTTCGTTAAGTCAAACTTCGGTTATGTCGAAGTATTTTGCTCGGTCCGACGGAATTCGACATAGCGGGTGTAGACTGTACGTCGAAACGTGACAATCAGTCATAAAATACTAAAACACTTAAATCTGACGTGTGACATCCTACAACTAACGTGTTGTTGTTGTAGCCTGTCTGAGATCGAATTTGATTTCCTCCTATATATCCGCTATGAAACACCCATAGATTGACATTTATATGATGAGCTAAGCTTTCGAATTACATAACAAGTGTCCTTGTAAGTGAAAATAAATGCGTGAATTTTAACTCTAGTCTAACGGTCTACTTTGATTAACATCATACCGTGTACAGGGCTTTCAATAATAAGTTGGTTTTAACTCTAGTCTAACGGTCTACTTTGATTAACATCATATTTGTGCAGGGCTTTCAATAATAAGTTGGTTTTAACTCTAGTCTAACGGTCTACTTTGATTAACATCATACTTGTGCAGGGCTTTCAATAATAAGTTGGTTTTAACTCTAGTCTACCGGTCTACTTTGATTAACATCATACTTGTGCAGGGCTTTCAATAATAAGTTGGTTTTAACTCTAGTCTAACTGTCTACTTTGATTAACATCATACGTGTACAGAGCTTTCAATAATAAGTTGGTTTTAACTCTAGTCTAACGGTCTACTTTGATTAACATCATACGTGTACAGAGCTTTCAATAATAAGTTGGTTTTAACTCTAGTCTAACGGTCTACTTTGATTAACTTCATACTTGTGCAGGGCTTTCAATAATAAGTTGGTTTTAACTCTAGTCTAACGGTCTACTTTGATTAACTTCATACTTGTACAGAGCTTTCAATAATAAGTTGGTGTTAACTCTAGTCTAACGGTCTACTTTGATTAACTTCATACTTATACAGAGCTTTCAATAATAAGTTGGTTTTAACTCTAGTCTAACGGTCTACTTTGATCAACATCATACGCGTACAGAGCTTTCAATAATAAGTTGGTTTTAACTCTAGTCTAACGGTCTACTTTGATCAACATCATACGCGTACGGGGCTTTCAATAATAAGTTGGACTACGGATTTGCATGCGCCTATGTGACATGGTCTATAATGCTGGATTGTTTGGCTGTAAAGACAATTCTCTCTAAGACAAAGAACAACTGGTTTACATGGTTGGAGTGAATGCAGTAGCATAGCCAGATTCTTCATTATCCTCCAGTGTAGGAGAGCTATAAAGCACATCCCGAGAACGTTTGTCATGCTATACTGACAGCGTGGGTGGAGAGGGGGCGGTGGTGGAGGATCCTCAAAGGCCGTCTTCCTCCACGAATAATAAGAGTCGCCATACGTGGCCTAGGTTGTTGATGTGACTTTAAGCCCCAAAAAAACAGTTTTTAAGCCCCAAAAAAACAGTTTTGCTATGTCTAAGTTTGGGTTTTTGCCCATGTCTATCACGTGTACAGCTCATTGAGGCGGTTGGGCGTACAATGCGTCTATATTAGTCTTATATTAATGACTCATGTTACTAATAAATAATTGCAACAACTTATGTTGCTACCGTAACAGTTTTAAAATAACTTCATACCAGCTTAACAAGGTGATGCGTATATTATTAATATATCTGCCCAAAATTACAAATGCTTAATGTAGTATTGATGTCTGCACGCCAACCTAGTGTTATTTACGAGAGAGATTCCATCAACATTGACGTGTTTGGCAACGCTTTGTGAGCATTTTAAATAAAACCAACATATTTAAGATTTAAAATACACGGTCGTGCAAAGGCAACCGCGACGAAATAAGCAAGAAAACGTGCATTCATTTTGGTAGCTTACGCAGTAGCAGCACAACAGACACGCATATTGGACGTGTTAGCACAGCAAGGCCATGTAGTAATCAGCTGTTTCTTTGCAAAAGATACCCACACACACTACTGTCAAATGCTTGAAACTAAAGTGGGTTAAAACAGTTTATTCCAATAAATGTACATGTATAACACAAAAAATGTTACAAATTACATAAATTGTGAATGGTTTGGATTGGAAAACACGTTTTCAGAAAACTAAATTCAAACAACTTGGCTGGATTTGGACTACCTGATAAGAGATCTAACTGAATATGAATATAGATAAAACACAACTACTAGCGTTATGTAGATTTTCGAGGTATTAATAAAGTATTGGCGCGGTTGGAGAACCCAGTCACATGTGTTTGTTCTCAGTATTGTAAGCTGATTAGTAGACTAATTAGTATAGCCGCCATGGTGCACTATATTCGGTGCCCGCCCGGTAAATGAGCGGTTGTGGGTTCATGATTGAGGTCTCGGGAGGGATTAGTCTAAAGCTGTAACAATTTGATTTGCAAGCGAGCTAAAATTTGTTTTTGTTTGTCTTTGGGTTGTATGCATGCATCAGCACCATGTTGGTCTATATCGCCGACGGGCAATTTACCTAACAGCACCTTTCCTGGGAAGGCCCCACCGGTTAACAAGTACTTAGTGCACCAACCTACGTAAGAAATTGCCAATTTTTTCTTATAAATGAGACATGACCAGAGCGTGGCTTGAACCCATGACCACCAGTGATGATAGGTTACAGTGGTAGACACCTCAGCGACCGTAACCACTCGACCAAGGAGGCGGACCGTACTAAAATACATGCGTAACAATTTTGAGAAATACACATTGATGCGCAAGTGTATGCGGAATAATGGGAGGGGAATACCCTAATAGTTGTTTCATCACTTATATTAAGAATATTATAAGATAGTTTGATACTTCGTCGTCAGTAGATGTATGTAACAAGAGAATTACACATCCGGACACTACAATATCTTTCATTTACAAACATGTAAATTCGTCAGTAAGTTTTGCCTATAGCATAGTGGAATACAATACAGGGTATTAGAATAGCACTCGGATAGTGTACTATCCCTGTACGTGTATCTTGCTTCGTGCATCACAATAATCACCCATATAATCTGGGTAACTGCGCATCACATTAATATTTCATCACGTCATACTTGGGAACCCCGGGTGAGAATTGCGTGTTAACCGTAACAATTGCATGTACGTGCTATACACTTAACATTTACACGGTAACACGTGTGCAATGTGAGACTCATTGTATGCCATGTTTTTTATATGTGTATTGCATAGCTGTAGATAGTTCAACTCCGAACTACGACATGTCATTGTGTATTGCATAGCTGTAGATAGTTCAACTCCGAACTACGACATGTCATTGTGTATTGCATAGCTGTAGATAGTTCAACTCCGAACTACGACATGTCATTGTGTATTGCATAGCTGTAGATAGTTCAACTCCGAACTACGACATGTCATTGTGTATTGCATAGCTGTAGATAGTTCAACTCCGAACTACGACATGTCATTGTGTATTGCATAGCTGTAGATAGTTCAACTCCGAACTACGACATGTCATTGTGTATTGCATAGCTGTAGATAGTTCAACTCCGAACTACGACATGTCATTGTGTATTGCATAGCTGTAGATAGTTCAACTCCGAACTACGACATGTCATTGTGTATTGCATAGCTGTAGATAGTTCAACTCCGAACTACGACATGTCATTGTGTATTGCATAGCTGTAGATAGTTCAACTCCGAACTACGACATGTCATTGTGTATTGCATAGCTGTAGATAGTTCAACTCCGAACTACGACATGTCATTGTGTATTGCATAGCTGTAGATAGTTCAACTCCGAACTACGACATGTCATTGTGTATTGCATAGCTGTAGATAGTTCAACTCCGAACTACGTCATGTCATTGTGTATTGCATAGCTGTAGATAGTTCAACTCCGAACTACGTCATGTCATTGTGTATTGCATAGCTGTAGATAGTTCAACTCCGAACTACGACATGTCATTGTGTATTGCATAGCTGTAGATAGTTCAACTCCGGACTACGTCGTGTCATTGTGTATTGCATAGCTGTAGATAGTTCAACTCCGGACTACGTCGTGTCATTGTGTATTGCATAGCTGTAGATAGTTCAACTCAGGACTCCTTATTACAATGTAGTGTATAGTTATATACAGTTCAACTCGAGACTGCGTCATATCACTGTGTATTGCATAGCTATATATACAGTTCAACTCGAGACTGCGTCATGTCACTGTGTATTGCATAGCTATATATACAGTTCAACTCGAGACTGCGTCATGTCACTGTTTATTGCATAGCTATATATAGAGTTCAACTCGAGACTGCCTCATGTCACAGTGAATTGCATAGCTATATATAGAGTTCAACTAAAGACTGCTTCACATGATGTATAATGTATTGCATATCTGTATACACCTCCCCTTGAAACAAAATAAGCATACTTACATTTGGCCTATTCAATGCCACATTACATGTAACTAACAAACAAATAACAAGAACGTGTTGAGTGATCGTGTTCACACACGTGATACAAATCTGAAATACCGGATTCATTTAGATTCCCATAGTAAAACTGCGATAGTATGAGATTATACATTGTAAACCATTTTCTCATGTAATTATACGCATACATTACAACTCGGAAATGCTATATAGCTTTTGCCATAAACATGTAATAAAATTATATGGTGAGGGTAGACACGCATCCTAGTTTTATTACTGTATATATACTCACACGAAAAAGAAAGTGTGCACTTGGTTAGAGGGAACATTTTATACTTATATATAGAAGCAATATATAGGCAAATTTGGTATCAAAATGTGCAAAAATGTATTGGCTACACGATGGTTTACTTTTAATTGAAATTTGATAATTATCAGAACACTGTTTTACGTGTGAATATAAGTATATAATTTCCCCTCTAACCAAATGCACACTTTCTTTTTCGTGTGAGTATATATATAATGTATCATAGTCATATCTTATATATGTTTGCCTTTTATTACACATAATGTTCAACGGTTCCCCGGGAAAGTATTTATATGTATGGTTTCAACCCTATATATTAGTCATTTATTTTACCATTGAATATCGATAGTCTATAGTTCAAACATTATTATATAATATCCCCTTGTCATTGCTGGGATTAACTGTGTGTGTATATAAACATATATACCCGGTCATGCTGCTGCCCCTGTGCATCGCAATGTCTTGTATACTAGAGGGCATAGAAAACGCACACTTCGGATAATTGTGTTTTTACATGAATCATCATCGTCATCATCATCATCATCATCATCATCATCATCATCATCATCATCATCATCATCATCATCATCATCATCATCATCATCATCATCATCTACAGTGATTGCATCACTCTGCATAGTGTATACTCGCAAGATTTGATATATCTTTGATGGAATCATTCGTATTTCGTTTTCATGCAATAATAATCATATAATGTAGGTGTGCGTTTTCTATGTCCTCTAGTATATAATGTAGGTGTGTGTTTTCTATGTCCTCTAGTATATAATGTAGGTGTGCGTTTTCTATGTCCTCTAGTATATAATGTAGGTGTGCGTTTTCTATGTCCTCTAGTATATAATGTAGGTGTGCGTTTTCTATGTCCTCTAGTATATAATGTAGGTGTGCGTTTTCTATGTCCTCTAGTATATAATGTAGGTGTGTGTTTCTATGTCCTCTAGTATATAATGTAGGTGTGTGTTTTCTATGTCCTCTAGTATATAATGTAGGTGTGCGTTTTCTATGTCCTCTAGTATATAATGTAGGTGTGTGTTTTCTATGTCCTCTAGTATATAATGTAGGTGTGTGTTTTCTATGTCCTCTAGTATATAATGTAGGTGTGCGTTTTCTATGTCCTCTAGTATATTATGTAGGTGTGCGTTTTCTATGTCCTCTAGTATATAATGTAGTGTGCGTTTTCTATGTCCTCTAGTATATAATGTAGGTGTGCCTTTTCTATGTCCTCTAGTATATGTGCAACTCCCATGCAAAACGTATGCAACCGATCGTTTTAACAATATACAGGTTCATCTTGCTCAGCTCATACTTGACAGCGTTATTGCGCCTGTCGTTCACTTAGAACAGTTCAGTAATGGCACCTTGAATGTACATATGCTGATGTGGCTTTATTTTAATGATATGTAAAGTGCATGTTCACGCTGTAGTAAATCTAGTTTTGCAACAGCAGATGCCGGAGAATATTGGACACATTAGCGACATAACCTTACTCTGTTAACATTAAATCTATTTTTGCAACAGCAGATGCCGGAGAATAGTGGACACATTAGCGACAACATTTAATGTGCTAATATTAAATGTATCTTGCAATAGCAGATGCCGGGCAATATTGAACACATTAGCGACATAACCTTACTCTGTAACCATTAAATGTTCACAAATACCGAGTCCTTGTTGAATTCCTTCACTATACAAATACGCTATTGCTGTGTTATAATTTAATATGCGTTGCTACATTCCAAGTCCGTACTATTTGCTAATGAGTCGATCAAATAAACCGTTCCCATCACCAGGTTATAACTTCACATACTGCAAACAATAGCAAATGTTAATTTTGTATTTGTTCCTGACGACCTCGTCAGTGTTCCATCGTTCACACATAGATATATTACAACAGGGATAGGACGCTTGCATATTTCATATAGCAAATACCTCAGATAATACGCAGCTCTATATATGCTGGTCGTAAATTATGCATATTCCTTTAGTCATCAAACACATATTAGCAGTCACGGTGTTCGTTGCTTCTGTCGTAGGGTGCAGCACTTTTCTGTTGGTTCACTAGTGAATTCAGATATGAGTAAGGTGTCATGCTGATTTTTTTTTATCTGTAGTCTAGTGGTAACACGCTGGACTGGTAATCCAGGGATCGCAGGTTCGATCTCCCGTCTGACCCTAATACAATTAACAGTCTTTCAGATGGGACTTTAAACCGAGGTCTCGTGTCGGTGCTTTACACCGTGCACGTAAAAGAACAAGAGGAGACGTTGGAATGGGTCTTTGTCTGTATCACTGTATCACTGTATCATCCACTAAAAATCTAAAATGACTAATCTCTTCAGGAGGCGTCACTCATATGGGCAACCGGTAGCGACGATAAATAAACGTAAAACACACACGCTGAATTGAGGGGGGGGGGTAGCAACATAGTGAAAAACTGCTTTGTTTGAGAATATTGAGTAATATTGCATAGTATCATTTATATAAATGCTAGATGAAAATAATGGAAGATGTGAAGAAGACTATGTGATATTTGCTAAACAACCACGAGATGCTGCGGGATTTGGTGATGTTTCAAGTCCATGTTATTATAGCCTTCTGGTTCACATGACTCACCACTGTAGTGATGTTTGCATTGACGTACTTATCAGACAGAGCATCATTCGTTTAAACTACGAAGAAACGTAGAGATTAACCGTATTTCAATATATCTGTTTAAACACCAATACGCCTAACACTATTGCGGCTTGCTAGCATTTCAGTTTGACACGGTGACCATTTAAGGAATGAATCTCAAGTTAATAGTTTCCATCAGGGTATGAACTACATTGGGTGGAGTTAAAGTGTGGATACCTCATTCCTGATGGAATCCATCGCCACGAGGGAGAGAGATGGGGCAATGTGGAATTTAAATGCCTTGCCTAAGAGCACAATCGTAACGGCTACAGCTGACTCGAGCCTTTCGCACCTGAATCGAACGCGTTACCACTGTGCTATCACGACTTCCACGACACGCCTTTTCTCGATACGAACACTACCCAGCACTGCTAATGCGCATGCCCGTAACTTCAAGTGCGCATGGCAGCTGCATATTATTAGTTGGGAACCCTCATACGAAAATGTATACAATCAGGGCATATATACGTTCATCGAAGGAAATGCAATAGTGATGTAAAAAGAAGAAATTTGGTCAATTGATAGTGTGAAGCAGTACAACACATATCCAGTCAGACTTGTAAAAAACTGCAACCGGATTTTTTACTTGAAATATTTTTACAACGATTGCGAAACAAGCTTTAGCATCAATATTAATCACTCTCATTGGCGCGGATATGTGCGTAAATGTGATCATTCGTGATGGGGGAAACCGGAATACCCGGCGAACCCTCGCCTGTTCGATCTGCCGAGCACGTACTGCAGCCATTAAACGTGCATACACAGTTAATCCCAATGCAGACATAAGTATGTGATGTGAAGACGGTGAAACTGGAAAAGGCACAGATTAACACACGACTCAGACATTTGCTAACAGCTGGCACTCACGAACATGCAATTAGACATGTATGTGAGAAATGTGCTTAGTATGTGAAACATAGAATCAACTATTGAACTTGGTGAGGATGTTCTAGTATGATATAGTATATTGCTGCATTATTGACTTAATTAGTAAATATTTAGGGCATCTTAATTGATGTTTTCTCAATCTTAATTGATATATCGTTGTATATGTAAATTATAAAACTCACAACAAAATACCAAAAATACTTCGCAAATGTGAGAATTAATCCCAAGATATAAACTAGTTCTATGGGCAGATGCTCAAATAAAGACAAACTATCAAAGTATACTTTGCAGCTGTGGAAATTGTTTCCAAATCCGTGACCTGGACTATTTCTATGAACAAATGCTAAAATACCGAAAATGCTTTTCAACTGTGAGAATTGATGTGACAAACAGATGCAGATAACCTTCATGTTAATCCACAGTTGTCTCGGTATATACAACGATAACCTTAGAGGTCACCCTGCTGCTTTAAATGATGATGAAGAGACAGTCACTGCGGCATAAGTGGACAAACCAGCAGTTACAGTGGAAGGATACACATAAAATAGCGATATATCTGTGAGAACAAATAAACGAAATGATAACTTAATGAGTCATTGAGATTACTTAAGTCTGTGTTTTGGTTGTAATAGTATTTTATGCCGAGAAAGACGTTTGTTTGGGTTGATCGTGATTTTTGTAATACGTTCAGGTCTGATGTCTCAGTATTATCATTCCTATTGAAACTGAATGCTATATACCACAATTCGAAGCATTAGATGAAACAGCATGTATTTGTTCTGTTACATATATAATTTATATATACATGTACAGCGACTCTCCAGCTAGTATTAGTGGAGAAAGACACAGGTGCCCTTCAGTGCAGCATTGCAGGCACGTACGGACACCCAGGTAGAACCACATCCGAACCGGAAGCATGGTGGATAGCTTCCTCACATGAAATAATTCGATATCCCCAATGGGATTCGAACCTGCAGCGATGAGGGGCAAGTGATTTGACGTCAACGACCGTAACCATTAGGCCACAGAGGGTCCTTGGTTTCAGTGTAAGTATTGTAATATTCTACTCAAGGACATTTGCGTTCTTCATACACTACTTATCATATTTAGTTGAGAATCCAAGGACACTGAAGGTAGTGATACCCTAAGACAAGACACTTAAATTCACAATTGTTCCTACTCCCTTCATCGTGGCGACTGTATTAAAGAAGAAGACGTTTTATTTGCACATAAACCCACAAATGGGTCATTTACAAGGAACAATATAACAAATAATGAAAATAACGCAGCATGGCAAAGATGGCGGGATCGCATGACTTAACACACACATTTTTATAGTTGTGTACATACACTTATTAAATCAGGAAATGAGATATGGAGAGCGATACAACTATTGTTGTAAGAACTTGTTTTGCAATCAAGCTCAGAGAAATGTGTATAAACGAACTAAAACAACTCGACGAATATTTAGTAGAAAGACTAAGGGGTCAAATCAACAACATTAACATATACAGGGAACCTCATCCATTTTTGTTGAAACATTATTCTAACCTGTACAGTACCATCATATCAGGACAAACATCTGCAAATGTCATTTAAGTCATTAACCTTCTACTATATGTCCTTATATCTCAACAGTCCTATTTCCTACATTCAAAATGGACAATAATACTGTGCCGCCGATACACTTGGAAAGCTTTAAACAATACATTGGGTGTGACCCTAAATCTGCTATTTCTGTAATGACTTATTCTACACTTCAAGTTGAAAGTTAATTGCTTTTAAAGCCCTTGTCACCTCGACTTAATTAAAGGTTTTTGGAGCTAGATTATCGCTGTTTTGATCGTATTTCTTAAATCACCCAGTGACTGGACGGTAAAGTAGAGTAGGTATGTTGCAATTAATTGATTTTTGTATAATACCATGTACAGACTTGATTGGGCGTGCAGACAATGGTGGTTTGTAATCATTTAATGACGCCCTGCTTATTAGTTTATAATTTATCTCTGGCAATTTCCATTTTTTTCTGGTCAGTTTACCTTTGCATAATATGCTTCTTAGCTATGATACACTTTTTTCGAAATGGGTAATATTTCATTTCGTTATTATCAGTGCTCTCAAATCTGTTTTGCAAGCGTGCCTTGAAAGAAAGGAAGTTGGTGGTATGACCTGAAGACATGTTTATAGACAGAACCAGCTATAGAAAACTACTGTAGAAAATTGTTGCATTTCATTTCATAGCGGGCGTGTATAGTGTTATGGCTGAGTAGTGCATTTACACGGATTCCAACTGTAAATGCAATATTTACCATAATGAAGTGCATTCAAATGGACAGTTTCCTGTCAATCAAAGATGCTATTACCGCAAATCAAAGCATATCCGGTTCGTTCTAATGACAACGTAGCCCATCTGTAGAAGAAAGAATACACCATAATGGATGCTTAAATAAAATCACAGGATATTAAAACGCTGGGTGTGGAACCAATACACGTTAAACAAGCATGATCCAACTATATTCATTTTCCATTGATTTGATCAAAACTAATGAATGATGTTCTTTGTATGAGGAAACGTTCATTCACGACAAGCTTGCACTTATTCCAAGGACTATGCCCGTAAGCATACGTAATTACTCTGTACTTGATTTATATCATATGCATAATGCATGTACTTTCGGTTTGTCCAATCTAATCCAATAAGTTTGTTTCTAGTCGCTTTCACTGAGACATGTGGGCGGCTGCATCGTCTAAGTTGATTATACATTCGTACAAAGCATCGTCGATTATTCCTGGATGAAATATGTTATATGATGTCGCTTATAGTGTAGATGTTGGTGCGTTGACAATTATTTGATGACATCTTTCTTTCTGTTGGCATTTCTGGGAATGCTCCTTAGTCCACAAAAGCGTCTTCTTAGGCCAAACCCTCACTGTTGTTTATTCGCAGTGCAGCAGCATGAGAATTGCTCCAGTTAGCAGCTGGTCATCTAGGTCGCTTCTGTATCTGATCATATCGCCACTACTTCTGTAGAACTGCGACGGTGAAAGCATGTGCCCCATGTAAGTTCAACAACCAGACGATCCCGGACTCCTTTGTTGCTGCTGGCTGCTAGATATGCATCGGCCGCGACGTGCACTTCACAAGAGAGGTCAGCAGTTTCCGTCTTATATCCATGGCCAACATCATGGACGGAAAACTATTCTCAGCCAACCTAGTTTCTTAAAATATTACGTGCAGAAACTATCAGGTAGGGGCGCTTCAGACATGATATGCGTCTTCGTTGACAATACTAAATACACACCTTCAAACAACATGTAGCTGTGGTGACAGTGGATTGATATTTATGATTAAATATACAAGACGCCTGTCGTGAGTTGAAGCACAATGTTACGCACAACAAACAAGCTGGGCAACATGATCCATATTTATCAGAATAAAAGATTCTATTCCTGGAGAGTATTTTATTACCAATAAAGAGGTAATAACGAAGGGATCTGATAAACCATATCAACGATAGTTTAGGCTATATATGAGCCGTGTTTTGTGTGCAATATTTGAATAGAATCTTAAACCTGACATGATTCTATTGTAAATGAATGATAAATCGTACAATAACGGTGATATGGATTTCAATTAGATAGATATAGGCATGAAGAACAGGTCGTACATTAGTTTGAGTTCATTGAAAAAGTGATTGACGATTCCATCACCATCGATCAAGGAACAAATGTGCCACTTCATAGTCGATTAATTGACATGTAAATAATCGCAAATTATGGAGAGTGCTATCAGTATCTTAATGTCGTGTAAAGGCTCCGATGAGTTAATACATAAACGGTTTCGGTTGCCACATACACTCCAGAATTACTGAATGCTAGTATATACGTTACTATGTCCCTTTTTCGTAGACGGTACCATTTCCGTTACGTGATATTCTCAGAAAGCATGTTATCATTGATTTAGAGCATTATTTTTAAAATACCCAATTAGCGGCGATATTGCAGCTTTATTACAAAGGTACTGTTATAGATGAGTGTGATATACTTGCTTTTTTTTAATACTTTATTTATTTTACAACGATTGCGAAGCTTTAACAACTTATATTAATCTCTCTCGTTGGCTCGGATGAAAGCGTATATGTGGTCATTCATGTGGGAGGAAACGTTTGTTTATCTCTAATAATTCCATGTTGGAGTTCCATTGTAGCCTACTATGGTGTAATCTAAATATGTAGTGTTATAAATACTGTATATAAAATGTGATGAGATGAAGATAAAGATTACTACTACCACTTCTTAGAGATTGATTATGGGCAGTTTGCAGTTCGCATACCATCATGATTATCTGGTTAATGCCGAACATCCAGGAGTTGGTATACGTGCACATATGCTAGCGTATGCACATGACAACTTGGATAACATTTTATTATCTTATCATCTGGAATCAGATCTGTGTGTAACTGACGAAGAGTGTGTGTGTTTTACGTTTATTTATCGTCGCTACCGGCTGCCCATATGAGCGACGCCTCCTGAAGATATTAGTCATTTTAGATTTTGGAGGATAGTGCAGTGATACAGACATAGACCCATTCCAGAGTCTCCTCAGGTTCTTTTACGTGCACGGTGTAAAGCACCGACACGAGACCTCGGTTTAAAGTCCCATCTGAAAGACTGTTAATTTTATTAGGGTCAGACGGGGGATCGAACCTGCGATCCCTGGATTACCAGTCCAGCGTGTTACCACTGGACTACAGATCCGTCTGTACTGACGAAGAAGTTACTAAGGCTAGTCATAAATTGCTGCTCATGTGAGACAGGTCGTTGAGATTATAGGACAACATTGTTGTGTTTGGTCCCTGAACACTCGCTCATCTCGAACATTAATTCTGTGTTTTCGTGTGCTTAGCATAATACAGTTTCCTTTGAAGCATACAAACTAAAACTGCCAATACCACTGACCGTGGTGACTTCCCACCATGACATGCCTCTGAAACAAAATTACGATCCTGTGATATTGAAACGATGTAGAAAGAATTCATTAAGCAACTTGAATCATTGAAGGTGTCCAGATGCTTTCATTCTTTCTGACTCAACAAGAATTCACAAGCCATAAACAGACACCAAAAGTGGCTGTTTATATCGTTTTTACTCTGTACTAGCAGTCGCCTCTCTAATAAAGTGGGAGTTCTCGTGTTGTTATTCCCGTCACGATGAAGCATTGTGGAATGGAAGATAATAACACTTTGCTTTATTAACGAATTGTTGAACTTACACTGACACCGCATATGACTCGACAGAAATTTAATTGAAGAAAGATTGCGACTGCTTCAAAAGGCATCTCGATTTCAGTTAAATGACATCAAAA
This sequence comes from Archivesica marissinica, assembly GCA_014843695.1. NCBI lineage: Eukaryota > Metazoa > Mollusca > Bivalvia > Venerida > Vesicomyidae > Archivesica > Archivesica marissinica. The sequence continues at coordinate 54,337,752 of CM026391.1, read as the reverse complement.
TTGCTGGTTATCGTTAATGATTTTATATTGATGCAGTCTGCATTCCAAAAGGTAAGTAGTACACCGCATTTGAACATTTGCGCTAACTGCTGAGTCTGACATGTACTTGTTTATGACATTTATTCAAGGTCTTCGTAACCTAGGTAATCTAGTCAAACATTGACGTAGTTTTAACTATCGACCACCATTTACCATTGTATCTGAAGGAAATCAACAAAACATCGCGCATTCCAATGCGATGACAGCGATGCTGACAGTAGCTGTATTGTCATATTGTGCCTATTTTTAGCTACAAATCAAAGTGGTATAGTGTTTTTTGACCACACTGAGACAAACTGTGTTTGTTATTGTCAGAATCGCTTATTGATATAGCGTTTCACAACTGTCTTCAATAACCCACTGGATGTTGTAACGTTGACAAATCGTGATCCGGGTGTCAAAACGATCAACTTCCTGTCATGTGACCATCTCGGACAGTACGTCTGCTTGCTAGTATACGTAATATTTCAACTACACACCAGACTATACGACATACAGAACCTTGCAACAGTAGCTATACACAGTTTATACTGCCGCAGATAGAGTTAGTCACTGCTGTCTAATTATACTCGAAACCGACATATCCTTTAGTAATTTCTTCTACTTTACAAGTGTAAAGAACACGGCAACATGATCCTAATACATGTAATAACATCTATACAAGATGTAAGACATAACTGTATCAAACTGTGGCCACAGTGTTTCTCCCGTCTATCTTCGTATGACTAATTTTACAAGAACCAGGTATATTCTCTTTTTATGAAAATGTGTCATTTCAGCATAATTATTATATTTTTGATTTAGTCGGTCATGTATCATAAGACGGTTCATGAGTGCGACTTGAAATCTACCCTGTATCTTACATGTTGATCTATTTCTAGCACGTATGTCAGTCAAAGTGACAATGAGAGACATCGGTCAGTTACTGCCCCTGGGTACTCTCTAAAAATAGATAGGTCCTATTAAGTGTTTACCTCCTCTGTTTTTATCGTTGTTTTCTTTGCACAACGTGTTAGCAATTTTATTCCACTATCGCGTCATATGATTATTAAATCACTATATCTCGACAAATCTCCTACAGTATAATACTATATGCAATGGGTACTTATTTGTAAAACAATGTTATCAGTTAATTAACACGATGATAAACTCATTTATCATACCGCAACATCTGGTTAGGGAAAAACAATAAAAACAAAGGATTCCAACTAAAAGGACCTATTTACATTTTAGAATAACTCAGATTTTATCTGCCAAGGGTGGTAATAGAAAATTAAAGATGTCTCTCATTTGCAGCAACAGGGTGGTAAATGGAGCATTATTTCACATGTCAATAGAATTACATATTTATTTATTAAAGTCCCCGTAAAAGTCCGGGATATTCACTTAATGTAATTAGGGTTGACAGTTTAGCTCAACATCTCCAATTATTATTGATGGAGGTACTCCCAGGATGCAGTATTCCAGACACGGACGGGCCATACATGAACGAATTTGACATTCACATTGGGATTCAAACATACAGCGGTGATGAGTAAGTGGTGTCAACAACCTTAGCACATCGGAAACGGAAGCCCCTTAGGGCATTCTAGTTGTATGTTTTGCCATTACTATATCATAATAGTAATATAGTGCACGATACAGTTGTAGATGCATCATTACTAGAAGCATTAATGGTCCTTGCACAAACCTGGTATATACAGCACCGATACGTGAGATCTCGGTTTATAGTCCCATCCGAAAGACCCACCGTGTTAACAACTGGACTGGTTAACCGATTCCCATAGACACCTCCAGCGAATAGCACTACAATGACCACGTACAGGTCAAGGATTCTGAACTGAGTTCCTCCACCCGCCCCCTGAGATATGCAAAACACGATGATATATTGAGTTTTGTATGTGTTTTACGTTTATTTATCGTCGCTACCGGTTATTGAGTTTTCACATCAAATTCATTTAATAAGTGATTTATGGAGACGCATCATTTCCACTAGGTGTTTATGAAACTATTGTCAATTAGGCAAGCTGTCTGTATTACAAACATTTGCACAATAATTGACAAGTGCGACGATCGTACGGAGATATCGTTAATTGCTTTGCTGGATGGTGCATATGTTAAACAACATAGATTGCGTGTGGGTTTAGAGACATTGCGCAATTTTAGGTGTCATCGGGATGATATAATAACATTTTGAATGTACAGATGATGGTAGGTTACATCAAAGGATTAAGTAGATAACGCTATCGTTTGATGTTTCCGAACATCCCCGGTATCTGGACCATCAAGGTATTGGCTACATTTATTTTCCTAATCAGACTAAAAAGTTTAAAAGAATGGAATAGTTACATTAATTACCATTCAATCAAAGTAAAATGTATCCGCAATTTTCTACATAATAATTTACGACATAGTTGCGTCCATTGCAGCCCCATCCCGGTGTTGTCTAAAACCGGAATTCCAAATTCCATTGCCTGTTGCTATGTGTCATTTGGAACACTACACGTGTTATGGTTAGGCGATTCCTGTAAGCTGTCCATTGCCTGTTGCTATGTGTCATTTGGAACACTACACATGTTACGGTTAGGCGATTCCTGTAAGCTGTCCATTGCCTGTTGCTACGTGTCATATGGAACAATACACGTGTTATTGTTAGGCGAATCCTGTAAGTTGTCTATTGTCTGTTACTACGTGTCATATGGAACACTACACGTGTTATGGTTAGGCGATTCCTGTAAGCTGTCCATTGTCTGTTACTACGTGTCATATGGAACACTACACGTGTTATGGTTAGGCGATTCCTGTAAGCTGTCCATTGTCTGTTACTACGTGTCATATGGAACACTACACGTGTTATGGTTAGGCGATTCCTGTAAGCTGTCCATTGTCTGTTACTACGTGTCATATGGAACACTACACGTGTTATGGTTAGGCGATTCCTGTAAGCTGTCCATTGTCTGTTACTACGTGTCATATGGAACACTACACGTGTTATGGTTAGGCGATTCCTGTAAGCTGTCCATTGTCTGTTACTACGTGTCATATGGAACACTACACGTGTTATGGTTAGGCGATTCCTGTAAGCTGTCCATTGTCTGTTACTACGTGTCATATGGAACACTACACGTGTTATGGTTAGGCGATTCCTGTAAGCTGTCCATTGTCTGTTACTACGTGTCATATGGAACACTACACGTGTTATGGTTAGGCGATTCCTGTAAGCTGTCCATTGTCTGTTACTACGTGTCATATGGAACACTACACGTGTTATGGTTAGGCGATTCCTGTAAGCTGTCCATTGTCTGTTACTACGTGTCATATGGAACACTACACGTGTTATTGTTAGGCGAATTCTGTAAGTTGTCCGTTGCCTGTTACGACGTATCATTTTGGAACACTACACATGTTAGGCGATTCCTGTAAGCTGTCAGTTACCAGTAGATAGTGACGTACTCAAGTATTGCTCTAATGATATTTCCGCATACTGCTCTGATGATTTCAGACAGGCAGACCTACTAAGACGAAAACATGAAGAAGGTAGCAGAGAACTATTAACAGCAAAGACAAATGTCTTATTCAGCAATTTTTGCTAGAGATGATGCTATCAGGTTATGTTCATTCAGTCAATCAACATGGGCCCTTCGTATTATAAAGCGCGATTCAACCGGCAGAGCTAAATCTTAGGACAAGATAAAAACAACTGGTAAGTCCGCTGTGAATTGTTTTTAATTGAGTTACTCTGTTGTAAATGCGGCTATTTACCAGATTAATGTGGTAGCTCATACAGATTACAATGTGTCACCATGTGCATCATAATTAAAAGCAGACGATAACGATAACGATAGTCCGTGTAATTTTATGCGTTTGTGCATTAGTGTTTCACAGATCTTTCCTACAGATTAGTCAGATCGATGCAATATTTCCATATTTAGAAACTATACAAGATTGATTTATCTAGACCATTTCACGTGCCATTAATTTATAAAAGTATTACCATAGCAACCGAGTACTCAACAGGTGGTCGGGTTTACACATCATGATCAACGACGGCTTTATTAAAACAGGGGAGGTCCAACTGTATGCAGTGACCAGTCTCAATAGTTATAGTCGGCCGGTAGGGCTTTGCTTCATCACGTTAAATGCTCTAGGCAATGGATTGAGACATATTTGGTCAGGTATGTAACGCACTTAATTAGAACCAGATATGTACTAGGTTTCGAAGAGAACAAATAAGCGAGTTTGTAATGATGCCCATCTTTAGTGATGCATGCTGGGAACAAACTAATACCTATCCGTTAAACATGCTTAAATGAGTAACATATTTAGCGTCATGTCTCTTTTTTAATGAAGGCTGTTTAACATATTATGCAAAATGAAAAACAATGTAAGCCCATTAGTTAGTGATGTATAGGCATTACATGGACACGAAATCTATTTTTTTATAAAACAAAAGCAAAGAGACCAGGGTGACACTTGGTCTACCATTGTCCAGTAATACCTGGCTTAGCTCTTTCAGCGCCTGAATAAATGCAGAGAATGTGCACACAATATAGATCCAGATGATCAGGAGCTATGTTGTTTGCTATTCGGACAGGTGTTTCAGCTCCACTGTCTGGAGAGCAATCAGCATATAGCCTGATCAGACGGCACGTTCTCTTCTGTCTGATCGGGTTCTCTGCTTTTTGCAAAGTCGCTTTTATGCGACATTGGTAGTGAAATAGTTAAGGAGCATAACGTGATTGCTTAGCACATGTTCCGCCTTAATAGAAGTCAAATATCTGACTGCTTTACAAAGGTTGGCTGCTTAATAGAGTTGACTGCTAACACAGGTTTGACGGTAGTAGATTGCTCTTTGACACGACTGTATTGGTCATGTTAGTTACATGGTTGGTTTAAACAGTATGTATTGCAAGACATAAATCACACATATAACATACAACGACATACATAATACATAATGCAAAGGATCAAGTAGGAAGCTAAAACTAGCTTTTTATAAAAACGTTTTCCTTAATCCTTACATGGTTTATAATATCTAATGACGTAATTTCTCAGAAACGTGCTGGAAACACATTATGGATAATGAAGACGAAAATCAATACATTCCTCAGATTCTGAAGGCTTGTGATAATAATAGCTATACTCCGGTAGTGAAACAACAACAACAACAGGTGATAAATCGAAGCTATCGACTCTCAGATTGACGCCGGGAAGGGTCTTATCTATGGTGGTACATGAAGGCAATCCAGTGTGTTTATTGTGAAACATATAATTGCAATATTTGTTAGACAGCATCTCGTTAAACTAAGATATAACGTACTTCAATAAAGGCCTCTTTAATAATAAACCAGACCTTCCTAGTTTCACTGTTTGGTGTCACCTCGTGCACAGACAGTGGATTTGTATTATACAGTAATACTGTGTCATAATCCTTTGATAGCGTAATGATAGTTTTAATTCTTCCAACGGAAGCTACATACGTTCACAATACATGTGGTCGTAATACTGGTATAATACCTTACACCGGTGTGTAAGAAGATTAGTAACAAAACTAAGTTAGCTAGATTGTCGACTCTTGCTAAATGATACCAAATGTCTTTATTTTTAATGTTTGATACGTTTGTTTGTCGGCACCCATTGGTTAACCGGGAAGACGCCTCCAGAGGTATATTCGTGGGTTTATGTGTTTTATGTATATCTCCGATACACGAAACCTCGGTTTATAGTCCAATCTGAAAGACTGGTAATATTATTAGTCAGGCGAGGGATCGAACCTGCGATCGTTGGATTCACAGTGCAATGTGTTGACCACTGGACCACTGACCCGTCTATGCTAACGTTGTGTGTGTTTTTACGTTTATTTATCGTCGCTACCGGTTGCCCATATGAGCGACGCCTCCTGAAGAGATTAGTTATTTTAGATTTTGGAGGATAGTGCATGATACAGACAGAGACCCATTCCAGAATCTCCTCTGGTTCTTTTACGTACACGGTGTAAAGCACCGACACGAGACCTCGGCTTAACGTCCCATCTGAAAGACTGTTAATTGTATTAGGGTCAGATGGGGGATCGAACCTGCGATCCCTGGATTACCAGTCCAGCGTGTTACCACTGGACTAAATATCCGTCTGTATATGCTAACGTTTAAAGATACGTTCCTTTATATATTTTTAAATATTCGACCAGTTCCATTGGTCAGTTGACACACGTCATTTAACTTAATGATAGACGTATAGATGACCACTTGTGGGTTCAGTATCAGGTGTTTGATCCATGCTATTGATGTTCAATTTATGCTTAAGAGTGTGTGAACAGTGCAGAACGAGTGAGGGAGAGGGCATAATTAGATGATAATTAGTTCATCGTGGGTCTCTTGTTGTGTTAAGAACGTGTTTATCGTCTTGAGCCTATCATATCGGTCACTTGTCAATATCGATTCCTGGTCCAATGACCATCAGGCCAACATGCCATGAAAAGGTCTATCTAAATTGAAATTTAATTGAGCATTTGACTAGTGGTGTCCGCGGGTCATGATAAATTATAACGATACGGAGGACAGCACATCTGTCGCGGGCTGGGCTTCCATGTGAATGATGGTACGGTTCCTCCTTAGTAGCATACCATGTTGTTGTATATATCATGTCACACAACACAAATTGCACGCATTTTTGTGACGAAATGTTTTCACTGTTGTAGAGAGCCATTGGTATACTTGTAAATGAAATAGTTGCCAAAATAATGAACTGGAATGTTTGTGTTCTGCCAACACAATACACTTAGTGTACCATATATGCAACCTCGCCCAAGAGTTCACCAACCCAGATGTTTAAGTTCATTCACAGAACAATTAAGGTTATGACATAAACATAACATGTCCGCCACATAAGGCGAAACAGTGCAAAAATAAATGACAAACGTCATGCTCCTTGATGGAGAGTTAGAATATGACAACGTGCAGCCGATGCGCTGTAATGTACATTGACCTATGAATTAGGTGGACGGAATTGGTGTACAACAAGGGGCATAATGGGAACATTGTGGTCAGGTCGAAGGCCTGTTAAAGGTCTGGACATGTAAATCATACGCTACCATTACAAACATGGTATAACGATCAAATTGTTTTGTCTGAAATAACATGTAATCCGACGTTCTGTTACGACCAGCAGATACCTTTACCCATCTAATGTTTAAAAAGTACACTAACAATACTGAAATGTTGTCAACTAGATTTATATTCAGGTGCATGCAGATTGAAAAATTACGAAAAGGAGTTAGTATTTGATAACTGTATCCATCCATACGTTGACGTCATAATGATATCATCTCGATGATGTACACCGTCTTTAAACGATATTTAATATGCCGTTACTTGCTATTAAAATGATAATTTGGTCAATATTTGATAAAACAATACATTACCACGTGCATCTCATTCCACCAGATGCAACCACTTGTATTTCACGGTGATACGCGGATACATTGAAACACGAAGCGTGATTTCATCTTCCGTAATTTGCACAATACAGACTATACTATTGCAGATGTGTATGCGGTGACACGGTGAGTAAACTACAGGTTTGGCACATATTTAGACACTGCCAATTCTTTATTACCGTTTTAACCTTGCAAGTTCATCATCATTAAGCAATAAAACCAATTCAATAATAATTCATAACCTGGTAGAAGTTGTAATAATGCGTTTGATGAATCAGAGACACGTTGAAGTTGACAGATACGTATATCTTCACACCATGAACCTCACTCGCGCTGTCTGTGTCGTATCACGGTGGCTCATTGTCATCTATACTTCTGGTGCGGGCCGTTGTCTGTTGTTAAAACTTGTGGCCCAAACCATTTGTACTTTCATCTATGTATTGTATATGTATGTATATGACATATGTACTATTGATTTGCAATAAAATATGGTTAAATAAATATACTTTTACTTCTCTAATATAAAACACTATTTTGTTATATCGATTTCGTTTATGTTACTTGTGTAGTAGACAGAACGAACACTTGGTGACATGGTTAATGAGTGTTTTACGTTTATTTATCGTCACTACTGGTTGCCCATATGAGCGACGCCTCCTTAAGAGATTAGTCATTTTAGAGGATAGTGCAATGATACAGACATAAACCAATTCCAGAGTCTCCTCTGGTTCGTTTACGTGCACGGTGTAAAGCACCGACACGAGACCTCGGTTTAACATCCCATCTGAAAGACTGTTAATTGTATTAGTGTCAGACGGGGGATCGAACCATGGTTAACAGGGCCGTTGCTGGAGCTATTTTGATGATACGCACGGCCAAAATATGCTTGTTTATCGAGTGAGCATAGCGAGCGAGTACGCTAGGGGGGTCCGAGGCCATGCCCCCCGGAATTTTTTTGAAATGAGGAAGCAATTTCTTGCATTTTGTAACATACAATTGCAGGACTAAAGTTCTTACGACAATCCGAATAAAGGTATAAATTAAGGCTAGATGTATAATATACATGATATATCGCCCTTATCAATTAAACAAGCACGTAAAATAGCACAAACTAAATTTTGAGATGCACACTATTTGCAATGGGCTCAATTATTCCACCACTACACACATCCCGGCGCCTATGTATCCCTACAAGCCCACCCCCGGGGTTTTAATGCAGTTTTGGAGTTTTCATTTTTTTCGTTTTCTGAGACCAATGATACGCACGTGCGTACTTGCGTATGCCCAGCGACGGGCCTGGTTAATGATGATGGCATTAGCATTTTATAACCCCTGAACTTATAGCGTATATCTATGTATCAATGGACGGAAATTACCGGAGATTGACGGCCAGATGTGGAGAGAGATAATGTAGGGAAAAGTCAATTAGCTTATCATGTAAAACTGATATATGTTGTGTTTCCCTCATTCAGTATTAGTAATTCTATACGTGCCCGCTAGTTGGTTATACATCAGCAGGATGTCTTACTGTGTGGTCAGCTGACCATTCACACGCAGTACTAGCAGAATCTATCTAGTTTCTTGGTACTAGTGTTCTACCTTTTGCTATCATGTGTTACTCGTGTGTTCATTGTGAGCGTCACTTAAGATTCAAAACGTTCTATGCTTTACTAATTTTTCATTTTTTATAGCTGCATCATTATTCGTCGGCCAGAAAACCGACGACTATATTAATTATTTTTTGAAATTATGTAGGAAATGTCCTATGGTTAGGCGCATCATTAAAATTGGCAAACGTGACGAAATGTTAAAAACGATTTGAAAATGTAAACGAAGAATTTAAATTACATTTGTAAAGAAAGGATATTTTTAAAGCGAATGCTATACTGCTTAGAACAAGTTAAGGCAAGTCATACACATTGAAGCATTTAAATATGTGTTTCTAACTTGCTACACACGGCTAAATGTGTGTATATGTCCCTTGATATATTTCCTATGTTTACCTTTAATTATTAAATATGTTTATTAAATATGTTTACCGTTAATTATTAAATATGTTTATTATAACAATATATCCCCGTGCATGAATACAGCTACTATTCGTTAACCTTCAATGAGGGTGATTATGTGTAAGCGAGCCTGCTGGCTCAGTCGGTAGAGCGTTCACCCTGTAGGCGAGAGGTCCGAGTTTCGAACCCCGTGGTGGCTACACACTTGTTCTCACTTGCGATATTTAGTTGTGTTATTTATTTGCTTTCATAATAAACATTCGACATAAATGATCTTAAAATACAACCAGATAGAACATTCGATCTGGACCAGGACCGTGTTACATTGCTAGCTTCCATTATATTTCAGTATTGCACGTTACATCCCAGCTGACAGTAACATTTAAAAATCCGTGTCATGTGAAGTAGAACATATCACCACGCTGCTCGATAGATCATGTCGGTTTATTTGCCCTTTCGGTCGTCCTGGGTCATATTCTAAACCCTATGTGTTGATTGTATCCCACACAGTACACTATCAAACAAACTAGTGCAAACATTATTGTTTGATTTGCTCCAACAGTGACTGTCAATATTTGGTAAGTTGTTAGAAACCCATAACTACCCGCAGGTCGTAGATTTTACGATCTTCTCACCCTGCATGGGGTATGTCCATACGATATGTGCCAACTTTATTAGTCACTCGTTGTATGTGCCGACTTTATTAGTCACTCGTTGTATGTGCCGACTTTATTAGTCACTCGTTGTATGTGCCGACTTTATTAGTCACTCGTTGTATGTGTCGACTTTATTAGTATCTCGTTGTATGTGCCGACTTTATTAGTCGCTCGTTGTATGTGATGGCAATGTTTTATTAACCTCTCGTTGTATGTGATGGCAATGCTTTATAAACCTCTCGTTGTATGTGATGGCAATGAGGTTTGTATATCATAACTTCCTACTCTAGACAAGTGTAAAGTGTTACGCATGGTTTACGCTATTATGGGACTGTACTGGTATATTACATTGACATCTTGCATAAATGAGTGTTGAAACACATTCCTGGAACAATTTTAGAAGCATGTTCTATGGTAGTATACGGGTAGTATCATCAACGTCAAAATGCAAGATCTCAAAAGTGTCTTGAGTTAAGCCACGTAGTGTGTTCGTTTGCTTGGGCTTAAAGTCACACCAACAGCTTATAGCGTCTCTCCACCTATTATTGGTGGAAGAAGATCACGTGTGCCTCTCCCAATATTATTTCAGGCACGGGTGAGCACCCGGGTAGAACCACCGACCGACCGTCCGCTAGCAAGCTGGATAACTTCCTCACTTGGGATTCGAACCTAGAACGATGATGGGGTAAGTGATTTCAAGTCAACGACCGCATCCACTCGGCAAAGGAGGCCCTGCACTGAGGTTGAATTGACTTGTCTGTGTATTCAATCGAATTTGATTTGCATTATAAATGGGTTTTTTATTATAGCTGCCGGGGATAATAACTCCATATTGACTGTATTGTATATACTAGGTTACGATATCTCAAAGTGTGTCCTCGTCAATTTTCAATCCAAGATATATTTCATTTAACTGACGGCAGCATCACCTGGCAACAGTTCTTGAACGATATACCTAATACACTAAACGATTACAGGGCACCTCTAAATAACGACCACCTGTAGCGTAGCGACCACATGTAGCTAAATATCATTAGCTGTGCAATTAACTTACGAAAATGACCACCTGTTAATCAAGAGCATCATCCGTGTATCGTAAACTAGTACAAGGACCACCTGTCAACCATGACCATTATCAGTGTATATTAAACTCTACATAAAGACCACCTGTCAGTCAAGACCATCAACAATGTATCGTAAACTCTACATAAAGACCACCTGTCAATCAAGACCATCAACAATGTATCTTAAGTTCTATATAAAGACCACCTGCCAACCAAGACCATCAACAATGTATCTTAAGTTCTACATAAAGACCACCTGCCAACCAAGACCATCAACAATGTATCTTAAGTTATACATAAAGACCACCTGCCAACCAAGACCATCAACAATGTATCTTAAGTTCTACATAAAGACCACATGTCAATCAAGACCATCAACAATGTATCTTAAACTATACATAAAGACCACCTGTCAATCAAGACCATCAACAATGTATCTTAAACTATACATTAAGACCACCTGTCAATCAAGACCATCAACAATGTATCTTAAGTTCTACATAAAGACCACCTGTCAACCACGACTATCACCAGCACGTCGTAAACTCTACATAAAGACCACCTGTCAACCACGACTATCACCAGCACATCGTAAACTCTACATAAAGACCACCTGTCAACCACGACTATCACCAGCACATCGTAATCTCTACATAAAGACCACCTGTCAACCACGACTATCACCAGCACGTCGTAAACTCTACATAAAGACCACCTGTCAACCACGACTATCACCAGTACGTCGTAAACTCTACATAAAGACCACCTGTCAATCAAGACCAGGTTGTCCTATTCGTGTGGGTGGTCTTTGTCTAGAGAGTTCACTGTGTAGTATAACTATTAAGTGTTTCCCACACTTAAGATCGTATTAACAATGTAATGTACTTTGTTTGAAGTGTGACGTACTGCATATTTACATCTTACACCTGTTTCATTGTGTTCAGGTATTAAATTGTCGAGGGATCCTATGGTCGATTGATTGAATTGTTCAAGCTAGTTCTCTCGCTAAATAACGTGTTTATTATTATTATTATTTTTATTTACTACTACAATATATCAGTTCGTTACTAGACAGCTGTAGCCTGGTAATTTCGATCCCGGGGGCATACATTGGCTGAGTGGTTAGGTAGTAGTCCGCTTCAAACCACTAGCCACTCACCGCTGTAGGTTCGAATCCCACTAACGGTGTCAAGTGAAAACGCTATCCAGCTGACTTGTGGAGGGCCGGTGGTTCTACCCGAATGCCCACCTGTCTGTGCCTGCAATACTGCTCTGATGGCCACCAGGGGTCTTCCTCCATAAATACTAGCTGGATATACGCCATATAACGAAGCTGTTGGTGCGATATTAAACCCAAAAAAACCAAACCATGTCAAGCCCATTGTACAACCGTATGAAGTTATACAGATTCAACATGACGTTAACCTAATCTAAACAAAGCATAAATCATCTGATCAACGATACATGATTTTATAAGGCGTATTGCTGTACCTGCTTGATATTGAAGACGAACGAATATAACGATATGAATGTACACATTACCGAAAGTAAACACTCCGTGTTTTAAATGCCCGCAATTGTCAGTAAGCAGTATTTAGGCTTGGGAGGCAATTGTCTGATATATACACGTTTCGAATTTCTATTTTACCTTCTTAGTGTCAATGTATTCTAAATAACCCAATTACTACAGCAACGAAGCCCCGAAAATACCCTTACAGGGATACTATCAAAACATAATTTTGTCAGAAATATAGATTTTACCCATATGGAAACCGAACGCTGCGGTGACACCCTGTATTTGTTAACAGATAAACGCTGAAAGTCAATGTAATGTATCATATTGTCGTGCAGAAGTAATAGTGGTTATGATAAGGTAGACAGCAGTGTATACGCTCGGTTCGGTCTGGGATAGGTAGAGAATAATGAAATTCAAATCTTTAGGCTTTTCAAATCAAATACGCTCTACTGATCTTGTCATATGGTTTTGCGTTTGAGAGGGTATTTGTATGACAAAAATATGTGGGTAGTGAATGTATTAAACATAAATGAAAATAGATATCCTATATACGAATAATATTTGTATAAACACCCTATTCAACCATTACTTAGTAGTTTACATGTTTTGTAATATCTGATGTATTCCTACGTACAAAATATAGCGTGTTTAAAATCAAGGAGAGACTTAATTCACTTTAGGAATGCAGTTTACTGCATATCGTCAACAAGTTTTTGACAAGTTTGTTGTTTGGGGGCAAGAAACAATCGCATTCTGTGGTGACTGAGTATGCTGTATCAATTTAGTCAATCATTGTAGCAAAGATCGATTAAGTGTTGCGTATTACGGGGAATGGTAGTTATTTATGGTGTAAGGTTTACATTCTTAGTGTTACACCTTCATTTTCAAACTTTAATCGAATTATCCACGTCGATGACGATAATGCTTATATTGCGCATTCGTTCGTGGGTTTAGACTGATCTCTTATTTACTCTATGAGAATGCTGTGAAATTATGTACGTAAGTCAGTAGCGGATGTCGCAATAATTCCTCTGATTTGGTGCCTGTTGGTCTCTGAACGGTCTCAAAATATATCACGAGAATCAGAATTAAATGTCGCTTTAATCGGCTGCTCAAAGTCAAGAACTAAATTTAGAATATGAACAGGCACAGAAGGGCCAATGTCCGGTGCCCTTTATCGCACTGCTGGTCTTGAGGTGGTCGCAAATTTCACGTATTACAGCAGTGACAATACTGATGAACTGATGATAAAAATACAGGTTTCAAGTTCCGCTATCGAGATAAGAACAGTTAATACAATGTGTTCCTGACGACAAGATAGTGTGCATGTTATTATTTTGGGCATGATATGTTATTAGTATTTTAAAATTGAAATATTAGAAGCCCAAGTTTAAAATTAAAATGCATGCACAGAATCAGCGGTATAAATATACAGACACAAGTAAACGCTAGACTGTGAGCCTGCCTTGCATCGATCAACATGGCTGCTGTAGTTAATTAATATATTACTGGTAGCGAACCACAATGACATGCAGGAACATGCATGCATGTAACAGTAAGATGACATACATGCAATATTTAGGACATAATTAGTATGCAAGATTGTTGTTGTTGTGGTGGTGGTGGTGGTGGTGGTGGTGGTTTGGTGGTGGTGTGATGTGGTGGTGGTGGTGTGTGTTGGTGTGGTGGTGGTGGTGGTGGTTGTGGAGGTGGTGGTAGTTGGGGTGCTGGTGGTGGTGGTGGTGGCTGTGGTGGTGGTGGTGTTGTGGTGGTGGGTTTGGTGGTGGTAGTGGGTTTGTGTGGTGGTGGTGGTGTGGAGGTGGTGGTGGTGATGGTGGTATATGGTGGTATGGTGTGGTGTGGTGTGTGGTGGTGTTGTCGTGTTGTGGTGGTGGTGTTGTTGTGTGATGATGGTGGTGGTAGTGGTGGTGGTGGCGGTGTGGTGTGGTGGTGGTGTGGTGGTGTTGTGTGGTGGTGGTGTGGTGTGGTTAGGTGGTGGTGTGGTGGTGGTGTGGTGGTGGTGTTGTGTGGTGGTGGTGGTGTGGTGGTGGTGGTGGTATGGTGGTGGTGGTGGTGTGGTGGTCTTGAACAAAATCAACACATTGTACATGTACAATAAATACACTATACTTTAAATTGTTGTAGATAACTCTTTGTAAACAGACGGTGGGTAGTTTCGAAATATTATTTTTGATTGGCATATTGAATATAATTATGTTCCATTTATGTCAAACCCTTTGCGATGACATATACATGGTGTCCTGGTCAGGCTTGGCCGGCATAAGCGGTTAACCAGTACTAAGCAATGTTTGTGAGCTGCATTGCTCAAAGACATTACATACGTACCCTGACAGAGTATCGAACACGGGACATTTCGATTCCAAATCAAACGTCTACCGCTGAACCACGGAAGCCACACATATGTATGTATACTACACATAGTGTGGGCATATTAATACGGACGTTGGGTATATTAGACAAACTACGGGTATATACTGGCACGAGGATTTCAATACTATGTAAATCCTCCCAAATATTGACTCTATAAATACTAGTACGTTAATGTGGTCGCCGTTATGCAATGGTGTTAACGTAAACCATCAGCATATCCGGTCCAAAGGTCAGTGGCAACTGTTGGCGCATTTGGTAGACCTACGGGTCACCAAACAATTAATTATGTGTTAACTGTCACCGAACTGTCAGCCTTAATGTAATACAATATACATAAACAACACTATGAAATGACCAGTCTGGACAACACAGCATTCATTTATCTGACCAACATATTTCGCAATTAGCACTTAAGTATTAATATCGTATTGTATCTAAATGGTGCATGGTGATGTATGTGTTCAGCATGATATACTAGTATTGATTGAGAACGCTACGAATACATGTATTCATCAGTTTAACTCTTTCAGCGCCAATGTCGCATAAAAGCGACTTTGTAAAAAAGTAGAGAACCCGATCGGACAGAATAGAACATGCCGTCTGATCAGGCTATATGCTGATTGCTCTTCAGACAGTGGAGCTGAAGCACCTGTCCGAATTGCAAACAACATAGATCCTGATCAGACACGGCGTTACGCCGCGGCTGATCTGGATCTATGTTGTTTGCACATGCTCTGAATTTATTCGGCGCTGAAAGAGTTAACCTTTATTTATTTTACAACGATTGCGAAGTAAGTTTTTAACAACTTATATTAATCACTCTCGTTGGCGCGGATGAAAGCGTAGTGGCCATTCGTGTGGGAGGAAACCGGAGTACCTGGAGAAAACCCACCTGTCCGATCTGGCGACCACCGTATTATCTCACATGTATGCATCCATATGCTATCAATCATTAGGAATACATGACTATACATCCATGCGGAGTCAATCATTACAAAATCACAGAAATGTTGTTATCGTTAACTGATATCATTTCTGTTTTTTTAACGTTTTGTTAATTTACAACATATTGCGAAACAAGTTATACCAATTTGTATTAATCACTGTCGTCGGCTAGAGTGACAGCGGATATGTGGCTACTCGTGTGAGAGGAAACCGGAGTACCCGAAGAAAACCCACCTGTCCGATCTGGCGACCACCATACCATCTCAAATTCTCCCCAGTCCGAGGATCGAACCCGGGTTGCATTGGTGGGAAGCGAACGTGCTAATTGCACAGCATATTGTAAGGCAGAAGGAATAAATTGCGTAAATTAAGACCATCTTAACTTTTTAGCGCCGAATAAATTCAGAGCATGTGCAAACAACATAGATCCAGATCAGCCGCGGCGTTACGCCGCGTCTGATCAGGATCTATGTTGTTTGCTAGTTGGACAGGTGCTTCAGCTCCACTGTCTGAAGAACAATCAGCATATAGCCTGATCAGACGACACCTTCTGTTCTGTCTGAGCGTGTTGTCTGCTTATTGCAAAGTCGCATGTATGCATGAAAGAGTTAATGTAAAGTTAACCATTGGTTGCATTATCTGCTCATAACATTGTTAATCACATATAACAACAGTATAATCGTATAAGTAATTTGTTTTTCAATTACGTGTTATAAACTTAGAGTGTTGTGATATATAGCAGACGATGTTATATATTTAGAGTGCTGTGATATATAGCAGACGATGTTATATACTTAGAGTGCTGTGATATATAGCAGACGATGGGTTCCATAGTGGATGAGGTCTCGAGAGCGATTAAACTAATGTTCTAAAAACTTGTTTCGCAATCGAGCTGAAATAAATTTGTATATACCATATATAGATGAATTTATGGTCTGCCAAGAACTTTCCCCATATTAAATGTACGCACACATAGCTGAGTGTATATTGGAGCAGTATATATACATGGTAGACGTCTAAATGCTAGACGTCTGTAACAGTATGCGTTGGGTATTAATTGATCAGCATTTCTTGGAAAGCAAATCGATCCCAGATGATCTTTAGACACGGAAATCCACTCCGAAACAGTTCTACGGATTCCAAGTGTTAATGCTAAAACTAAGGGTATGATACAAATGTACATCATTAATATGAATACCCAGCACAAATCACTGCACTATGTTTAACTAGCTACTCTAATCATGAACTAGTTGGAAGTAATCCAAATATAAAATAAATCAAAAATAAATATAAAGATCAACCTTACCTGAGGCTAATTTTGTGATAAATTCCTTATTTTCTATAATATAATCCAAACTCAGCGACGAATCCATAACTGTTCGTACGCACTCAACACACGATTCTTGTAAAATCACATTTAAAAAATTATCGGATTGACTTTTACATAGTTGTTCCAAACTCTCGAATAGTAAATCCAAACCATCCTTTTGGAGAAAATCCGAAATCCAGCCTGGTTCGTTTTTGGATTTATCTAACTTTTTCTTAATAGTAGCGTAAGTCCGTATGCTTGGAGCTCTAAGCAAGTCAATAATCTTCTGTAGTTGTAGCGCTATAGTAGGACCGCTGTCATTGGTTAGGTCAGTCGAGCCGAACCAGCCAACCGAAGATCGTCTTACAACTGTTCCCCAACATTTTAATCCTCGGCGCGGGATTGAAACAAGCGTGTCGCTGAATATGTCTCTATTTAGATCTAGTTCACTGTCAGAAACACTTTCCATGTCGTCCATGATTGCTTCAGAGGCTGTTGCGTGCTTTAAATCAGCTAAAGGATGTGTACGGATTCATCTGTAATTACAGGTAGCATATATACATAAGTTAACAATGAGAGTTCACGTGATGGGAGAGAAGAACAGAATAATACTGACAGAATCGTGTGATTATCTATCTAGGTTCCTGGTTCCGGGATGCAATTCTTGGGAAACTGGACTAGTACATTTCTTAGGGGAAAAAATCAAAGACTAATACTACATATGTTCCAACTTGAACAACGCATCATATACCTGTTTTCAGTGTGTGTTTTACGTTTATTTATCGTCGCTACCGGTTGCCCATATGAGCGACGCCTCATGAAGAGATTAGTTATTTTAGATTTTGGAGGATAGTGCATGATACAGACAGAGACCAATTCCAGAATCTCCTCTGGTTCTTTTACGTGCACGGTGTAAAGCACCGACACGAAACCTCGGTTTAACGTCCCACCTGAAAGACTGTTAATTTTATTAGGGTCAGACGGGGGATCGAACCTGTGATCCCTGGATTACCAGTCCAGCGTGTTACCACTGGACTACAGATCCGTCTGTCCTGTTTTCAGCTTTAATTTCACCACTTATATTATGTAGTGTTCACAATCGTTTCTATGGGGTGGGCCAATCACTAATGTTGCTATACCGTGTGGCCCAACCCAGTTCCTAATTTGTTATTTGTAATATGAGTGTGATTGTTACATACATGTATATAGAGCAATACAATATAATCAAATAAAAACAGTCTCTACAGGTCTATGTCAGGTCTCTACAGGTCTATGTCAGGTCTCTACATCATTCTATGTCAGGTCTCTACAGGTCTATGTCAGGTCTCTACATCATTCTATGTCAGGTCTCTACATCATTCTATGTCAGGTCTCTACATCATTCTATGTCAGGTCTCTACATCATTCTATGTCAGGTCTCTACATCATTCTATGTCAGGTCTCTACATCATTCTATGTCAGGTCTCTACATCATTCTAAGCTATTACATATATAGACTTCATGTTATGCATATCTATGCAAGCTGATATGGACGCAGGACTGTGGTTGGGGGGTTAATACGTTGGACAGTGACTTCAGGGGTCGCAGGTTCGATCACCCGTCTGACCATAATAATATTAACAGTCTTTCAGATGGGATTATATACCGTGCATGTATCGGTGCTATCCACCGGGCATGTAATTGAACCAGCGATGCTTCTGGAATTGGGGCGTCTTCAGTATCTTGCACTATGCTCATGTTCGAGCCCCACTGGAGCCGTTACGGGTATACCCTTAGACAAGGCATTTAAATTCCACATGCCTCTTCTCTCTCCCTCGTGGCGATGGATTCCATCAGGAATGAGGTCTCGAGAGTGATTAATATAAATTGCAAGAACTTATTTCGCAATCGAGTTAAAATAAATGTGTATAGACTAAGCTATTCTCCAAAAATAAAAGGACGTACATACTTCTGGGGGCGCCGCCCCGATTAACCAGGGGGCGACGATAAATGCATCCCCCAAAAAAATCTACAAGCTGCAATAGAAAACAAAGGCATTTGAAATAACTCGTTATCTGTTAACATTTTCAAATTAAACTCGTCCTACCAAATGACAACTATTAATCTGAAAACAAACATCATAAATGACTTGGATATATTCAAGGGTCAACCCTAGCTACCGGGGTATGTTTATCACCCTGACCCTATTTTATGTGTTTCCATTAGTTCCCACTCTCTCCCATCATGCGCCCTGTAATTTAAATACAATGTTTGCTTGCCACTTTATTGTGTTGACCTGTGCAATGTAATTTCATTTCATTACTATGTACAGACTCGGCAGTGTGCGTTTTGTTGCACACAATAAACAACATGTACTTAAGATACATGTACGCGTGTTAATAGACCGTCTGTAAGTGCTACATGTATACACAGGCCCGTGTCTATGAACAGTATGTAGGTGTGATACATAGGCTTATGTCAATAGACAGTAGTAGGTACAGTACACAGGATCGTTGTAATAGGCAGTCAGTAGGTACGTGCCAATAGACAGTTTGTAGGTATGTTTCAGGTATCACTAGACAGTTTGTAGGTACGATACACGTGCTCGTGTCAGTATACAGTTTGCATGTTCGATACACGTGCTCGTGTTAATATACAGTATGTAGGTACGATACACGTCAGTAATCAGTCTGTAGATACGATATACGTGCTCGTGTCAGTAGACAGTGTGTAGGTACGATACACGTGCTCGTGACAGTAGACAGTTTGTAGGTACAATACACGTCAGTAAGCAGTCTGTAGATACGATACACGTGCTCGTGTCAGTAGACAATTTGTAGGTACGATACACGTGCTCGTGACAGTAGACAGTTTGTAGGTACGATACACGTCAGTAAGCAGTCTGTAGATACGATATACGTGTTCGTGTCAGAAGACAGTATGTAGATACGATACACGTCAGTAAGCAGTCTGTAGATACGATACACGTGCTCGTGTCAGTAGACAATTTGTAGGTACGATACACGTGCTCGTGTCAGTAGACAGTATGTAGGTACGATACACGTGCTCGTGTCAGTAGACAGTATGTAGGTACGATACATCTGCTCGTGTCAGTAGAGAGTATATAGGTACGATACACGTGCTCGTGTCAGTAGACAGTTTACATGTACGATACACGTGCTCGTGTCAGTAGACAGCTTGTAGGTACGATACACGTGCTCGTGTCAGTAGACAGTATGTAGGTATGATACACGTGCTCGTGTCAGTAGACAGTATGTAGGTACGATACACGTGCTCGTGTCAGTAGACAGTTCGTAGGTACGATACACGTGCTCGTGTCAGTAGACAGTTTGTAGGTACGATACACGTGCTCGTGTCAGTAGACAGTATGTAGGTACGATACACGTGCTCGTGTCAGTAGACAGTATGTAGGTACGATACACGTGGTCGTGTCAGTAGACAGTATGTAGGTACGATACACGTGGTCGTGTCAGTAGACAGTTCGTAGGTACGATACACGTGCTCGTGTCAGTAGACAGTTTGTAGGTACGATACACGTGCTCGTGTCAGTAGACAGTATGTAGATACTATACACGAGCTCGTGTCAGTAAACAGTATGTATGTACGATACACGTCAGTAGACAGTATGTAGGTACGATACACGTCAGTAGACAGTATGTAGGTACGATACACGTCAGTAGACAGTATGTAGGTACGATACACGTCAGTAGACAGTATGTAGGTACGATACACGTCAGTAAGCAGTCTGTAGATACGATACACGTGCTCGTGTCAGTAGACAGTATGTAGATACGATACACGCGCTCGTGTCAGTAGACAGTATGTAGGTACGATACACGTGGTCGTGTCAGTAGACAGTATGTAGGTACGATACACGTGGTCGTGTCAGTAGACAGTATGTAGGTACGATACACGTGGTCGTGTCAGTAGACAGTTTGTAGATACGATACACGTGCTCGTGTCAACATAAGTCAGTGTTGGCGATACATAGCCTCGTGTAAATGCCTATAGAGACTGTGTTAACTAGGAGTTCCAGACTATGTGACAAGTTTTCGTTTCATACAAACCTTTATTATTAAACGAGTTCAAAAAATAATGTACCTTAGTGAGCCTCTGGCATGACACTGTTTCTTGAAGTGAAAACCAGTCACACACAATTTCTTTATCGCACGAATAACGACCTCTACGCAATTTTAAAAGATTTGCATACAGTCCTGCTATATTCATTGACCTAACAACACACCCGTGTAAAATAGTTCCCAATAAAGATACCATTTATTTCATATTAATGTATATTCAACAAATCTTTACGTGCAAATACATGTTCAAAATTGAAGCCACGTGAAACACGTTGATTGGAATTACACATAAATAATATACGGAAATCCGTGATGGCTATTGTGTCCGAGTGTGTGTTTTACGTTTATTTATCGTCGCTACTGGTTGTTCGCATGAGCGACGCCTCCTTTTTCAGTTTAGTTTAACCTTTATTTATTTTACTTTATTTTTGATTGCGAAACAAGCTTTAACAATATATATTATAATCACTCTCGTTGGCACCGATGAAAGCGTAACTGTGGTCATTCGTGTTGGATGAAACCGGAGTACCCGGATAAAACCCACCTGTCCGATCAGGCGACCACTGTACCATCTCACATACTCCCCGGTCCGAGGATCGAACCCGGGTCGCATTGGTTATAAGCGAGCGCGCTAACCACCGCGCTAATCGACGCCTCCTGAAGAAATTAGTTAGTTTATATGTTTGAGGATAGAATGCAATGACACATACCTAGGCTTAAAGTCCCACAATTAACAGTCTTTAGGATGGGACTTTAAACCGAGGTCTCGTGTCGGTGCTGTACACTGTGCACGTAAAGGAACCAGAGGAGACTCTGGAATGGGTCTCTGTCTGTATCATTGCACTATCCTCCAAACATCTAAAATGAATAATCTCTTCAGGAGACTTCGCTTATATGGGCAACCGGTAGAGACGATAAATAAACGTAAAACACACATACACTTAAACGGTAACCTGGTGTTTTATAACATTAGCAGGCAACTAATCATCTTACAATATAACTATTTTCATATTGTCATTTACTGCATTTTATTCTAGATTCTAGATGAATATACAGCAATTCCTTGTATAACAGGTCTGTAATCAAATGTATTCAAATTAGAAACAATTTTAATGAATATTCATATTATATGGTTTGCTCCAAATACAGTAAAACACCAGTTATAAGATAACCGCCCGTGGTCGAGTGGTCGAGTGGTTACGGTCGCTGACTTGTATACCACTGTAACCTATCATCTCTGATGGTCACGGGTTCGA
This sequence comes from Archivesica marissinica, assembly GCA_014843695.1. Lineage (NCBI taxonomy): Eukaryota > Metazoa > Mollusca > Bivalvia > Venerida > Vesicomyidae > Archivesica > Archivesica marissinica. Next base: position 54,315,053 of record CM026391.1, on the reverse strand, counting down.
GCCCCGCTCAGACCGTGTCTCATTTATATGAACAAGTTGGCAGTTTCTTACGGGGGTTGGTGCTGGTTAACCGCTGGAGCCTGCTCAGGAAAGGTTTTGTTAGGTCAAATGGGAAACCGGTAGCGACGTTAAATAAACTTAAATAAAAAAATAAGATAACAGATTAGCATTGTTATGTGTAGTTATCATGGCTTCCTGATTTGGTATAATAACATGTTTATCCCGGGCGTGTTTGTCTCAATCTGTGATTATGATTTTAAAATATAAGCATAATCTGGAATCCACTGATAAATTAATGGTGTGGTTTATCATCATCCTTTTTAAGTATGCGGCCTCCATTTGTGATGTTTCATCTCCTGGAAAGCTCGTTTGATGTTAAATACTGAATCTTGATTGTTTTGTTTTTATTAAAACACCAACAAACCACAATCATGAATGTAGATTAAGGTTATGACTTTGAATGAAAAAACGTACCCCGAGGACATGTCATTGACAAATATAAAACCTATATCTAGAAAATGAAAATATGCAACATATTTGATTTAACTTAATCTACGGTATCAACATTTTACATGTCTGTCTGTCTGTCCGTCTGTCCGTCTGTCTATATTTTTAACACCGATACCATTAATTGAGCCGTATTGAGTTTCTGATCATATATATTTTGCCAGAAGTAAATTAGTGAACACTCAACAGACTGGAACCCAAGCTACGTCTCTGGTAACGTTGAACACAAGGCGGTCTGTGCATTCTTTCAGATCTCTGAACTCGTTTCTCTCGTAGTGAAAGTCGTGGTGTGTGCTTAATTACATTATCAGAATGAATAGCTGATAGTGACCGTTTTTCTTTCAATAACAGATTATCTATCGTGATAGCCAAGTGATTGATTGCAACAAACGTTTCGAGATATTCCAAATGAAGATCAACGTGACCGGAGCGTTCCGAATGATAAATTAGAAAAAAGTGTTATGATTGTTTTATGGATTGCAGAATTGTTTTTTACCCATAAACAGGGATCATATAGAGCACACCTTTCTATTTACGTTCTCATTCTCGATAACCGATGCGTACTGATTGACAATAACGAATTTATTACAGAAACACCTGACAAAAACATTTCAAAAACTAATATATGTGTTGAAAAGAATTTATTTTCGTAGAAATGTTAAAAGTGAAATCAGATTATCTTCTATTTTTGTAATTCATGGCGTATTCCACAGAATTATCTCAAAACACATTACTCCTTGAATGAAGTATGCATAACACTAAGGCCAACATATATGTTTCTTTGAGGGCCCTAAGGAAGATTAGTTCAGAACTAATTAGGTCACCCTCTATATATAAAGAAATATATCTATATTTACTCTCACACCAAACTGTGGTTGGTTTTCCACGAAAACATTCCAGAAAGCTTGGTTTTACTCTCAGATATAACATTCACTGATTGCTTAGCGTGTGCAACAAAGCTTTATAATTATGTAAGAAATTATTTAAGAAATTCTATTATTAACTCTTTCACCGCCAATGTCGCATAAAAGCGACTTTGTAAAAAAAGTAGAGAACCCGTTCGGACAGAATAGAACATGCCGTCTGATCAGGCTATATGCTGATTGCTCTTCAGACAGTGGAGCTGAAGCACCTGTCCAACTAGCAAACAACATAGATCCTGATCAGACGCGGCGTAACGCCGCGGCTGATCTGGATCTATGTTGTTTGCACATGCTCTGAATTTATTCGGCGCTGAAAGAGTTAAAGAAATTACTATATCCTGTTGGAAATGATTTACATTTGTTCTGCGTCTAGGAACATATTGGAGACAAAACAAAATGCAATTTCACGGTATACTCTTAATCACGAGGTATCTCCATGTACCTCCGTCATTTAATTGATACATTGATCGGTGTGTGTTTTACATTTATTTATCGTCGCTACCAGTTGCACATATGAGCGATGCCTCCTGAAGAGATTAGTCATTTTAGATTTTTGGAGGATAGTGCAGTGATACAGACAGAGACCCTTTCCAGAGTCTCCTCTGGTTCTATTACGTGCACGGTGTACAGCACCGACACGAGACCTCGGTTTAAAGACCCATCTGAAAGACTGTTAATTTTATTAGGGTCAGACGGGGAATCGAACCTGCGATCCCTGTATTACCAGTCCAGCGTGTTACCACTGGACTAAAGATCCGTCCGTTGATCGGGCCTCGTTAGAAACCCTTTTCATCTTGTACGATCGCTGTTCACTTGCCTTTGCCAAGAGCCCCGACTTAAGCTTAATTGCACTGTAGGAGGGAATGTAATGCAGATATTTATAAATGTGTATACATGTATATATGCACGTTATAACCCGGCGTATACATGTATATGTGCACGTTATAACCCGGCGTATACATGTATATGTGCACGTTATAACCCGGCGTATACATGTATATGTGCACGTTATAACCCGGCGTATACATGTATATATGCACGTTATAACTCGGCGTATACATGTATATATGCACGTTATAACTCGACGTATACATGTACATGTGTACGTTATAACTCGACGTATACATGTATATATGCACGTTATAACCCGGCGTATACATGTATATGTGCACGTTATAACCCGGCGTATACATGTATATATGCACGTTATAACTCGGCGCATACATGTATATATGCACGTTATAACTCGACGTATACATGTACATGTGTACGTTATAACTCGACGTATACATGTATATATGCACGTTATAACTCGACGTATATATGTATATGTGCACGTTGTAACTCGACGTATACATGTATATGTGCACGTTATAACCCGGCGTATACATGTATATGTGCACGTTATAACTCGACGTATACATGTATATGTGCACATTATAACTCGACATTGGTAGTTCTAAACGATCTAGTCGCACTGGCTGAACATTCTAAATAGTTTTCAAATTACAAATCGGACGAAACTGTTACTAAACATCATAATAAAACCTATGCGCGAGAGTGCTCGGGTATCACATGGTCCAAAACCAACACTCCAGGGAAACCGTCTAAATATTGCAGTTCATAAACAGTGAGATCGAATTGCCTTTAAACTATTTCAGATAAAGGGATTGTATCAGGGATATGGCCATCTTAGTTTCTAATTATGTCGTCCGCATGGGGTGTACTTATATGGAATTGTTTGCTGAAAAAAGTAATTAATTGTAAAAGATCAAAGTAAAGTGGTACTCCAATTTGCAATTAAATATGAATGTTCCATCTCACACAGTTTTATAGAGTCTGTGTGTGTTTTACGTTTATTTATCGTCGCTACCGGTTGCCCATATGAGCGACGCCTCATAACACGCTGGACTGGTAATCCAGGGATCACAGGTTCGATCCCCCGTCTGACCCTAATAAAATTAACAGTCTTTCAGATGGGACGTTAAACCGAGGTCTCGTGTCGGTGCTTTACACCGTGCACGTAAAAGAACCAGAGGAGATTCTGGAATGGGTCTCTGTCCGTATCATTGCACTATCCTCCAAAATCTAAAATAACTAATCTCTTCAGGAGGCGTCGCTCATATGGGCAACCGGTAGCGACGATAAATAAACGTAAAAACACACTTCCATCAGGATCAAATTGAGAATATTCCCTACATCAGCTCCACTCAGTTTCAGAAAGACAGACAGTTCAGTTTATTTCAAAACCATTATGCTAAACTGCACATGAGGTCAACCATTTACACCGAACAAAATTGCATCGGTCACCTGGTGATGTATAACATTTGGAGCCAACTAATAATCATGCAATATAAATATTTTCCGATGATTATGTACAGCAATTCATTGCATAGGCAAAGCGATCTGTAATAAAATGAACCAAATAAGATGATATGAATATTGATATTATATGATTATTAGTTTGCTTCAAATACTGTACAACACCCGATGACCGGCTAGGAATTGTGTTGAGTGTACATAATACAAGATTACGAACAGCGAAACAACATTATGTAGTAACAATCCACACATACACATTGTACAATACACCATAGTATTGAGACATATAATATCTACAATAGCATGGGCAAAAATATTCTGTATTTTTTTGCTTATTGACATGTGCACAATGCAAACAGTGTGCAGTCGACGACATGACATTTATGCAAGTGTGTCTAGATCTGATAAGAGGGGTCTGCACGAGTAGTCGGGGGTGGGTCCCTTCGATTGCATCTACACCGGCACGTGTTTCTACCGTTGGTGACGGATCTGTAGTCCAGTGGTAACACGCTGGACTGGTAATCCAGGGATCGCAGGTTCGATCCCCCGTCTGACCCTAATACAATTAACAGTCTTTCAGATGGGACGTTAAACCGAGGTCTCGTGTCGGTGCTTTACACCGTGCACGTAAAAGAACCAGAGGAGACTCTGGAATGGGTCTCTGTCTGTATCAATGCACTATCCTCCAAAAAAATCTAAAATGACTAATCTTTTCAGGAGGCGTCGCTCACATGGGCAACTGGTAGCGACGATAAATAAACGCAAGACACACATACACACGGTTGGTGACAGTTCATCAGTTCCACTACACACATTCACGATTTCAACTTTTGGAGTTATAGACGTTATGATTTGGAGTTGTAGACGTTATGATTTGGAGTTATACACGTTATGGAGTTATAGACGTTATGATTTGGAGTTATAGACGTTATGATTTGGAGCTATAGACGTTATGATTTCGAGTTATACACGTTATGATTTCGAGTTATAGACGTTATGATTTGGAGCTATAGACGTTATGATTTCGAGTTATAGACGTTATGATTTGGAGCTATAGACGTTATGATTTGGAGCTATAGACGTTATGATTTGGAGCTATAGACGTTATGATTTGGAGCTATAGACGTTATGATTTGGAGCTATAGACATTATGATTTGGAGCTATAGACGTTATGATTTGGAGCTATAGACGTTATGATTTGGAGTTATAGACGTTATAATTTGGAGCTATAGACGTTATGATTTGGAGCTATAGACGTTATGATTTGGAGCTATAGACGTTATGATTTGGAGTTATAGACGTTATGATTTGGAGCTATAGACGTTATGATTTGGAGTTGTTTACGTTATGATTTGGAGTTATAGATGTTATGATTTGTAGTTGTAGACGGTATGATTTGAAGGTATGGACGTTATGATTTGGAGCTATAGACGTTATGATTTGGAGTTGTAGACGTTATGATTTGGAGTTGTAGACGTTATGATTTTGAGCTATAGACGTTATGATTTGGAGTTATGGACGTTATGACTTGGAGTTATAGACGTTATGATTTGGAGCTATAGACATTATGATTTGGAGTTGTATACGTTATGATTTGGAGTTATAGACGTTATGATTTGGAGCTATAGACGTTATGATTTGGAGTTATAGACATTATGATTTGGAGCTATAGACGTTATGATTTGGAGTTATAGACGTTATGATTTGGAGTTGTTTACGTTATGATTTGGAGTTATAGACGTTATGATTTGTAGTTGTAGACATTATGATTTGGAGTTATAGACGTTATGATTTGGAGCTGTAGACGTTATGATTTGGAGCTATAGACGTTATGATTTGGAGTTATGGACGTTATGATTTGGATTTATAGACGTTATGATATGGAGCTATAGACATTATGATTTGGAGTTATAGACGTTATGATTTGGAGTTATAGACGTTATGATTTGGAGCAATAGACGTTATGATTTGGAGTTATGGACGTTATGATTTGGAGCAATAGACGTTATGATTTGGAGTTATAGACGTTATGATTTGGAGTTGTAGACGTTATGATTTGGAGTTGTAGACGTTATGATTTGGAGTTGTAGACGTTATGATTTGGAGCTATAGACGTTATGATTTGGAGCTATAGACGTTATGATTTGGAGTTGTTTACGTTAAGATTTGGAGTTATAGACGTTATGATTTGTAGTTGTAGACGTTATGATTTGGAGTTATAGACGTTATGATTTGGAGTTGTAGACGTTATGATTTGGAGTTATGGACGTTATGATTTGGAGCTATAGACGTTATGATTTGGAGCAATAGACGTTATGATTTGGAGTTATAGACGTTATGATATGGAGCTATAGACATTATGATTTGGAGTTATAGACGTTATGATTTGGAGTTATAGACGTTATGATTTGGAGCAATAGACGTTATGATTTGGAGTTATGGACGTTATGATTTGGAGCTATAGACGTTATAATTTGGAGTTATAGACGTTATGATTTGGAGTTGTAGACGTTATGATTTGGAGTTGTAGACGTTATGATTTGGAGTTGTAGACGTTATGATTTGGAGTTGTAGACGTTATGATTTGGAGCAATAGACGTTATGATTTGGAGTTATAGACGTTATGATTTGTAGTTATAGACGTTATGATTTGGAGTTATAAACGTTATGATTTCGAGTTATAGACGTTATGATTTGGAGTTATAGACGTTATGATTTCGAGTTATAGATGTTATGATTTGGAGCTATAGACGTTATGATTTCGAGTTATGGACGTTATGATTTGGAGATGTAGACGTTATGATTTGGAGATATAGACGTTATGATTTGGAGCTATAGACGTTATGATTTGGAGTTATAGACGTTATGATTTGGAGATGTAGATGTTATGATTTGGAGTTGTAGACGTTATGATTTGGAGCTATAGACGTTATGATTTGGAGTTATAGACGTTATGATTTGGAGTTGTAGACGTTATGATTTGGAGTTGTAGACGTTATGATTTGGAGTTATAGACGTTATGATTTGGAGTTGTAGACGTTATGATTTGGAGCTATAGACGTTATGATTTGGAGTTGTAGACGTTATGATTTGGAGTTATAGACGTTATGATTTGGAGTTATAGACGTGATGATTTGGAATTATAGACGTTATGATTTGGAGTTATAGACGTTATGATTTGGAGCAATAGACGTTATGATTTGGAGTTGTAGACGTTATGATTTGGAGTTATAGACGTTATGATTTGGAGTTATAGACGTTATGATTTGGAATTATAGACGTTATGATTTGGAGTTAGAGACGTTATGATTTGGTGTTATAGACGTTATGATTTGGAGCTCTAGACGTTATGATTTGGAGTTATGGACGTTATGATTTGGAGTTATAAACGTTATGATTTGGAGCTATAGACATTATGATTTGGAGTTATAGACGTTATGATTTGGAGTTATAGACGTTATGATTTGGAGCTATAGACGTTATGATTTGGAGCTATAGACGTTATGATTTCGAGTTATGGACGTTATGATTTGGAGCAATAGACGTTATGATTTGGAGCTATAGACGTTATGATTTCGAGTTATGGACGTTATGATTTGGAGCAATAGACGTTATGATTTGGAGCAATAGACGTTATGATTTGGAGCTATAGACGTTATGATTTCGAGTTATGGACGTTATGATTTGGAGCAATAGACGTTATGATTTGGAGTTGTAGACGTTATGATTTGGAGTTATAGACGTTATGATTTGGAGATGTAGATGTTATGATTTGGAGTTGTAGACGTTATGATTTGGAGTTATAGACGTTATTATTTGGAGTTGTAGACGTTATGATTTGGAGTTATAGACGTTATGATTTGGAGTTGTAGACGTTATGATTTGGAGTTATAGACGTTATGATTTGGAGTTATAGACGTGATGATTTGGAGCTATAGACGTTATGATTTGGAGTTATAGACGTTATGATTTGGTGTTATAGACGTTATGATTTGGAGTTATAGACGTTATGATTTGGAGCTATAGACGTTATGATTTCGAGTTATGGACGTTATGATTTGGAGCAATAGACGTTATGATTTGGAGCTATAGACGTTATGATTTCGAGTTATGGACGTTATGATTTGGAGCAATAGACGTTATGATTTGGAGTTGTAGACCTTATGATTTGGAGTTATAGACGTTATGATTTGGTGTTATAGACGTTATGATTTGGAGTTATAGACGTTATGATTTGGAGTTATAGACGTTATGATTTGGAGTTATAGACGTTATGATTTGGAGTTATAGACGTTATTATTTGGAGTTGTAGACGTTATGATTTGGAGTTATAGACATTATGATTTGGAATTATAGACGTTATGATTTGGAGTTATAGACGTTATGATTTGGAGTTGTAGACGTTATGATTTGGAGTTATAGACGTTATGATTTGGAGTTGTAGACGTTATGATTTGGAGTTATAGACGTTATGATTTGGAGTTATAGACGTTATGATTTGGAGTTATAGACATGATGATTTGGAGCTATAGATGTTATGATTTGGAGTTATAGACGTTATGATTTGGTGTTATAGACGTTATGATTTGGAGTTGTAGACATTATGATTTGGAGCTCTAGACGTTATGATTTGGAGTTATGGACGTTATGATTTGGAGTTATAAACGTTATGATTTGGAGCTATAGACATTATGATTTGGAGTTATAGACGTTATGATTTGGAGTTATAGATGTTATGATTTGGAGCTATAGACGTTATGATTTGGAGCTATAGACGTTATGATTTCGAGTTATGGACGTTATGATTTGGAGCAATAGACGTTATGATTTGGAGCTATAGACGTTATGATTTCGAGTTATGGACGTTATGATTTGGAGCAATAGACGTTATGATTTGGAGCAATAGACGTTATGATTTGGAGCTATAGACGTTATGAGTTCGAGTTATGGACGTTATGATTTGGAGCAATAGACGTTATGATTTGGAGTTGTAGACGTTATGATTTGGAGTTGTAGACGTTATGATTTGGAGTTATAGACGTTATGATTTGGAGTTATAGACGTTATGATTTGGAGTTGTAGACGTTATGATTTGGAGTTATAGACGTTATGATTTGGAATTATAGACGTTATGATTTGGAGTTATAGACGTTATGATTTGGAGTTGTAGACGTTATGATTTGGAGTTATAGACGTTATGATTTGGAGTTGTAGACGTTATGATTTGGAGCTATAGACGTTATGATTTGGAGTTGTAGACGTTATGATTTGGAGTTATAGACGTTATGATTTGGAGTTATAGACGTGATGATTTGGAGTTATAGACGTTATGATTTGGAGTTATAGACGTTATGATTTGGAGTTGTAGACGTTATGATTTGGAGTTATAGACGTTATGATTTGGAGTTGTAGACGTTATGATTTGGAGTTATAGACGTTATGATTTGGAGTTATAGACGTGATGATTTGGAATTATAGACGTTATGATTTGGAGTTATAGACGTTATGATTTGGAGCAATAGACGTTATGATTTGGAGTTGTAGACGTTATGATTTGGAGTTATAGACGTTATGATTTGGAGTTATAGACGTTATGATTTGGAATTATAGACGTTATGATTTGGAGTTAGAGACGTTATGATTTGGTGTTATAGACGTTATGATTTGGAGCTCTAGACGTTATGATTTGGAGTTATGGACGTTATGATTTGGAGTTAGAGACGTTATGATTTGGTGTTATAGACGTTATGATTTGGAGCTCTAGACGTTATGATTTGGAGTTATAGACGTTATGATTTGGAGTTATAAACGTTATGATTTGGAGCTATAGACATTATGATTTGGAGTTATAGACGTTATGATTTGGAGTTATAGACGTTATGATTTGGAGCTATAGACGTTATGATTTGGAGCTATAGACGTTATGATTTCGAGTTATGGACGTTATGATTTGGAGCAATAGACGTTATGATTTGGAGCTATAGACGTTATGATTTCGAGTTATGGACGTTATGATTTGGAGCAATAGACGTTATGATTTGGAGCAATAGACGTTATGATTTGGAGCTATAGACGTTATGATTTCGAGTTATGGACGTTATGATTTGGAGCAATAGACGTTATGATTTGGAGTTGTAGACGTTATGATTTGGAGTTATAGACGTTATGATTTGGTGTTATAGACGTTATGATTTGGAGTTATAGACGTTATGATTTGGAGATGTAGATGTTATGATTTGGAGTTGTAGACGTTATGATTTGGAGTTATAGACGTTATTATTTGGAGTTGTAGACGTTATGATTTGGAGTTATAGACGTTATGATTTGGAGTTGTAGACGTTATGATTTGGAGTTATAGACGTTATGATTTGGAGTTATAGACGTGATGATTTGGAGCTATAGATGTTATGATTTGGAGTTATAGACGTTATGATTTGGTGTTATAGACGTTATGATTTGGAGTTATAGACGTTATGATTTGGAGCTATAGACGTTATGATTTCGAGTTATGGACGTTATGATTTGGAGCAATAGACGTTATGATTTGGAGCTATAGACGTTATGATTTCGAGTTATGGACGTTATGATTTGGAGCAATAGACGTTATGATTTGGAGTTGTAGACGTTATGATTTGGAGTTATAGACGTTATGATTTGGTGTTATAGACGTTATGATTTGGAGTTATAGACGTTATGATTTGGAGTTATAGACGTTATGATTTGGAATTATAGACGTTATGATTTGGAGTTATAGACGTTATGATTTGGAGTTGTAGACGTTATGATTTGGAGTTATAGACGTTATGATTTGGAGTTGTAGACGTTATGATTTGGAGTTATAGACGTTATGATTTGGAGTTATAGACGTTATGATTTGGAGTTATAGACATGATGATTTGGAGCTATAGATGTTATGATTTGGAGTTATAGACGTTATGATTTGGTGTTATAGACGTTATGATTTGGAGTTGTAGACATTATGATTTGGAGCTCTAGACGTTATGATTTGGAGTTATGGACGTTATGATTTGGAGTTATAAACGTTATGATTTGGAGCTATAGACATTATGATTTGGAGTTATAGACGTTATGATTTGGAGTTATAGATGTTATGATTTGGAGCTATAGACGTTATGATTTGGAGCTATAGACGTTATGATTTCGAGTTATGGACGTTATGATTTGGAGCAATAGACGTTATGATTTGGAGCTATAGACGTTATGATTTCGAGTTATGGACGTTATGATTTGGAGCAATAGACGTTATGATTTGGAGCAATAGACATTATGATTTGGAGCTATAGACGTTATGAGTTCGAGTTATGGACGTTATGATTTGGAGCAATAGACGTTATGATTTGGAGTTGTAGACGTTATGATTTGGAGTTGTAGACGTTATGATTTGGAGTTATAGACGTTATGATTTGGAGTTATAGACGTTATGATTTGGAGTTGTAGACGTTATGATTTGGAGTTATAGACGTTATGATTTGGAATTATAGACGTTATGATTTGGAGTTATAGACGTTATGATTTGGAGTTGTAGACGTTATGATTTGGAGTTATAGACGTTATGATTTGGAGTTGTAGACGTTATGATTTGGAGCTATAGACGTTATGATTTGGAGTTGTAGACGTTATGATTTGGAGTTATAGACGTTATGATTTGGAGTTATAGACGTGATGATTTGGAGTTATAGACGTTATGATTTGGAGTTGTAGACGTTATGATTTGGAGTTGTAGACATTATGATTTGGAGTTGTAGACGTTATGATTTGGAGTTGTAGACGTTATGATTTGGAGTTGTAGACGTTATGATTTGGAGTTATAGACGTTATGATTTGGAGTTGTAGACGTTATGATTTGGTGTTATAGACGTTATGATTTGGAGTTGTAGACGTTATGATTTGGAGTTGTAGACGTTATGATTTGGTGTTATAGACGTTATGATTTGGAGTTATGGACGTTATGATTTGGAGTTATAGACGTTATGATTTGGTGTTATAGACGTTATGATTTGGAGTTATAGACGTTATGATTTGGAGTTATAGACGTTATGATTTGGAGCTCTAGACGTTATGATTTGGAGTTATGGACGTTATGATTTGGAGTTATAAACGTTATGATTTGGAGCTATAGACATTATGATTTGGAGTTATAGACGTTATGATTTGGAGTTATAGATGTTATGATTTGGAGCTATAGACGTTATGATTTCGAGTTATGGACGTTATGATTTGGAGCAATAGACGTTATGATTTGGAGCTATAGACGTTATGATTTCGAGTTATGGACGTTATGATTTGGAGCAATAGACGTTATGGAGCAATAGATGTTATGATGTGGAGCTATAGACGTTATGATTTCGAGTTATGGACGTTATGATTTGGAGCAATAGACGTTATGATTTGGAGTTGTAGACGTTATGATTTGGAGTTGTAGACGTTATGATTTGGAGTTATAGACGTTATGATTTGGAGTTATAGACGTTATGATTTGGAGTTGTAGACGTTATGATTTGGAGTTATAGACGTTATGATTTGGAATTATAGACGTTATGATTTGGAGTTATAGACGTTATGATTTGGAGTTGTAGACGTTATGATTTGGAGCTATAGACGTTATGATTTGGAGCTATAGACGTTATGATTTGGAGTTATAGACGTTATGATTTGGAGTTGTAGACGTTATGATTTGGAGCTATAGACGTTATGATTTGGAGTTGTAGACGTTATGACTTGGAGTTATAGACGTTATGATTTGGAGTTATAGATGTGATGATTTGGAGTTATAGACGTTATGATTTGGAGTTGTAGACGTTATGATTTGGAGTTGTAGACGTTATGATTTGGAGTTGTAGACGTTATGATTTGGAGTTGTAGACGTTATGATTTGGAGTTATAGACGTTATGATTTGGAGTTATAGACGTGATGATTTGGAGTTATAGACGTTATGATTTGGAGTTGTAGACGTTATGATTTGGAGTTGTAGACGTTATGATTTGGAGTTGTAGACGTTATGATTTGGAGTTGTAGACGTTATGATTTGGAGTTGTAGACGTTATGATTTGGAGTTGTAGACGTTATGATTTGGAGTTATAGACGTTATGATTTGGAGTTATAGACGTGATGATTTGGAGTTATAGACGTTATGATTTGGAGTTGTAGACGTTATGATTTGGAGTTGTAGAATATATTATTTGCCCTGATTACTAGTATCTAGTGATACCAAGATGGCGAAGGAACGCGCTGTTCTATTTGTTAGTATGCCAGACACACCAATCCTTAGGTTTGGTTTTGACCAACAGCCAGAAAGTTTCATGTAGATCTGGTGTAGGATTTCAAAGTTGGATTATTGCATTATAATCAACACTATGTTGAAGCAAAATGACGGTATTCCTGTAACCGTAATTGTTTAAGCGATGTAATATTTATCAATGTGTCAACTATTTTACACCGTATTTAATCACTGGAATGCTATAAAGTGTGTTGCAATCCTTAACTTGACGCAATAAATAAAATAAATATTAGAAGGATATGAATGCTTACTCATAGTTGAGTATATCATTTTTATATCCAATAGATTAATACCTTATAATATTAGTATTAGTATATATAGTATTTTCAGACACAGCCTGAAAATATGCGCTAGTGTTTCTTTAGTGAATTCATATTTATGATACGTATTCATAAACAACCGTAGTACCTCACCTCACCCCAGCATATAAACAAACCCGTGCAGTACCTCACCTCACCTCAGAATATAAACCAACCCGTACAGTACCTCACCTCACCCCAGCATATAAACCAACCCGTACAGTACCTCACCTCAGAATGTAAACCAACCCGTACAGTACCTCACCTCAGAATGTAAACCAACCCGTACAGTACCTCACCTCACCTCAGAATGTAAACCAACCCGTACAGTACCTCACCTCATTGTGTTTGAATATAAACCAACCCGTACAATACCTCACCTCACCTCAGCATATAAACCAACCCGTACAGTACCTCACCTCAGAATATAAACCAACCCGTACAATACCTCACCTCACTTCAGAATGTAAATCAACCCGTACAGTACCTCACCTCACCTCAGCATATAAATCAACCCGTACAGTACTTCACCTCACCTCAGAATGTAAACAAACCCGTACAGTACCTCACCTCAGAATGTAAACCAACCCGTACAGTACCTCACCTCAGTAATGTAAACCAACCCGTACAGTACCTCATCACCTCAGAATGTAAACCAACCCGTACAGTACCTCACCTCAGCATATAAACCAACCCGTACAGTACCTCACCTCAGAATGTAAACCAACCCGTACAGTACCTCACCTCAGAATGTAAACCAACCCGTACAGTACCTCACCTCAGCATATAAACCACCCGTACAGTACCTCACCTCATTGTGTGTGTACCTCCCTCAGAATATAACCAACCCGTACAGTACCTCACCTCACCCTCAGAATATAAACCAACCCGTACAGTACCTCACCTCACAATGTAAACCAACCCGTACAGTACCTCACCTCAGAATGTAAACCAACCCGTACAGTACCTCACCTCAGAATGTAAACCAACCCGTACAGTACTTCACCTCACTTCAGAATGTAAACCAACCCGTACAGTACCTCACCTCAGAATGTAAACCAACCCTTACAGTACCTCACCTCACCTCAGAATGTAAACCAACCCGTAGAGTACCTCACCTCAACTCACAATGTAAACCAACCCGCACAGTACCTCACCTCAGAATGTAAACCAACCCGTACAGTACCTCACCTCACCTCACCTCAGAATGTAAACCAACACGTACAGTACCTCACCTCAGAATGTAAACCAACCCGTACAGTACCTCACCTCACCTCAGAATGTAAACCAACCCGTACAGTACCTCACCTCACCTCAGAATGTAAACCAACCCGTACAGTACCTCACCTCAGAATATAAACCAACCCGTACAATACCTCACCTCACCTCAGCATATAAACCAACCCGTACAGTACCTCACCTCAGAATATAAACCAACCCGTACAATACCTCACCTCACTTCAGAATGTAAATCAACCCGTACAGTACCTCACCTCACCTCAGCATATAAATCAACCCGTACAGTACTTCACCTCACCTCAGAATGTAAACAAACCCGTACAGTACCTCACCTCAGAATGTAAACAAACCCGTACAGTACCTCACCTCAGAATGTAAACCAAACCGTACAGTACCTCACCTCATAATGTAAACAACCCGTACAGTACCTCACCTCAGAATGTAAACCAACCCGTACAGTACCTCACCTCACCTCAGAATGTAAACCAACCCGTACAGTACCTCACCTCAGCATATAAACCAACCCGTACGGTACCTCACCTCACCTCACCTCAGAATGTAAACCAACCCGTACAGTACCTCACCTCACCTCACCTCAGAATATAAACCAACCCGTACAGTACCTCACCTCAGAATGTAAACCAACCCGTACAGTACCTCACCTCAGCATATAAACCAACCCGTGCAATACCTCACATCACCCCAGAATATAAACCAACCCGTACAGTACTTCACCTCAGCATATAAACCAACCCGTACAATACCTCACCTCACCTCAGAATGTAAATCAACCCGTACAGTACC
Organism: Archivesica marissinica; assembly: GCA_014843695.1. Classification (NCBI taxonomy): domain Eukaryota; kingdom Metazoa; phylum Mollusca; class Bivalvia; order Venerida; family Vesicomyidae; genus Archivesica; species Archivesica marissinica. The sequence goes on along the minus strand of CM026391.1, from coordinate 54,299,659 downwards.
TCACCTCAGAATGTAAACCAACCCGTACAGTACCTCACCTCAGCATATAAACCAACCCGTGCAATACCTCACCTCACCTCAGAATATAAACCAACCCGTACAGTACCTCACCTCACAATGTAAACCAACCCGTACAGTACCTCACCTCAGAATGTAAACCAACCCGTACAGTACCTCACCTCAGAATGTAAACCAACCCGTACAGTACTTCACCTCACTTCAGAATGTAAACCAACCCGTACAGTACCTCACCTCAGAATGTAAACCAACCCTTACAGTACCTCACCTCACCTCAGAATGTAAACCAACCCGTAGAGTACCTCACCTCAACTCACAATGTAAACCAACCCGCACAGTACCTCACCTCAGAATGTAAACCAACCCGTACAGTACCTCACCTCACCTCACCTCAGAATGTAAACCAACACGTACAGTACCTCACCTCAGAATGTAACCAACCCGTACAGTACCTCACCTCACCTCAGAATGTAAACCAACCCGTACAGTACCTCACCTCACCTCAGAATGTAAACCAACCCGTACAGTACCTCACCTCAGAATATAAACCAACCCGTACAATACCTCACCTCACCTCAGCATATAAACCAACCCGTACAGTACCTCACCTCAGAATATAAACCAACCCGTACAATACCTCACCTCACTTCAGAATGTAAATCAACCCGTACAGTACCTCACCTCACCTCAGCATATAAATCAACCCGTACAGTACTTCACCTCACCTCAGAATGTAAACAAACCCGTACAGTACCTCACCTCAGAATGTAAACAAACCCGTACAGTACCTCACCTCAGAATGTAAACCAAACCGTACAGTACCTCACCTCATAATGTAAACCAACCCGTACAGTACCTCACCTCAGAATGTAAACCAACCCGTACAGTACCTCACCTCACCTCAGAATGTAAACCAACCCGTACAGTACCTCACCTCAGCATATAAACCAACCCGTACGGTACCTCACCTCACCTCACCTCAGAATGTAAACCAACCCGTACAGTACCTCACCTCACCTCACCTCAGAATGTAAACCAACCCGTACAGTACCTCACCTCAGCATATAGACCAAACAGTGCAATACACCACCTCAGAATATAGACCAAACAGTGCAATACACCACCTCAGAATATACACTAAAGCAATGCACAGAAACATTAAAATAATAATTAGAGGTTATTACGTTGCATATCAGCCTAGGTATCAACCCGAGAATCTTGCCACGTAATAACGTCTGTATTACTTTGATATTATTTTGAACATTTAATAACCGAAATCCTGTCATACTCTCTGTCATCCAATTATGAATAATAAATCACACCTACTGAATTAGACACACGAACAGGATTGAATTACAATGAAACAACAAACATCTGTTATATGTCAAATGTATGAAACTGAGACGCTACATAAAGTAGACAAACTAACACCGAGTGCGAAGCATGTGTTATTTTCTCAGGAACTGGTTCAAATCCAAGCGCGTGGCCATATCAAACCCAAAAAGGTTATTATCAAACCAGCAAAGGTTATATGAGACTGCATATCAGACTTGGTGGTAGACAGTAGTGTGGTGGGCAAATAGCGGCAAAAATAGGCTAAACTTCATATCTAAGATAACTGGTCATAAACTGTTGATTGATATATTGCACTTGGGACATTCATAAAAACCGTCGTTGAATTACGGTATGAAACATGTTCCTGTTTTTTGTTTATCATTTTATGTTTGTTTATATCAACACTGGCATGTTATCCAGTACATAGCTGACCACTTCAGCATCATGTTGCTGAATAAAAACGTGTGTGTTTTACGTTTACGTCGCTGCCGGTTGCACATATGAGCGACGCCTTCTGAAGAGATTAGTCATTTTAGATTGTTGGAGGATAATGCAATGATACAGATAGAGACCCGTTCCAGAGTCTCCTCTGGTTCATTTACGTGCACGGTGTACAGCACCGACACGAGACCTCGGTTTAAAGTCCCATCTGAAAGACTGTTAATTGTATTAGGGTCAGGCGGGGGATCGAACCTGCGATCCCTGGATTACCAGTCCAGCGTGTTACCACTGGACTACAGATCCGTCTGTCGAGTAAAATCATGTGATTTGTGTTTATTTATTGGTGCTACCGGTTGCCCTCATGAGCTACGCCTCCTGAAGAGACTAGTCATTCGAGATTGTGTAGGAGAGTGCACTGATACAGATAGAGCCAGAGCCCCCTACATATATGCTATGTTTACTATGTTTACGTGCACTGTGTAAAGCAGCGACACGAGACTTCAGTTTAAAGTCGCACCGGAATGACTATTATATTAGTCATTTTAGTATGCCATAGCTGGGGATCGAACCCTCGATTGACCGGATTACGAGTTCAGAGTGCATTGGACCGCTGATCCGCTACTAGTTTGATGGCCCTTAGAAAGGGTTAAATCACAGCTAATTAGGTAACCCTCAATTAGCGCAGTGGTTAGCGCGCTCGCTTCTCACCAATGCAACCCGGGTTCGATCCTCGGACCGGGAAGTATGTGAGATAGTACGGTGGTCGTCAGATCGGACAGGTGGGTTTTCTGCGGGTACTCCGGTTTCCTCACACACAAATGTCCGCGCCAACAAGAGTGATTAATATACGTTGTTAGAACTTGCTTCGCAATAGTTGTAAAATAAATAACATTTAAACCTTTAATAAATAAAGAAATCTATCTCTATATATCTAAGTGTTATTTTTGTGGAGTGCGTGTAGTATAACTGACCGATTCAGTATCAAATACATGATATATATATATGCATAATAACATGATATATTAAGTTTAAATACGTAAATAGGGTCACCAACCCTGGCTTTTCAGAGTGGACAAACATTATCATTTTGAAATGGTTTCAAACCAGTGGTGTTTAAAAGTGTATAATCCTTTCGAAAACAGATTTAGTTTCAATGGGTGATGTTTGAAGGATGGAAATCAAAATAAAGAAGTGTATAATACGATGTTTGCCGACTATTTGATTTCGATATATTGGTAAAGGCAAAATTGAATATATTATTCAAAAAACTTGTATGAAGCCATAGTTTTGGATTATAATAATATTACCTTAGATATTTATAAGTGGGTATTATTATTTCATGTGGTATTCTGTAACTATATCACACTATGTGGTATTTATGTAACTTGTGTATACTCGTAGCTGAACAATATTACAAATATACTACGATGCGATGCAAATTTATTTTACATCAAATGTGGAACAAGTATAACGCCGAGAGAGAGAGAGAGAGAGAGAGAGAGAGAGAGAGAGAGGGGGGGTAGAGGACAGAGCGGAGAGAGGGAGGAGAGAGGAGAGAGGAGAGAGATGGGGAGAGATGGGGAGAGATGGGGAGAGGGAGAGGGGAGATAGAGAGGAGAGAGGGGGAGAGTGTAGAGAGAGCATGAGGATAGTGCAATGATATAGACAGAGACCCATTTCAGAGTTTCCCCTTGTCCTTTTACGTGCACGGTGTAAAGCACCGACACGAGACCTCGGTTTAAAGTCCCATATGAAAAACAGTTAATGTTATTAGAGGCAGACGGGGGATCGAACCTGCAACCCCGGGAGTCGCAGCACAACGTTTTAACCACTGGAATACAAACCCATCTATTGAATTACATCTCGCGTTTTGATCTCATTATCTCATTATATATAACTCTAAGCTTTAAGCCGGAAGTGTCCTTCAGCACACGATACGAACGTATATTATTTGCAAGAGGGGGTGATTTGTAGCAATTAACTGATTACATGATTATTTATATGTGTGACATTTAGCTGCAAGTGTTTTTCAACACACCATACGAACGTACATTATTTGCAAGATGGGGTGATTTGTAGCAATTAAGTGACAACATGAGAATATGTGACTTAGTTTATACACATTTATTTTAGCTCAATTGCGAAACAAGTTCTTACAACTGATATTAATCACTCTCGAGACCTGATTCCTGATGGAATCCATCGCCACGAGGGAGAGAGAAGAGGCAACATGGAATTTTAAATGCCTTGCTGGGCATAGCGGCGGTAGGAGACTAGCCTGGGTTCCAATCTGGCAATTTTTCACTTTTTAGCTTCTGGCAAAATGACAGAATTATCAGAAACTCAATACGACCCAATAGTCTCGGTGTTAAAATATATTTATTTGACTGACCAGGCAAAATATATCGACGCCTGTTCCCAGGCTAAGTATCGACCACAGAGTGCAGCCTTCTCGGACGTACTTCTCCGACGTCTCGGACATGTTGTCGCAAAATAATGACATGTTTGCAGATACAATACTTAGAATAACTACATTAATAGTAAGTACATAGTACCCACGTATTTGTGTGTATGCATATAATTCTGATTATAAACACATGTTTTATGCAAATTAATTTTCGTTCTTACAACTTACAATCACTCTCGAGACCTCATTCCTGATGGAATCCATCGCCATGAGGGAGATAGGTACTGTTTAACACATTGCTATGTGTTCGTTCGTTACAATATTGGGGTTGTATCATCGTAAAAAAGATCAATAAAATAATAGAAGTATTCTCTCCCTTGTCTATATATTATATGTCTTGATACAGTTTTGTTTTACGGACAATTGACAAATGTGAGTTTCTCTTTAAATGGGTTCTTTCGTTAAATAAAGTCTTTATTATTATTATTGTTATTTAAGAAATAATGGTATATCGCATAATAACCCTCGTGTGTCGTTCTTATGCGTAGAAATATATCACGAATGATATATTTCTACGCATAAGAACTTCGATTCTAACACGACTTACTTCTAATAATTTTAGACGAGAATCAGAGTATTTTCTTCAAACGCCGTGCTAAATTTCCTCCCGCGTATGACGTTATTTTTTATGGAAAATATCAATCTAGTGCATAAATGAACAAAAGTTGTAACTGATCAATAATTTTATTTATTTTGTCAAATAAAACTTTACAGAATAGTAACTGAAACGTTGCTTAACAGAAAAACAAGACGGACAAGAGATTATCTGATTTTAAAAATAGCTCACTTCCGCGAATTCCCACGGTAGTATTTACAAACCTCACGTGACTTTCATTCATAAAACGTTACACGCATTGTATACATGGAATAGCCAAAACACGGTGCGCGCGCAGCATAGTTCAAGGTAGGTATATCGTAAAATAACCCGAGGTAGATTTTACTCTACAAGTATGTATGTTATTAGCTGGGTCGTGTTAGAATATTTAAGAATGTTTGAAAGAATAGTACTCTGTGTAGAAGATCGACCTTGTCAACTAAGTTTAGCTTAGCTTCCTACTGAACCATTACATTATGTATTATGTATGTTTTTTATGTTATATGTGATTTATGGTTTGCATAACTTCGGTCTCATTCTGATATCAAGCTACCTCGGATCGATGCCTATGCTGATATGAAACTAGCCACGTGATAACCTCTAAATAGTCCGCAAGCGTTTGACGTCAACGGCCACTCTGCCACGAACGATCCACGTGTCATGCGGTACTAGATCACTTATTCTCCAATGACGTATGTCACGTTGCACCAGATCACGTGTTCTCCAATGACATATGTCACGTTGCACCAGGTCACGTGTTCTCCAATGGCATATGTCACGTTGCACCAGATCACGTGTTCTCCAATGACATATATCACGTTGCACCAGATCACGTGTTCTCCAATGACATATGTCACGCTGCACCAGGTCATGTGTTCTCCAATGGCATATGTCACGTTGAGCCAGATCACGTGTTCTCCAATGACATATGTCACGTTGCACCAAGTCACGTGTTCTCCAATGACATATGTCACGTTGCACCAGGTCACGTGTTCTCCAATTGCATATGTCACATTACACGAGGTCACGTGTTCTCCAATGGCATATGTCACGTTGCACCATGTCACGTGTTCTCCAATTGCACATGTCACGTTGCACAAGACCACGTGTTTCTCCAATGACATATGTCACGTTGCACCATATTACGTGTTCTCCAATGACATATGTCACGTTGCACCAGGTCACGTGTTCTCCAATTACATATGTCACGTTGCACTAGGTCACGTGTGTGTTCTCAAGTGACATATATCACATTACACCAGGTCACGTGTTCTCCAATGGCATATGTCACGTTGCAAAAGACCACGTGTTTCTCCAATGACATATGTCACGTTGCATCAGGTCACGTGTTCTCCAATTGCATATGTCACGTTGCACAAGACCACGTGTTTCTCCAATGACATATGTCACGTTGCACCATGTCACGTGTTCTCCAATGACATATATCACATTACACCAGACCACGTGTTTCTCCAGTGACATATGTCACGTTGCACCATATCACGTGTTCTCCAATGACATATGTCACGTTGCACCAGGTCACGTGTTATCCAATTACATATGTCACGTTGCACTAGGTCACGTGTTCTCCAGTGACATATATCACATTACACCAGGTCACGTGTTCTCCAATGGCATATGTCACGTTGCACAATACCACGTGTTTCTCCAATGACATATGTCACGTTGCACCATATCACGTGTTCTCCAATGACGTATGTCACATTACACCAGACCACGTGTTTCTCCAATGACATATGTCACGTTGCACCAGGTCACGTGTTCTCCAATGACATATATCACATTACACCAGACCACGTGTTTCTCCAGTGACATATGTCACGTTGCACCATATTACGTGTTCTCCAATGACATATGTCACGTTGCACCAGGTCACGTGTTCTCCAATTACATATGTCACGTTGCACTAGGTCACGTGTGTGTTCTCAAGTGACATATATCACATTACACCAGGTCACGTGTTCTCCAATGGCATATGTCACGTTGCAAAAGACCACGTGTTTCTCCAATGACATATGTCACGTTGCATCAGGTCACGTGTTCTCCAATTGCATATGTCACGTTGCACAAGACCACGTGTTTCTCCAATGACATATGTCACGTTGCACCATATCACGTGTTCTCCAATGACGTATGTCAGATTACACCAGACCACGTGTTTCTCCAATGACATATGTCACGTTGCACCATGTCACGTGTTCTCCAATGACATATATCACATTACACCAGACCACGTGTTTCTCCAGTGACATATGTCACGTTGCACCATATCACGTGTTCTCCAATGACATATGTCACGTTGCACCAGGTCACGTGTTATCCAATTACATATGTCACGTTGCACTAGGTCACGTGTTCTCCAGTGACATATATCACATTACACCAGGTCACGTGTTCTCCAATGGCATATGTCACGTTGCACAATACCACGTGTTTCTCCAATGACATATGTCACGTTGCACCATATCACGTGTTCTCCAATGACGTATGTCACATTACACCAGACCACGTGTTTCTCCAATGACATATGTCACGTTGCACCAGGTCACGTGTTCTCCAATGACATATATCACATTACACCAGACCACGTGTTTCTCCAGTGACATATGTCACGTTGCACCATGTCACGTGTTCTCCAGTGACATATGTCACGTTGCACCAGGTCACGTGTTCTCCGATTGCATATGTCACGTTGCACTAGGTAACGTGTTCTCCAATGACATATATGACATTACACCAGACCACGTGTTTCTCCAATGACATATGTCACGTTGCACCATATCACGTGTTCTCCAATGACATATGTCACGTTGCACCAAGTCACGTGTTCTCCAATTGCATATGTCACGTTGCACCAGACCACGTGTTTCTCCAATGACATATGTCACGTTGCACCAGGTCACGTGTTTCTCCAATGACATATGTCACGTTGCACAAGATCACGTGTTCTCCAATGACATATGTCACGTTGCACCAGATTACGTGTTCTCCAATGACATATGTCACGTTGCACCAGACCACGTGTTTCTCCAATGACATATGTCACGTTGCACCAGGTCACGTGTTTCTCCAATGACCTATGTCACGTTGCACCAGACCACGTGTTTCTCCAATGACATATGTCACGTTGCACCAGACCACGTGTTTCTCCAATGACATATGTCACGTTGCACCAGGTCACGTGTTTCTCCAATGACGTATGTCACGTTGCACAATATCACGTGTTCTCCAATGACATATATCACGTTGCACCAGGTCACGTGTTTCTTCAATGACATATATCACATTACACCAGACCACGTGTTTCTCCAATGACATATGTCACGTTGCACCAGATTACGTGTTCTCCAATGACATATATCACATTACACCAGACCACGTGTTTCTCCAATGACATATGTCACGTTGCACCAGGTCACGTGTTTCTCCAATGACGTATGTCACGTTGCACAAGATCACGTGTTCTCCAATGACATATATCACGTTGCACCAGGTCACGTGTTTCTCCAATGACATATATCACGTTGCACCAGGTCACGTGTTTCTCCAATGACATATATCACATTACACCAGACCACGTGTTTCTCCAATGACATATGTCACGTTGTACCAGATTACGTGTTCTCCAATGACGTATGCCACTTTGCACTCGGTCACTGATGAGAACATCTCGCTCATTATGCTAATTCATCTTCTTTGCTTAACACTATAATTAAACTGTATGTTTATAAGTATATATGTTTGGGACAGAAGTGCACAATTATGTTTGCGAAGCGTCTGGTTCAACAAGTTTGTTTAAATTTGTTAATACGGACACTACCATGATGTATTGATATGGCTAATATACGGATCTTAAATCTATTATACGGTCACTCCATGCTCCCTGAGAAAAGGTGAGATGTCGTACAAGATGGTAACCCACAAATATGTTTATTGTACGGTAACGTGTCATTTTCTGCGGTGAAGTATTTGTAATGAAGAATGGGTATTGTAATTTTGAGAAATGAATGCGATTACAAGTTCAGTGTTCTAACGAATACCCACACACGTAATTAGACAAGTATATATGAGACAACGTATGTAGATATAGCTATTGGCGAGTGTGTTATTTGTACTTAAAGTAGCTGGGTCAAAATAGGTGTCCGATTAGCGCAGTGGTTAGCGCGCTCGCTTCTCACCAATGCAACCCGGGTTCGATCCTCGAACCGGGGAAGTATGTGAGATGGTACGGTGGTCGCCAGATCCGACAGGTGGGTTTTCTCCCGCACAAATGACCACATATACGCTTTCATCCGAGCCAACGATAGTGATTAATATAAGTTGTTAAATCTTGCTTCGCAATCGTTGTAAAATAAATAAAGTTTAAATTTAAAAAAAATTAAAATAGGTGTACTTTTTGAGAATAATATCTCCATATTCTCTTTAGTGTAAAAAAAGGAAACACTCCCAGATTTGGCATATTGCATTTTGTGTCTGTATGCATACTTTATTAGAATACGTATGTATGCATAGAATACATACTATCAAGCCAACCGCGCTGGAGCTGTTACAATGTTGCCCTTAGGCAAGCATTTAAAGTCCATATTGCCTCTTCTCTCTCCCTCGTGGCGATGGATTCCATTAGGAATGAGTTATCGAGAGTGATTAATATAAGTTGTAGGAACATGTTTCGCAATCGAGCTTAAATAGATTTGTATCAACTAAACAAGCTAACCCATGCAGACATTATAAATTTAAAACGGTGATTTATGTCCATATTAGCAATGGTCTAGAAGCAGACTCCTTAAAATGTAAATTTATTATATATCACCTCAGGCAAAATTATTTCAGAGTAGTCGAAAAATAACGAAAACAGCCACTGACGCGGATAGATGCAAACCCCCGCTCTGGGCTAACGACCACCACCACCACATGCATTGGCCGATTTCTCACAAAATCGAATAGCTTCCTCCTGAATCAACCATATAGTGATGTTTTACGTACACCCTATAGTGATGTTTTATGTACACCCTATAGTGATGTTTTATGTACACCCTATAGTGTTGTTATACGTACACCCTATAGTGTTGTTATATGTACACCCTATAGTGTTGCTATACGTACACCCTATAGTGTTGCTATATGTACACCCTATAGTGTTGTTATATGTACACCCTATAGTGTTGTTATATGTACACCCTATAGTGTTGTTATATGTACACCCTATAGTGTTGTTATATGTACACCCTATAGTGTTGTTTTACGTACACCCTATAGTGTTGTTTTACGTACACCCTATAGTGTTGTTTTACGTACACCCTATATTGATGTTTTACGTACACCCTATAGTGATGTTTTACGTACACCCTATAGTGTTGTTTTACGTACACCCTATAGTGTTGTTTTACGTACACCCTATAGTGTTGCTATATGTACACCCTATAGTGTTGCTATATGTACACCCTATAGTGTTGCTATATGTACACCCTATAGTGTTGTTATATGTACACCCTATAGTGTTGTTATATGTACACCCTATAGTGTTGTTATATGTACACCCTATAGTGTTGTTATATGTACACCCTATAGTGTTGCTATATGTACACCCTATAGTGTTGTTATATGTACACCCTATAGTGTTGTTATATGTACACCCTATAGTGTTGTTATATGTACACCCTATAGTGTTGCTATATGTACACCCTATAGTGTTGTTATATGTACACCCTATAGTGTTGTTATATGTACACCCTATAGTGTTGTTATATGTACACCCTATAGTGTTGTTATATGTACACCCTATAGTGTTGTTGTATGTACACCCTATAGTGTTGTTATATGTACACCCTATATTGTTGTTTTACGTACACCCTATAGTGATGTTTTACGTACACCCTATAGTGTTGCTATATGTACACCCTATAGTGTTGTTATATGTACACCCTATAGTGTTGTTTTACGTACACCCTATAGTGTTGATTTGCGCACACCCTATAGTGTTGATTTGCGCACACCCTGTATTGTTGATTTGATATTGGATTGTGAACATTATCCTAATCATAATCAATTACGTTATTTACAATAATGTTATTTGGAATTTTACTGGCAGATGCTATTTGTGTGGATGGAAAGAGTTTGTAGCTTACAATTGATAGTTTAACCTATGAATAGTATACAGTACAACATTGTATACGCCCATGTGTTTGCACCGGTCAACCCATATTCTTATGCCCGGAAAAAGAAACAGTTTTCGAAAATTATGCAACATTTATGATAAATTAATTGTCGGAATGAGAAATGAATATTTTATACGAGTGGTGAATAATTAATTATACGATGAATATTATAATGAATGCAAAACGCGTGATGATAGCGATATTGCGTGGAGGCTAAACTACTCTCCGTGTCTTTTCTAATATGTTTATACTGTGTATGGCTTTCCTTAGTGTACATGTATACACATTTGTTGCACTATTGCGAAACAAGTTTTTACAACGCTCGTGTGACATAAGAAGAGGTATTGCGGAATTTAAGTACCTTGTCTACGGGCACAATATTAACGGCTACATCTGGGCGCGAACTCCAGGCCTCTCATGCCTGAAGCGAACGTAAGAAAAGCTAAAACTAGACTGGTTTATCAATGTGTGTTGTGTAAGACAAGTACCGTCTATCTGACCATTGTAATTAGTATTCCTCTAGGTTATAATGCGATAGAAGCTAATCAGACTACGTTCTAGCTTTGAATACGATATGTCGTGAATATATAGGTTCGACATGTTTAGATAGTTACGGAGTGATGACATTCGTATTTGAATACGATATGTCGTGAACATATAGGTTCGACATGTTTATATATATATACGGCGTGACATAACTAGTATTTGCTGAAACAAGTTCATCCGCGACATAGTTCAAGCTAGAAACAATATTCAAAGTTAAGCTAAACAAGTACGTATCATATTACATGTATTGCAATGGATGCCTAAAATAAGTCAAAACAAAGATAGAAATTAAGACATTTACACGCGCGACCTACACTGTTTAAATTTCATTTTAAATGTCTATATAATCTGTATGCCAGTACAACAACAACAACAACAACAACAACAATACAACAATGCAACAATAGTGTATTGCGTAAAACATCTATGAGATGCTTAGAGCAAATACAATAGTTACACATTTTAGTGGATACACAAAAATAATAATTACCAAGAGGTCTCTTGTAAATCTTGTGAAAAGATATCAGTTCGAATTATAAGGATCTGTTCTGCATAAATATGCTTACGGTGAGTTGTATGTATTAATATGATTATTTAAATATTAGAATGTATTAATGTCTACTCTTACTGATTAATGCATAATATATGAACTTAGAAGTATTAAGAATGTTTCAACATGATATGTTCAAGTTTATTAATGTTGGGCCAATGGTTATAATACGGTTTAAGGTACTTGCTACGTAATCCCCTATATTTTGGGCATACTAACAGGAAGTGATATTCGTTTTCTAAGACATTCCTGCTACAATTCGGACAGTGTCTATCTTCTCGTCTAATGTTATTATATCTGCCGGTTTCTATTGTAAGATCGTGCGACGATGTTTTAAAGCCAGTCAGTGCTATTCGAAATTTGTTTTCCGTGATATAATCTAGGTATTTTTCGAAATTGAAACTATATTTATATATATTATACGAGCTCAGCCTAGTTGAGTTATCAATATTTGAATACCATGTCTGTTTGTATATATCTATTATTCCTTGTTTTATTGGAGAAATATGTACCAACATGTTGTAGCGATAGTTCCAAATGTTTGACATACCAATATGATGTAGTGTCGTTTTAATTTGCGACGCCCAGTTCGATCCGTTATATGTATTTCCATTTTCACAATCATGTTCTAACATTTTATAGATCTGGAAAGTTATCGTGTTTTCATTCGAATATAAAAGTTTAATCCAGTATTTGATCATAATAATTTGTCGCGCGATTCGCATAAGATAACGTCAGAGTTGAAATATTAATATACAGGTACATTATTATTTATTCGTTATTGATACGAAATTTGTGAAATGATACAAAAAAATATGTCCATTGATAGCTTTTCAACAATGTATGAACCATGGTGATGGGATAAAAAAT
>CM026391.1:54267266-54283161 GCA_014843695.1 Archivesica marissinica | reverse complement strand
TAGAAGTATACATATATAATCATACATATAGAAGTATACATATATAAGTATACATATAGAAGTATACATATATAAGTATACATATAGAAGTATGCATATAGCAGTATATATATAGAAGTACACATATAGTTATATCAGTTTGCATTAGGGTGACGATCTATTAGTCGGTCTGTTATTGTGCATGTATGTACTAGTGCGTTTTCGACACGTGACATATAATGTCAAAATACATGAAGTTGAACGTATCAAGTTAATCTCCACACAAAGGCTCATAGAAATGTTCAGTGGTGATATATTACACGTGTAACTGATATGTTATTCTGTAAGTATTTAGTATTCACTCAGTGAGTATTTCATTCATATTTCTATTTGTTCATTGATGTTCTCTACATGCAGAGGGGCGTTTACAGTTACATCTTCGTTTCCTTGTGGTTAGGTTACCGATGTGCATGTTATATGCACACTGCGTTTGGATAAAAGGGAGCCCTTACTCAAATTATGAATATATATTACCGCTCATCCCCGCACAGTACTGAGGGCTAACAGATCTAATTACCAAGTAATTTAGTATGGGCGTATATGTGTAAAATCCCCATTATGCGTTTGCTAAGAATGTGCTGCACACATAGATAGTGTAAGATAGGACGAGTAGATAGTGTGATCATTGTCTTCTTTAATTTTTTAAATAATAAATTATTACGGTAAAAAGTAAAATTTTGAAAATGTGCCAACAAACGTACCTGCATCTATGAAATTACTTGTAAATTATCTCCCTTTACGGGTACTATTTAACAAAATCACCAATATCTCTGTAAATTATCTCCCTTTACGGGTACTATTTAACAAAATCACCAATATCTCTGTAAATTATCTCCCTTTACGGGTACTATTTAACACAATTACCAATATCTCTGTAAATTATCTCCCTTTACGGGTACTATTTAACAAAATCACCAATATCTCTGTAAATTATCTCCCTTTACGGGTACTTTTAACAAAATCACCAATATCTCTGTAAATTATCTCCCTTTACGGCTACTTTTAACAAAATCACCAATATCTCTGTAAATTATCTCCCTTTACGGCTACTATTTAACAAAATCACCAATATCTCTGTAAATGGTGGTTTACTAGAGTTAGCACAATGATGTATTATCTTTCCAATTGAAGAAAAATAACACATAACTAGACTTTAATGTTCCAGTAGATACCTCATTCAAACCAGAATGTGTGTGTAGTAGGCGAGTGTTAGAACAACCTAGACGGCGAGCTTTAGAGAACCATCACCGTTAGAGAACCTTAACCGTTAGACAACCTTGCCAGTTAGAGAACCTTGACCGTTAGAGAACCTTGACCTTTAGTAAATCTTACCCGTTAGAGAACCTTGACCATTAGAGAACCTTGACCGTTAGAGAACCTTCGCCATTAGAGAACCTTGACCGTTAGAGAACCTTCGCCATTAGAGAACCTTGACCGTTAAAGAACCTTGACAGTTAGAGAACATTGGCAGTTAGAGAAAATTGACAGTTAGAGAACCTTGACAGTGAGAGAACATTGACAGTTAGAGAACCTTGACAGTGAGAGAACATTGACAGTGAGAGAACATTGACAGTTAGAGAACATTGACAGTGAGAGAACATTGACAGTGAGAGAACATTGACAGTTAGAGAACATTGACAGTTAGAGAACATTGGCAGTTAGAGAACATTGACAGTGAGAGAACATTGACAGTTAGAGAACATTGACAGTTGAGAACATTGACAGTTAAAACATTACAGTGAGAGAACATTGACAGTTAGAGAACATTGACAGTGAGAGAACATTGACAGTTAGAGAACATTGACAGTTAGAGAACATTGACAGTGAGAGAACATTGACAGTTAGAGAACATTGACAGTGAGAGAACATTGACAGTTAGAGAACATTGACAGTGAGAGAACATTGACAGTGAGAGAACATTGACAGTGAGAGAACATTGACAGTGAGAGAACATTGACAGTGAGAGAACATTGACAGTTAGAGAACATTGACAGTTAGAGAACATTGACAGTTAGAGAACATTGACAGTGAGAGAACATTGACAGTTAGAGAACATTGACAGTGAGAGAACATTGACAGTTAGAGAACATTGACAGTTAGAGAACATTGACAGTTAGAGAACATTGACAGTTAGAGAACATTGACAGTTCTCACGAGTATACTAAGCACACTGGGGGCCTCTGTCAAACTCGCTTGCCCCTCATTACTGGGGAGTGTCGAATTCTTTCATATCAGCAAGCTATACAGCTGGCTTACGAACGGTGTATGCGGTATTGGTAATGTATGTGGTATTGGTAATGTAGTATTGGTAATGTATATGGTATTGGTAATGTATGTGGCATTGGTAATGTATGTGGTATTGGTAATGTATGTGGTATTGGTAATGTATGTGGTATTGGTAATGTATGTGGTATTGGTAATGTATGTGTTATTGGTAATGGATGTGGTGTTGATAATGTATGTGATATTGGTAATGTATGTGGTATTGGTAATGTATGTGGTATTGGTAATGTATGTGTTATTGGTAATGTATGCGGTATAAGTAATTTATGTGGTATTGGTAATGTATGTGGTGTTGATAATGTATGTGGTGTTGATAATGTATGTGTTATTGGTAATGTATGTGATATTGGTAATGTATGTGGTAGTGGTCATGTATGTGGTATTGGTAATGTATGTGGTATTGGTAATGTATGTGGTATCAGTAATGTATGTGGTATTGGTAATGTATGTGGTGTTGATAATGTATGTGGTGTTGATAATGTATGTGTTATTGGTAATGTATATGGTGTTGATAATGTATGTGGTATTGGTAATGTATGTGTTATTGGTAATGTATGTGGTATTGGTAATGTATGTGGTATTGGTAATGTATGTGGTATTGGTAATGTATATGGTATTGGTAATGTATGTGGTGTTGGTAATGTATTTGTTATTGGTAATGTATGTGGTATTGGTAATGTTTGTGGTGTTGGTAATGTATGTGGTGTTGGTAATGTATGTGGTATTGGTAATGTATGTGGTATTGGTAATATATGTGGTATTGGTAATGTATGTGGTATTGGTAATGTATGTGGTGTTGGTAATGTATGTGGTATTGGTCATGTATGTGGTGTTGGTCATGTATGTGGTGTTGGTAATGTATGTGTTATTGGTAATGTATGTGGTATTGGCAATGTATGTGGTATTGGTAATATAAGTGGTATTGGTAATGTATGTGGTATTGGTAATGTATGTGGTATTAGTAATGTATGTGGTATTGGCAATGTAGTCAAGAGGCAATTCTAAGTGGGAAATGAATACAACAAAGTGTCCGTATGTTGATGTACAGTAGGGGTAATTCAGCAACATTGTTTGGCCACGTGGCTTTTATTTACTCTTCTAATACAAGAATTGTTGTGCTTATTAAATTGAATTATTTTCTATTTTTCTAAAAAATGACTCCTTAATAACATTTCCTCTGACAGAAAAGAAATCGTGTAAGTAAATGCAAATAAGAGACACCGTGAGAAATCGATTTTAATTGCGGTCGATTATAGATTAATAATTGAATGGCTTATATTAGTATAAACCGCTCTTTTCAATTGGAATCTTCATTGGCCTACATGTCAATTATGCTCATCCTTGACATACAGTTCAATACCCACGATTGTTATCTATTTGTAAAATATATTGTGCATTTTAAGAATTATTTCACCAAACGGTTATGAAGGTTAATTAATGTATTGAAGACGGTAAATATTATGTTGTTACGGTCACTATGACTTTCATCTTAAATGTAAGGAAACGCGTTTTAGAATGTTTGAGTTATGTTTGCTTTCTTCCCGTTATCTGATACATGTTGTACTTGTTAGAAAATAAAAAGTACTATAATTATTTGACACCTGTTACAGTGCTAATTATTCGAAGTTATAATATGGCATCAAGTCAAATACTATAGAGAATTAAGAAGCACGTATACACTGACACCATAATAAACTGTGCACTTTTATATTGGTAATTCCAATTGGAAATCGTGATAGCGAAGTGGATGCGCGTTCTCTTCAGGTGCGAAAGACCACCAGTTCGAGCCACACTGGATTCGTTACGAGAGTGCCCTTAGGCAAGGCATTTAAATTCCACGTTGCCTATTCTCTCTCCCTCGGGCGATGGATTCCACCAGGAATGAGGTCTCGAGAGTGGCCGAGTGGTTAAGGCGTCCACCTCCGGAGCGGGAGGTCGAATGTTGTTCGAACCCTTGAACCTCGTCAGGTGTTCGTTATGATATGGCCTGTTGGTGAGCCGTCAGATCGCTAAATATAATGGTTACCAATCAGCCTGGAGCCAGCCCTTCAAGGATAGGATTCGGGAAGTACTGATGTCCATAAGAGGTGTCTGATAAGTCAGAAATGGCTGGCCCTTTCAATAGAGGTGGACACTATAATAAACAAACACTTAATAATTTGTTTCGCAATCGAGCTAAAATATATTTATATCAATTAATTCCAAATTATATTTGCTATGCTATACGTTGCTATACGTATATTTTACAATTGACCTTTATTCTGAAATAAATGGATGTATGAAAATCACCACCATCATTCATGCATATCTACATATATAGCATACATATCTACATATATAGCATACACCATCATTCATGTATATCTACATATATATCATACACCATCATTCATGCATATCTACATATATAGCATACACCATCATTCATGCATATCTACATATATAGCATACACCATCATTCATGCATATCTACATATATAGCATACACCATCATTCATGCATATCTACATATATAGCATACACCATCATTCATGCATATCACCATTCATGCATATCTACATATATAGCATACACCATCATTCATGCATATCTACATATATAGCATACACCACCATTCATGCATATCTACATATATAGCATACATCATCATTCATGCATATCTACATATATAGCATACATCATCATTCATGCATACCTACATATATATCATACACCATCATTCATACATACCTACATATATATCATACACCATCATTCATGCATATCTACATATATAGCATACACCACCATTCATGCATATCTACATATATAGCATACACCACCATTCATGCATATCTACATATATAGCATACACCATCATTCATGCATATCTACATATATAGCATACACCACCATTCATGCATATCTACATATATAGCATACATCATCATTCATGCATATCTACATATATAGCATACATCATCATTCATGCATACCTACATATATATCATACACCATCATTCATACATACCTACATATATATCATACACCATCATTCATGCATATCTACATATATAGCATACACCACCATTCATGCATATCTACATATATAGCATACACCACCATTCATGCATATCTACATATATAGCATACACCATCATTCATGCATATCTACATATATAGCATACACCACCATTCATGCATATCTACATATATAGCATACATCATCATGTGTGGCAATTTGAAACAAGCAACCTAATATTGAAAGAACGTACTGGCTTACAAATGGACTGACAAAAGTCAGTC
Source organism: Archivesica marissinica (assembly GCA_014843695.1). Lineage (NCBI taxonomy): Eukaryota > Metazoa > Mollusca > Bivalvia > Venerida > Vesicomyidae > Archivesica > Archivesica marissinica. The sequence continues at coordinate 54,277,554 of CM026391.1, read as the reverse complement.
GTGTAAAAGAAAACACACACTAGACATAAACTAGCACACACGCACGCGCTCACACACACGCACGTATGCACGCACACAAGCATGCACACACGTTCTGACATAGTTATGCAACAGTATGATACTTTCCTGACTGACCTGTCTTGAATGTCACATATGCCATGCTGGATTAAATCCGAATGAGCAAATGTACCTCTAAAAGGACTACATCTTGCGCACAATACTGTATTATAAGAGCCATGTATGTCTGCAAATCAAACATCATCAAAGATATTTTAAAAACAACAAAAAGCTATGTTGCTACTGATGTGTTGATGGTTTAGATTTCAAGATATGTTAGTTATAAGACATAAAGCTGGAATGTGTATTTAATTGTGTGACACCCATGGTAGAGCGCCAGATTTAGAATAGAATGCCTGAAGGGTACCAGGTTCGATACTCGGTCACGGAACAAATGTAGTGTCATTGAGCAAGGCTCCCGCATACACAGTGCTTAGTACTGGTTAATCGCTTATGTCGATCAAGCTTGCCCAGAAAAACATGTCTAGGTCCGGCAAGGTTTTTCTTCGAAATAAATGGAACATTCATAATTACCTCTTTCTATACTTCTACTCCTAGAACTTCCTCTCTGCCACCCCTACCACAACCCCTCTGCCACCCCTACCACAACCCCTCTGCACTTTTACCTCCCTGCCAGGCTCGTCTCCGTCTTTTCACTATAATGGCTGTGAAAAGTAAATAATACATGTTCATTATTATATACGGTTGCAACAATAGACGACATGTAATATATGTATATACTAAGTCTTGTACAATTTGCATGTAGTTGCATTTAGAATGAGTGGCAGAAAATCATTGATTGCCACTGAATTACATTTATTGCAATTCTGTTCTTTCTAATTCTTCCTTTAAAATTTAAGCATTCACATTTGTACACGTTTATAGACTATGTTGTATATATTCAATGTAGCTTGTGCCAGCTGTGGTCAACTCGGTTCGGTACCGGGCAACAAACAGTTCTCACCTATGGTCGCCTCAGTAATATTATAGTGGTAATCCATGTATGAATCCCGGGCAAGTGCGCCATTTTCCAAAACAAACCAATTTGTATGTATGTTCCATTAATGTCAAACCCCGTGTGGGCCTATTATGTTGTCTGGACAGGCTTAGCCGACTTAAGCGGTTAAACAGTACTAAGCCATGTGTGTAAGGTGCCTTGCTCAATGACACTTGGGACCGTTCAATTTCAAATGCGATGCTGTCACACGGACGAAAGGTCCGGAGTTCGAGCCCCACTGACAAGGCATTTAAATTCCACGTTGCCTCTTCTCTCTCCCTCGTGGCGATGGATTCCATCAGGAATGAGGTCTCGAGAGTGATTAATATAAGTTTAATAACTTGTTTCGCAATTGAGCTAAAATAAAAAACAGGGTATGTAAGCAAACCCTCCGCCCCCCCCCCCCCCACGAAGCTATTAATTAATAAACATAAGATTATCCATATACTTGATGCTCACATTCTGCAAAACAATCGTGAGAAACGATATATTTTCTTTATAATGATTTATGAAAATTATGTTAAAAATATCCCATGTGCGCCCCAATGACAATTTCTGAAGTGGTTTCACATTAATTTAATACTTATTTGAACCATTTTGCACGGTTTCCAATTAAAACCCAATCACATATACATCATTTGAGATACATTGTAATAATAACTGAGGCTTTTTCAACTTACTGTAATCGTTCATACTTCAATCTGACGGCAAAACTCGACATTTGTTTTATATCATTGCCGAAGGCGGACGATTCATCCCGAATGTACATCCGGTTCCGATTGTAAGCAAATGCGCGTGACCTGATCGACTCGGAAAGTCCTACTTTCGGTTTCGAGTTTGTTTTATTGTAAAAAAACAATGTTTACTAATTGAACATAATTATACAAATTATAATATAAGAATGTGTTGCAGCATTGCTACCCATACGTAAAATTTGAATTTTTCAAATATATTTGATGTCATACGATGTAATGCAGCTTTAAACAATATTTGTTAATTTGAATAAACATTATTCATGATACGTAAATACATGTAGGATTGATGGAGTAAGCGACATGCTTATATGGTTACCTCTATGTCTTGTTTCACCTATATCCAGAGAATGACAGGCACAATTTGATATGCATACGGAAACAGTACTATCCGAACCCACAACCTATCTACTTACTGTGCAGACGCCGAGGGATGTAACTTACCTGACCTACGGAAATCCCAATCTAATATATATAGCACAACTATTGCGCAACTCGTCATAAATAGACACTATATGTCAGTAGTAAAATTTGCCTGCACCTCGAAAATTCCCTGCACCGTGTGTGTTTACGTTTATTTATCGTCGCTACCGGATTCCCATATGAGCGACGCCTCCTGGAGAGATTAGTTATTTTAGATTTTGGAGGATAGTGCATGATACAGACAGAGACCCATTCCAGAATCTCCTCTGGTTCTTTTACGTGCACGGTGTAAAGCACCGACCCGAGACCTCGGTTTAACGTCCCATCTGAAAGACTGTTAATTGTATTAGGGTCAGACGGCGGATCGAACCTGCGATCCCTGGATTACCAGTCCAGCGTGTTACCACTGGACTACATATCCCTGCACCGGCGGATTTCTATTGAATATATAGTGCGATCTATAGAGACGGCCTTAACTACTACGGTTCTTGTGCACAGAAAACGAAATCTTTTTCGGATTTTACTACAGTGAATGCGCAATTAAGTATATATTAGTTCGTGATACATTAACACCACAGACGCTTGGGATCTGGACAAATATACACATATACTGATATAGCCTTGGTAGTGACGGGGTGTAATTTAAAACCTGCTTGGAATGGCGCAAACATCTGTTTATGTATGTTGTCAAGCCTATAGTGTATCATAATGTTCTTAAAACAAAAACAAAAAGTTTCTTAGTTGTGTGGGTTTGAACCCGCAAACATTTGTCCAGACCCCCACGCGACTGTGATTGAAGCCGTTGCATCAATTGAACTACAAGCTGCGTACTACGTCATTAGTTAAGGTAACTAACTACGTTGTTTACTAATAACTGACCTCTACGCGAATTTGATGACAATATGAACATATACAGCTCAGTATATAATTACATTCCGGACATTGCTGTGTTTGATACATCATACTCTACAAAAAAGCGTCATCTAACGGACATCTTAAACATTTTAGGCTTATATTGATTGCAATTATCATTGGCGCGCTCCAGATTCTCAGAAACAAATATGAGTGTTAATATTTATTTTCTATGTTCCCTGCATCACATTTCGCTCTTCCAATGTTCAAGTTTGGATATAGATGCGTTGTACATGTATGAAACCCCGAAGAAGTATGCTATTAATACGCCAGCTGTAGCCGTTACGAGTGTGTCCTTAGGCAAAGCACTTAAATTTCACATGTCCTCTTCTCTCCTTTCTCTCTCTTTCTCTCTCTGTCTCTCTCTTTCTCTCTTCTCTCTCCCTCGTAGCGATTGATTCCATCAAAAATGAAGTATCGATGGCGATTAATCAAACGTTGTAAACATTTGTGTCGCAATCGAGCTCAAATAAATTTGCATACGCTATTAATACCCGCTTAAAACGTATCAGACATTGGGTATGAAACGTCTCTAACAGTGGGTACGAATCGTCCAAACTGGGTACGAAACGTCCATGGTACGAATATACTTTAATTCGCTCCATGTAGCTCTACAGCGAATGGTACACTTTGAATAGAGCAAACAGGTGCTTTTCTACAAGACGTCAAGATTAAACCTTTCAGGAATTCATTTGTACAGGATAACATTTAAAACGGTATTCCCCTAATGTTATATTCACAGTCGAAGAACAACGGCTATAAGACAATATATCTAAAATGCAGAGACAACATCAATTGAAGACGTAGATCTTAACAAAGAAGATAAAAATGCTCGCGCGTGAGATTCCACGAGTGATCAAGACATTGTTGTTTCAGGCCTGATAACACTATTTAGGAATCCATATCAAGATATCCATCTGAACATAGTAGTAGATAAGACTTATACAGTTTGCTTATTTGCTATTATTTATTTGGCATGCATATTGTAAATATTTTGTAGCGTCATTCTTTTTGATGTTTCTTTTATGACTAACAGCTGGTTATGAATTGTCATGTCGTATCTGCTATATCGCATTGATATGATTTTATCAAGAATTTGACATTTCTTTTCATTTTGAATATTTGTGTTAGAACAGAATATACACTACAAGAACTATGTTTATGATTTGCACCACACAACCTTCAGTATCTTACTTGTATAGAGATGTAGTTACTCGAAAAGAATTTTAACTAGAAAATTTGACACATACCAAAGTAAAATACAAGCATTGTTAGTTTATACACATTTATTTTAGCTCGATTGCGAAACAAGTTATTTCAACTTATATTAATCACTCTCGAGACCTCATTCCTGATGGAATCCATATCCATGAAGGAGAGAGAAGAGGCAACGTGGAATTTAAATGCCTTGCCTAAGGGCACAATCGTAACTGCTCCAGTGGGGCTCGAACTCCGAACCTTTCGCACCTGAAGCGAACGCGCATCCACTGAGCTATCACGACTTCCACTTCGACAAGCATTGTTATCTACATGTATTTCTAACTGAAGGTATATGCATGTATCTTTCTGTAAATGCAGTATGTGAAGTAACTAGCAATCGCCGGCATTGTAATCGGAACACCACACAACAGCCCGTTGCAACATAAAACGCATCTATCTAAATTAATTCGATAAACTTAGCGAAGATATGTCATCTGTACTGAGCTATGGATGTGATATATGGGGTTTTGATTAGGCGGTAACCGTATAGTATATGTCTTCCTGCTTGTATATGTCTTCCGTGGTATGCAGGTTTTTCCGGGGTATGCATTTCTTCCCGAGTATCCATGTACTTGAAGAGTATACAATCATGTGAAACATCATGTTATACGTTGTATGTAAGCTGGAGCAGTGATCATCCTTGTATGTGTTTTACGTTTATTTATCGTCGCTATCGGTTGCCCATATGAGCGACGCCTCCTGAAGAGATTAGTCATATTTTAGATGTTCGGAGGATAGTGCAATGATACAGACATAGACCCATTCTAGAGTCTCATCTGGTTCGTTTACGTGCACGGTGTAAAGCACCGACACGAGACCATGGTTTAAAGTCCCATCTGAAAGACTGTTAATTATATTATGGTTAACAACTGGACTACAGATCCGTCTGTGATCTTCCTTGTATGTTCCCACTCTGTTTATGTAAGTGGGTTTGATATTGAACAGTGTTCCAAATATGTACATGTAAGTGGATTTTATATTTGGTTTTATACAAATTCATTTAGCTCGATTGCGAAACAAGTTCTTACAACATATAATAATCACTCTCGAGACATCATTCCTGATGGAATCCATCGCAACGAGGGAGAGAGAAGAGGTTAAGTATGTGGAATCTAAGGGCATACTCGTAACGGCTACAGCTGGGCGCAAACTCCGGGCCTTTCGCAACTGAAGCGAAGTTTTATATTTAACAGTGTTCACAATATGAACATGTAAATGGATGAAACGTGTAACCGTATTCGCAATATGTAAATGTGTACTAATTCATAATTATGAAAACTATCGCGGCATATTTAACAGCATTATATAAAAACTGGTTGTATGGTGGTGGTTGTTTTGTTGCGAAAACATAATTCCTTTGCTATGGATTGGGGTTATTATCGACAAAGACATTAGGTAACGATCAGAAAACACAGGCACACGAAAAAGGAATGCAATTTTGCGGGCACATAGTTAATATGCTAATTCCGTATGTTTTATTCATACAGTTTCGTGGTCATGCAACTGAATGTTTATTGAAACAAACATAGCATTTAAAACGACAGCTAAGGCAATACTTAAGTGATCGATCAAAGAAGTGGAAAAGACGTAATTACATGCATGAACATAGCAATAGCTAGTCAGATTCCCCATTCTTGTATTATGATTATAAGTTAATAGGAGTCTATATGTAGGTAGTACAGTTAGACCTGTTCATTATAGGGACCATATAAAAATGCATAAGGCAGTGAATCTGATCTGTAGTCCAGTGGTACCACGCTGGACTGGTAATCCAGGGATCGCAGGTTCGATCCCCCGTCTGACCCTAAGAAAATTAACAGTCTTTTAGATCGGACATTTAAACAGAGGTCTCGTGTCGGGGCTGTACACAGTGCATGTAAAAGAACGAGAGGAGTCTCTGGAATGGGTCTCTGTCTGTATCATTGCACTATCCTCCAACACTCTAAAATGACTAATCTCCTCAGGAGGCGTCGCTCATACGGGCAACCGGTAGCGACGATAAATAAACGTAAAACAAACACAATAGTATCACAAATCATTCACACAAAACCTATTACCTGTTAGGTGGAACTCGAATCCGGTGCCTCTCACTTACGGATCGAATGCCGGTTGAGCTAGCAACGCTGCCTATATGTTATCTCAGATGAACATGCACACCGTTTCTAACCTATCCAGTCCGTGGCAAGAAGTTGATGCCTCTCGCTTACAGGGTGGATGCTCTACCGACTGAGTTTATATATGATCTCACATACACACCGTTTCTAACCCATCCAGTCCGTGGCAAGAAGTTGATGCCTCTTGCTTACAGGGTGGATGCTCTACCGACTGAGTTTATATATGATCTCACATACACACCGTTTCATACTCATCAAGTATGAGACTCGAACAGATCCAAGCATAGATCATACCGGATGGGCTATCCGGGCCTCTTACATACTGGTTGATATATACACCGTTATGAAAAGGCAAACTATGTAAGAAAAATGCATAGCGTTGTTGCAATAATGGAACACAGAGCATACAAAGTTAGCGGGAAAGCATCAGTGTGCTTCTTGTGGTTTCCATCTTCGCAAGTCATACTGGTGGAACAACACGATGACCGTGAATGTTCACGGTTCGCAATGATAGAACAAACAATATAACAAACTCATTTAGTCGAAATGATGGAACAAACAATATAACAAACTCCTTTAGTCGAAATGATGAAAGAAACAATTAACAAACTCCTTTAGTCGAAATGATGAAAGAAACAATTAACAAACTCCTTTAGTCGAAATGATGAAAGAAACAATTAACAAACTCCTTTAGTCGAAATGATGAAAGAAACAATTAACAAACTCATTTAGTCGAAATGATGAAATAAAAAACAATATAGCAAACTCCTTTAGTCGAAATGATGGAACAAACAATATAATAAACTCCTTTAGTCGAAATGATGGAACAAACAATATAACAAACTCCTTTAGTCGAAATGATGGAACAAACAATGATGAACACTGATGAACAATCTCAACTAAATCGTCCTATTTCTAAATGTTGTGAAACCTTGAGCAACATTATAAAAACTGTCACACTCTCAATATGTGATGAAGACGCTCGCACACATGGTTCGCCGGAGGCGAGGGTAAATAAGCTCAATCATCATCATCATATGTGATGATAATTATTGAACCTACACTAATTTATTATTGAAGCGTCCTACTCGTTCATGCCATTTTTACTTTCATGCTTCGTCGGCTGTAGCAAAGGTGTATACGTCATAAATATGTTAATAAGCTGATCAATTGATTCACTATAGGTTATTTAATAGCTAGGTCGTACAGGATATTATAACATCATAATAAACTAAGTTTCACCAAGGGGCAATTTAATGAAACCAACACGTCATAAATACCGTGATCCTTTAGGCGTGAATGTTATATCACCCTGTCTTGTAACTTGTGACAAATATAAACATTAAATCAGGGAGAGCAACACCATCTGTGCATCTTATACTTGTTTGCCCGTGCTATTCAAATTTGAGAAAACTTTACATAATAGAAATATTATTTTGTTAGACCAAATATGCTAAAGTTTATTGAATTGTTGCAATCTAATAAAAGAATATCCTATATAATTTAGCTTTATTCTATAATAAAGCAGTTGACATTAAAATAGCACTCTTAAATAATATGACATAAATCCAATATCGCCACTAATTATTGTTCATCCTCATAATTAGATGCATTTTCTTATTATTATCAGATTATATATGCCACATGACCACGATAAAATTGTTGTATATATTTACATCAAATATAGTTGTATATATGTAGTTGTACCCTGTACAAGTCTTAATAAAAGTTCTGTTCTGTTCTGTTCATCTCCCCCCCCCCATATAATAACTGATATAGAACCCAAAAGAGAGTAGCACAACATACTTCGTTTTCTATGCACATTCTATTTACTGTATTCAATCAAATAGAGTTGAAAAGTTCGGGGAAATGTAAACTGTTTGATAGATAGATAGAAGATAGATGATAGATAGATAGATAGATAGATAATAGATAGATAGATAGATAGATAGATATAAGATAGATAGATAGATTAGATAGATAGATAGATAGATAGATAGATAGATAGATAGATAGATAGATAGATATGATAATAGATAGAATAGATAGAATAGATAGAATAGATAGATAGAATAGATAGATAGAATAGATAGATAGATAGATAGATAGATAGATAGATAGATAGATAGATAGATAGATAGATAGATATATAGATAGATATAGATAGATAGATATAGATAGATAGATATAGATAGATAGATATAGATAGATAGATATAGATAGATAGATATAGATAGATAGATAGATAGATAGATAGATAGATAGATAGATAGATAGATAGATAGATAGATAGATAGATAGATAGATAGATAGATAGATAGATAGATAGATAGATAGATAGATAGATAGATAGATAGATCGATAGATAGATAGATAGATAGATAGATAGATAGATAGATAGATAGATAGATAGATAGATAGATAGATAGATAGATAGATAGATAGAATAGATAGATAGATAGATAGATAGATAGATAGATAGATAGATAGATAGATAGATAGATAGATAGATAGATAGATAGATAGATAGATAGATAGATAGATAGATAGATAGCTAGATAGATAGATAGCTAGATAGATAGATAGATAGATAGATAGATAGATAGATAGATAGATAGATAGATAGATAGATAGATAGATAGATAGATAGATAGATAGATAGATAGATAGATAGATAGATAGATAGATAGATAGATAGATAGATAGATAGATAGATAGATAGATAGATAGATAGATAGATAGATAGATAGATAGATAGATAGATAGATAGATAGATAGATAGATAGATAGATAGATAGATAGATAGATAGATAGATAGATAGATAGAGATAGATAGATAGATAGATAGATAGATAGATAGATAGATAGATAGATAGATAGATAGATAGATAGATAGATAGATAGATAGATAGATAGATAGATAGATAGATAGATAGATATGATATATAAGATAGATAGATAGATAGATAAGATAGATAGATAGATAGATAGATATGATAGATAGATAGATAGATAGATAGATATGATAGATAGATAGATAGATAGATAGATAGATAGATAGATAGATAGATAGATAGATAGATAGATAGATAGATAGATAGATAGATAGATAGATAGATAGATAGATAGATAGATAGATAGATATGATAGATAGATATGATAGATAGATATGATAGATAGATATGATAGATAGATAGATAGATAGATAGATAGATAGATATGATAGATAGATATGATAGATAGATATGATAGATAGATAGATAGATAGATAGATAGATAGATAGATAGATAGATAGATAGATAGATAGATAGATAGATAGATAGATAGATAGATAGATAGATAGATAGATAGATAGATAGATAGATAGATAGATAGATAGATATATAGATAGATAGATAGATAGATAAGATAGATAGATAGATATAGATATAGATAGATAATAGATAGATAGATAGATAGATAGAATAGATAGATAGATAGATAGATAGATAGATAGATAGATAGATAGATAGATAGATAGATATAGATAATATGGATAGATATATAAGATAGATAAGATAAGATAAAATAGATAGATAGATAGATAGATAGATAGATAGATAGATAGATAGATAGATATATAGATAGATAGATATATAGATAGATAGATAGATAGATAGATAGATAGATATATAGATATATAGATAGATAGATAGATAGATAGATATATAGATAGATAGATAGATAGATAGATAGATAGATAGATAGATAGATAGATAGATAGATAGATAGA
>CM026391.1:54248342-54266266 GCA_014843695.1 Archivesica marissinica | reverse complement strand
CGAGCAGTATTCCAGGCACGGACGGACACCCCGCCGAGCAGTATTCCAGGCACGGACGGACACCCCGCCGAGCAGTATTCCAGGCACGGACGGACACCCCGCCGAGCAGTATTCCAGGCACGGACGGACACCCCGCCGAGCAGTATTCCAGGCACGGACGGACACCCCACCGAGCAGTATTCCAGGCACGGACGGACACCCCGCCGAGCAGTATTCCAGGCACGGACGGACACCCGGGTAGAACAACCGCCATTCCAAAAACCACCTGGATAGCTTCCCACCTTGATCGAAGTCCACACTCCCAGTAGGATTCGAGCCTACATCGAACATTGACCACTCGGCACAAGGGCTCACTTAGAGACTTCAAATGGCGGTGCTGCAATTCCCCTTCTCTTCCAAATAGTATACACTATACTAGTCAGCCCGTATTCGTTTACATTCTATGCTCTGGTATATGGGAACCTGACGCCCTCATCTCTAACATCTATACGTTTACATTCTATGCTCTGGTATATGGGAACCTGACGCCCTCATCTCTAACATCTATACGTTTACATTCTATGCTCTGGTATATGGGAACCTGACGCCCTCATCTCTAACATCTATACGTTTACATTCTATGCTCTGGTATATGGGAACCTGACGCCCTCATCTCTAACATCTATACGTTTACATTCTATGCTCTGGTATATGGGAACCTGACGCCCTCATCTCTAACATCTATACGTTTACATTCTATGCTCTGGTATATGGGAACCTGACGCCCTCATCTCTAACATCTATACGTTTACATTCTATGCTCTGGTATATGGGAACCTGACGCCCTCATCTCTAACATCTATACGTTTACATTCTATGCTCTGGTATATGGGAACCTGACGCCCTCATCTCTAACATCTATACGTTTACATTCTATGCTCTGGTATATGGGAACCTGACGCCCTCATCTCTAACATCTATACGTTTACATTCTATGCTCTGGTATATGGGAACCTGACGCCCTCATCTCTAACATCTATACGTTTACATTCTATGCTCTGGTATATGGGAACCTGACGCCCTCATCTCTAACATCTATACGTTTACATTCTATGCTCTGTATATGGGAACCTGACGCCCTCATCTCTAACATCTATACGTTTACATTCTATGCTCTGCTATATGGGAACCTGACGCCCTCATCTCTAACATCTATACGTTACATTCTATGCTCTGGTATATGGGAACCTGACGCCCTCATCTCTAACATCTATACGCTTACATCTATGCTCTGCTATATGGGAACCTGACGCCCTAATCTCTAACATCTATACGTTTACATTCTATGCTCTGCTATATGGGAACCTGACGCCCTCATCTCTAACATCTATACGTTTACATTCTATGCTCTGGTATATGGTAACTGACGCCCTCTCTCTACATCTATCGTTTACATCTATGCCTGATATATGGGAACCTGACGCCCTAATCTCTACATCTATACTTTTCATTCTAGCCTGGTATATGGGAACCGACGCCCTCATTCTAACATCTATACTTTTACATCTTGCTCTGCTATATGGAACCTGACGCCCTCACTCTCACATCTATACGTTTACATTCTATGCTCTGGTATATGGAACCTGACGCCCTAATCTCTAACATCTATACGTACATTCTATGCTCTGGTATATGGGAACCTGACGCCCTCATCTCTAACATCTATACGTTTACATTCTATGCTCTGCTATATGGGAACCTGACGCCCTCATCTCTAACATCTATACGTTTACATTCTATGCTCTGCTATATGGGAACCTGACGCCCTCATCTCTAACATCTATACGTTTACATTCTATGCTCTGCTATATGGGAACCTGACGCCCTCATCTCTAACATCTATACATTTACATTCTATGCTCTGCTATATGGGAACCTGACGCCCTCATCTCTAACATCTATACGTTTACATTCTATGCTCTGCTATATGGGAACCTGACGCCCTCATCTCTAACATCTTGTGTTAGTTCCGGTAACCTCCCCGGGCATAAATCAAAATGTGTGACATTTTCGTTATATATGGCTTGATCAATATCAAATATATTGAAAGCTATTATAATATACTTTACTAATAAACTATTTTACGACTTATCGTAAATGAAACATAACTAACAACAAGTTTACTGTGTTCCTGTGTTCCCTAAGCCTTGTTTTACATAAAAAGTTGATAAATAAATGGATATTTTGACAGCATGTCGATGAACGACTTAATAAAGCGAGATAAAAATTCTAATCTGATCTTGTTGCGTTGTTCTCGTATAATTGAGAAAATCAACGGTAGCATAGGTTAGTGACCTGCTGGACATGAACATTGATATACCGGAGTAGCATAGGTTAGTGACCTGCTGGACATGAACATTGATATACCGGAGTAGCATAGGTTAGTGACCTGCTGGACATGAACATTGATATACCGGAGTAGCATAGGTTAGTGACCTGCTGGACATGAACATTGATATACCGGAGTAGCATAGGTTAGTGACCTGCTGGACATGAACATTGATATACCGGAGTAGCATAGGTTAGTGACCTGCTGGACATGAACATTGATATACCGGAGTAGCATAGGTTAGTGACCTGCTGGACATGAACATTGATATACCGGAGTAGCATAGGTTAGTGACCTGCTGGACATGAACATTGATATACCGGAGTAGCATAGGTTAGTGACCTGCTGGACATGAACATTGATATACCGGAGTAGCATAGGTTAGTGACCTGCTGGACATGAACATTGATATACCGGAGTAGCATAGGTTAGTGACCTGCTGGACATGAACATTGATATACCGGAGTAGCATAGGTTAGTGACCTGCTGGACATGAACATTGATATACCGGAGTAGCATAGGTTAGTGACCTGCTGGACATGAACATTGATATACCGGAGTAGCATAGGTTAGTGACCTGCTGGACATGAACATTGATATACCGGAGAACTGTTCTAGTGTTTTATACCTAGACGATAGCGATATGGAGTATTGATTCCGCCAACGGAAGTCGTATTTAGATATGTGCAAATAAAAATGCGAACGGGTTATAATTAAATGCATAAGAATAGCTGATATGTCGCATTTCATAAACCATTTGTTAATTCTGAATCCTGAGTATTATTTTTAATAAAATATGGCCATGTTTTTCGAGTAGTGTACGTATTCGACAATACTGTTATTAAGTCGTGTATTTGTAAAACAATCTTCTAAGCGTTCACCTATCAGGAATGTGATCTCGAGAGCGATTAATATAACGTTCTAAATTATTGTTTCGCAATCCAGTTAAAATAAATCTGTATTGAAAAAAAATAATGTTCGAACCTCCTCAGTGGTTCATTCTGATATGGTCGGTTGGTGGGCTTCCAGCTAGATTTCCTGGCGCCTGGCATGTACGGATAGGATTCGGAGGAAAGTACTGATGCCATAAGATTGCTTAATACGTTAGTGTGTGCTTTACGCTTATTTATCGTCGCTACCGGTTGCCCATATGAGCGACGCCTCCTGAAGAGATTAGGCATTTTAGATTGTTGGAGGATAGTGCAATGATACAGACAGAGACCCATTCCAGAATATCCTGTTTCTTTTACGTGCACGGTGTAAAGCACCGACACGAGACCTCGGTTTAGTGTCCCATCTGAAAGACTGTTAATTTTACTAGGGTCTGATTGGGGATCGATTCTAATACGTTAGAATTGACTGGCCCTTTAAATAGTAATGCCACTATACTACACAAACACTTTATTTTACTCTATAAGGAAAACATGCGTTTTAATTTTAAGAGGGGCGGAGCAGTATGTAAAATGAGATGTTACATTAAAATAAACTCGTTTCATTCCGTAATTGATTGTTTAAATACATTTGTATCGCACATTCTCCCATTCGCATTAACACAAAACATTCATTAATCTGTCATTGCAATCAGGCGTGGTTGAAATTAATTTACTACGTCCCAAGCCTTAATCGACATTTGCCATTTCAGTTGTATGCTTCTATTACTTTTATAACAACGAACCGTTTACTGCAATTCGAATGAGTGAACAACCAGAGGTTGACGAATACTAATACTGCAATATCATGGTATACTATATATATTGAACCAAAACATCCGTGAGTCATAAATAAGTAAAATAACCAATAGAATATACATGTATATTTAAATATAGACATGATACTGATCTGCATATTAATAAGACTCCTTGAGCTATGGGCATTGTGACCACTCACATTTAACCAGTATCACCACAACATGCAAATTAAGTATGCCCCGGGAATACATTTTACCCACATTTTAATGTTCACCTTCATATCTCAGGAATTGTGACTCGTGTGTGGGTGACCGTAAAAACCGCAAACTATTATCTTCTACGCGCTTTGTCAGCGGATTTAATAATAATAATAATAATAATAAGAAGAAGAAGAAGAAGAAGAAGAAGAGAAGAAGAAGAGAAGAAGAAGAAGAAGAAGAGAAGAAGAAGAAGAAGAAGAAGAAGAAAGACTTATTTAACGAGGAAACTTATTTGACAATGTCAATCTTCCATATGTAATACTAGTGACACAATCACAACAACAACCACTAACCATTTATACCGTTATCTTATAATAATAATATTAACAATAATATTAACAACAATAATAGCAACAATAATTCGCTCCCAGCTGTATCCGTTACGATTGTGCCCTTAGGCAATGCATTTAAATTCCACATCGCCTCTTCTCTCTCCCTCATGGCGATGCATTCAATCAGGAATGAGGTCTCTCGAGAGATTAATAGAAGTTGTGTTTATTAATTGTCTCATTCCCATTTTACATAACATATTATGCATAGTTTCTCTACTTTTCAATGTTTATATACTATATATTTCCAAAGTGCAGTTTTCACTTGTAGTCCTATCTTTTGATTGCATTTGATTTGTATATATGTTGAAGGCATCATGGTAGATTAACTTGAGTTCTCTCGTAAAATAAAGTCTTTATTATTATCATTAGTATTGTTGTAGTAACTTGTTTCGCAATCGAGCTAAACATTAATTTGTATAATAGTGACAATAATTAATGCTTTAACAAAGACTTTATTTAACTACAGAAGTCATATGAAGATGGCAGCCAATATGAGGCACAACTGTTATATGTTATAGTTCTGGTTTTACGCCTGCATCAGCACCATTTCGGGCTATATCGCCGGTGGGCAGTTTACCTAACAACACCTTTCCTGGGCAAGCTCCAGCGGTTAACCAGTACTTGGGTGCACCAACCTCCGTAAGAAACTGCCAACTTTTTCATATAAATGAGACACGGTCTGAGCGGGGCTCGAACAAGTGACCATTAGTGATGATAGGTTACAGTGGTATACAAGTCAGCGACCTTAACCACTCGACCACGGAGGCGGACATGAGGCACAACGCAAATTACAACATAAACTATATATGCAAGATGAACACCATTTACAAATATTCTAGCCATTCGGAATACGCATAATTAAACGTTTTTGGATGATAGCGCAAGATACAGAAGACCCCCACAATTCCAGAATTAAGTATCCCTTGTTCTTTGACATGCCCGGTCTATGGCACCGACACATGCAACCTCGGTTTATAGTCCCATCCGAACTACTGTTACTGTTATTATGGTGGGACGGGCACCGCCCCCAACGGGGAAACGAACCTAGGACGACCCCCTGGATTCGTAGTCCTATATGTTAGCAACTGGGCCGGATGTACAGCGCCAAATTTACCATAATTTACCATAAACATACATTGAAGCACTCTGAATGGTCAAACTGAAATTATCCACACAGACAACAGGTAACACACTGCACTAGGTAACTGTTTATTTTGACGCAACTATTATTACCCCCTCTTTATACCCCCATCATAATGACGTAATGAAGGTGCGAGTCATAGGTAGGGAAGCTAATAAACACCGGTTGCTGGGGAATTAAGCACACCGTAACAATGTCGATACTCCAAAGGAGCTTTCTCTAGCTAATATTGTACAGTTTGCCGTGTGCTCGAAAATACGTAGATTAATATTTGAACGAATTGACACCGTTTTAAAGTGCATATGCCAGCTTGTCTTTTGTTTACTAGTCCGAAGGAATAACACTGTATTATAGAAACTACAAGAGGACACTCCGAGGGGCAGCCATATACCCCGCCGCTTATTAAATTGGAACAAGAGTGCAGCATGAAGAGACAGACACTGTGATAATTGTGTACTATCTGAATGCAACTCTATTAATAATATATATCTCAATATTTCAAGTTTCACCAGCCTCTAGCCGTTGAACTTTGAAGTGTGACATTGACCTTGAACGCACATGGTTGAAACCTGCGTTCTGCACATCGTCTCGATATGGTGTACATTTAAGATAAGTAATTTTAGAATTCCTCTCGCGGTTCAAGAATTATGTATTGCACACGGAATATAGCCACTTACATTATATAAGTTGTAAGTGTGACCTTGAACCGAGAAGGAAGTGTCGGGAGTTGCCTCCCTTAAATCAAAACGACATTTGTAAATAGACCCATAAACGTAGTAAACCTTCACATATTTCGATTTCATCACTGAGTGACGGTCACGGGTTCGAACCCCGCTCAGACCGTGTCTCTTTATATGAACATGTTGGCAGTTTCTTACGGAGGTTGGTGCACCAAGTACCGGTTAACCACTGGAGCCTGCCCAGGAAATGTGTGGCAAATCGGTAGCGACGTTAAATAAGCTTAAATAACACAACAAAGACCAGTCACACATGCTAACACGGGAAATGATGGCACGGTAAATGATGGCATGGGAAATGATGGCACGGGAAATGATGGCACGGAAAATGATATTTAAGATTTGAGCTTAACAATCAATGTATTTGTTTACGAAGATACATTGTTTAATCTGATCGAACGTGGTCTCACAATGCAACATTCGGTGCCATCTATATGTTTCCATTTGTTTTGGGGGTTGAAATTGGCACCAACAGCTTAGATAAAACGGGTGACCTCTAGATATTACTGGGAGAGGAAGAGCCCGTGTTTCAGTATTTCAGGCACGGGCGTGCGCTCGGGTAGAACCACCAACCTTTAGCAAGCCAGCTGGATAACTTCCTAGCATATGTCGACATTCCCTGTGGATTTCCAACCGTTAGCGATGATCGGCAAGTACTTTGAAAAGTCAACGACCTTAACCACTCGGCCACGAAAACCCCTGTGTCATCTCTAACGAATAGGTGTTCGTTGACCTAGTGAGGTATGTATGTTCCATTAGTGTCAAACCCCTTGCGGGGACGAAGACATGTTTTCCTGGGCAAACTTAGCCGACTTAAGTGGTTAACCAGTACTAAGCGATGTGTGTGTGAGGTGCCTTGCTCAATGACACTACATACGTGGCCTGGCCCGGGACCGATCGATTCCAAATCCGACGCTTTACCACTGGACCACGGATGCCACGGATGTAGTGGATGCTAGGTCTCAAACGTCACTCAGTAAATATAGAAACTGAAGTATCAAAACTCCTAAGCGCAAGTATATATCGAAAATTCGAAATTGGAACCTAAACTAATTTGCATAGTATTATGAAGTAATTAGGACAGTTTGTACACCACTTCACAGAGACGAGATGAAGGCGTGACATGTTTGTTTAAATATTTAAATGCCATCAGATTAATTTGCCTGATATTGTATGGTGAATATGTGATCAGGTTGTATATACGTAACTAGACAGAAGTGCATCCGAGTTATGTAGTTGTTCGAATGTAGTCCCAATAACTAATGTAGTTCATTTTGGTAAATATGCATTTTCATTACAGGTAGTGTATAGTCTTTGTACTTTTTGAGACATTGTATGACTTGAGAAGATTTCAGACTGGTTGATGTATAGAAAGGATGTGGTATAAGACCATTGCAAACTGACGGTTGGTATACTGTATTAGTTGGCGGAGGAATACAGTGTGGCACAATCATAACGGCTCCAGTTGATCTCAACTCCGGGAAATTCTGCACTATCACTACTATATATACTATTGTGATCAATGTGATCGTGTTTGATGTTCAAAATACCTGCTAACTATATTGCCAACGTCCTGGTATTCCTTGCACCGCATCTATCTATCTATTTATTAGCTTCAAACCAGATATAACATTGTTTTCAGTCCCATTCCTAGTTATTTTAGGATCGACCTGGATGACAATGCAAATTACGCTATATTTGAATTTCGTTATATTTGCAGATACCACTATTTTACGTGGAACCACTAATATTACTTTCAATGTTAATTCGGTGAAATATAATTTTAAAAATGTTTAAACTTTATTTATTTTACAACGATTGCGAAACAAGTTCTAACAATTTATATTAATCACTTTCGTTGGCGCGGATGAAAGCGTATATGTGGTCATTCGTGTGGGAGGAAACCGGAGTACCCGGAGAAAATCCACCTGTCCGATCTGGCGACCACCGTACACATACTCACATACTTCCCGGTCTGAGGATCGAACCCGGGTTGCATTGGTGAGAAGCGAGTGCGCTAACCACTGAGCTAATCAGACATCCATATAACTCGATCATACACTGAAAAAACAACTATCCATTATACATTTAAATTACGTTATATTTAAACTACGCAATGTCTGAATGACGCTAGATCTGAAATACACAGAGGCATGCTATAGGTGTCTGTGAATAAGTGTGTGTGTGTGTTTTACGTTTATTTATCGTCGCTACCGGTTGCCCATATGAGCGACGCCTCCTGAAGAGATTAGTCATTTTAGATTGTTGGAGGATAGTGCAATGATACAGACAGAGACCCATTCCAGAGTCTCCTCTGGTTCTTTTACGTGCACGGTGTAAAGCACCGACACGAGACCTCGGTTTAACGTCCCATTTGAAAGACTGTTAATTTTATTAGGGTCAGATGGGGAATCGAACCTGCGATCCCTGGATTACCAGTCCAGTGTGTTACCACTGGACTACAGATCCGTCTGTGAATAAGTGCGTCTATATATTATAAGTCACTCTTGAATGACATAGATCTATACAAACCCCATCAAAATGAACGAACAGAAAGATTGTAATACTATCGGCCCAAATACATAGACCCTGTTCATGTGTGGTTTTATTTCAAATTGGATTGACACATTATCAGTTCAATGTATACCATACTTTATAGAAAGGAAACCGCATTCGAACCCATACATTTACCGGTGATATTTAAACTGCACTCCTATGAAAATCGCCAATCATTAGAGTTGCAGTGAAGAAGAAAATGGCGGCGTTCATTCATGAAAAATATAATAATCACGCACATTTATAAGCCTCAAGACGCCGAGGTTGATTTATTCCATGGCCCATAACAGGCCAACGTGACAGTAACTGTATACAGATTACAAATTACGTGACCTGCCACGAATTAGTACACAATGTGGAAATTGTTAAGTGGAGAAATGACGAGACATATACTGTGTCACTATATAAGATAAATGAAAATACTTATGCAATTTGTATACACGGTTGTCATTTAGTCATTAGTTATATAATTTTAAATATTAGTGTAAGATAAGCAGACATATAGAGCAATTAAGAAGCGTCCTCAGTATTAATGACATTCCGCGAAAGTTCATACGTGCGCAGCAGTAGCCGTTACCCTTAGGCAAGGCATTTAAATTCTACATTACCTGGCTCTCTCCCCTCATGGAGATGGGTTAGCACAGGAAATTCCCTGAGTTGATCATTGACACAAGAACACATGCTTAACTTCATATGACCTAGGATTTGACCTTGAGAGGTCAACCTCAAGGACATGGTGTATGGTTTATTTGAAAGGTCACATGAGTATTGCTATTGAAGCTCTCTATCAATCTATGTAACAGCTAGTGTATTACAGGTCACATGATGATTGCTATATGAGTTCCATTGAAGCTCTCTATCAATCTATGTAACATCTAGTGGTAATACACTTCTTCTTTTTAACTTAACCCTTTGCACGCTAGCGGCAGATAAACTCGAGTTTGCAAGCAGCATAGAGCCAGATCAGACGACACAGAACGTGCCGTCTGATCTGGCTATATGCAGTTTGCTATTGGGATAGTGGAGCTAAACACTTGGCTGAATATCAAACAATATAGATCCTGATCAGACGCGGCGATACGCCCAGAATGATCTGGATCTATGTTGTTTGCAAAAGTGATTTTATTTACACAGCAAGCAAAGAGTTAAAGTGCTAATTTATACTCCTGCACTTGTTCTTGTTCACTATTTGCTCACTATTTGCTCACTACTTGCTCATTATTTTCTCACTAACTATTTGCTCACTATTTGCTCACTAACTATTTGCTCACTATTTTCTCACTATTCGTTGCACGTTGTTGCAAATGGGGCTGATTGGCACGTTGTATGGTGTGCAGTGTGTCTGTAAACAGATATGAGAGTTTAGTCCGCGTATAAAGTTTGTGATTTGAGAAATAATACATGTTTTTCTTATAAAACCGCCTACCTTTTAAGGAAAATTCAGTATAAAGTTATATAAAAAAGTTACTTCCCTTTAATGAAAACGACATTTGTAAATAGAACCATATAAGCAGCGAACCGTGACACATTTCGATTTCATCACTGACGGTCAATGGTTCGAGCCCAGCTCAGTTTCGTACGGTGATTGGTGCACCCAAGAGCTGATTAACATGGAGCCTGCCTAGGAAAAGTGTTGTTAGGTAAAATTCCCGTCGCTCATATGAGCAACCGACGGCGACGTTAACCAAACATAGACACACTGTTTCTATTTATAATGCTAACGTAGTCCTGTGTGTACACGCATGATTGTATGACAGTTGTGTGTGTATGTTACACGGATGTAATGAGATGCGCAGTGTATTATGATAATGAAGCTATTTATCACATAACTGTGCTTGTATCCAGTGTAATAAAGTCACATCATAATTTCTTATATGTACACACGTGTAATAACATTTGGAATGCTTATGATTGGTTGAGAGAATAATCCTTATAATGTGTAAATGAAGCTCTAAGTATGGATATTTCTATTTGAACTGGTACATAACGATAATGGTAAGACACACTATGATTTAAAAGAAGTATCGACGCAATTATAACGATGTTTAAAACGTAAATATAACGCTGCGTTGTGTAGTGACGTCATGATAATTTAGTGACATCATGACAATTTGCGCTGACATTGGTAATGCGATAAAAATGATATTACACCCGTAATGAGTTCATACTCACAACTCATGTAAGATCCTATATATTATATGATATACACTAGACATGTTTATTTATTGCACAATTCTGACGTATCTAGATCGTGCACTATCCGTAAATACTTGCAAGTAACAACCAATGATGAATGCGAAACATTTTCAAAATGCATCTCGTCTATTAACAAAACGTGTAGTTTATGACAGAAATACGTCTAGTATTTACATATATAGCGTACACTATTGGGAAACGATATAACACATTCAATTTAAACATTTTCAAATGTATAAAATTCTTACCCAGTGTTTACTAGGAACTATTCCAGACTCGGGATTTGTATAAAAACGCTAATGCATTGTGACATCAGCATACATGAACACAATTGTTGCATGCAACAACAACAAACAAATGAATTGTCATTATTCCTGCTCTGTAACACTATATGTGGGCAATTAACGTCACACTTGTACATTTAGCTGCACAACAATAGGGAAACAATAGCAACGCATGTAGGTATCCATAACAACACAGTTGCTTGCACACGTGTAAGTCATTTGATATATCTGTTCTTTTTATCTGTTCGCAATGTGCATTGTTCACATTAAAATTCTTGTGGCTTTTCATTGATTTAACACTAAATGACTTTTTTTTATGAACACGTACGTAGATAAGATCGTTATAGCGATGCACATTCTTTCACAACTAAAACAAAGGTACTGATTACATTTCGGTCTACCAGAATATCAAAATAATACATACTATATATACCCGAACACCAATAATACGTACTATATATACCCGAACACCAATAATACATACTATATATACCGTAACACCAATAATACATACTATATATACCCGAACACCAATAATACATACTATATATACCTGAACACCAATAATACATACTATATATACCAGAACACCAATAATACATACTATATATACCCGAACACCAATAATACATACTATATATACCAGAACACCAATAATACATACTATATATACCTGAACACCAATAATACATACTATATATACCTGAACACCAATAATACATAATATATATACCGTAACATCAATAATACATACTGTATATACCCGAACACCAATAATACATACTATATATACCGTAACACCAATAATACATACTATATATACCGTAACACCAATAATACATACTATATACCCGAACACCAATAATACATACTATATATACCTGAACACCAATAATACATACTATATATACCAGAACACCAATAATACATACTATATATACCAGAACACCAATAATACATACTATATATACCTGAACACCAATAATACATACTATATATACCCGAACACCAATAATACATACTATATATACCCGAACACCAATAATACATACTATATATACCAGAACACCAATAATACATACTATATATACCTGAACACCAATAATACATACTATATATACCCGAACACCAATAATACATACTATATATACCCGAACACCAATAATACATACTATATATACCCGAACACCAATAATACATACTATATATACCCGAACACCAATAATACATACTATATATACCGGAACACCAATAATACATACTATATATACCCGAACACCAATAATACATACTATATATACCTGAACACCAATAATACATACTATATATACCCGAACACCAATAATACATACTATATATACCTGAACACCAATAATACATACTATATATACCAGAACATAATACATACTATATATAGCGTAACACCAATAATACATACTATATATACCCGAACACCAATAATACATACTATATATACCTGAACACCAATAATACATACTATATATACCCGAACACCAATAATACATACTATATATACCAGAACACCAATAATACATACTATATATACCTGAACACCAATAATACATACTATATATACCAGAACACCAATAATACATACTATATACACGAACACCAATAATACATACTATATATACCCGAACACCAATAATACATACTATATATACCCGAACACCAATAATACATACTATATATACCAGAACACCAATAATACATACTATATATACCCGAACACCAATAATACATACTATATATACCTGAACACCAATAATACATACTATATATACGTAACACCAATAATACATACTATATATACCCGAACACCAATAATACATACTATATATACCGTAACACCAAAATACATACTATATATACCGTAACACCAATAATACATACTATATACCCGAACACCAATAATACATACTATATATACCTGAACACCAATAATACATACTATATATACCGAACACCAATAATACATACTATATATACCAGAACACCAATAATACATACTATATATACCCGAACACCAATAATACATACTATATATACCCGAACACCAATAATACATACTATATATACCCGAACACCAATAATACATACTATATATACCAGAACACCAATAATACATACTATATATACCTGAACACCAATAATACATACTATATATCCGAACACCAAAATAATATATATATACCCGAACACCAATAATACATACTATATATACCCGAACACCAATAATACATACTATATATACCCGAACACCAATAATACATACTATATATACCCGAACACCAATAATACATACTATATATACCCGAACACCAATAATACATACTATATATACCCGAACACCAATAATACATACTATATATACCCGAACACCAATAATACATACTATATATACCTGAACACCAATAATACATACTATATATACCAGAACATAATACATACTATATATACCGGAACACCAATAATACATACTATATATACCCGAACACCAATAATACATACTATATATACCCGAACACCAATAATACATACTATATATACCCGAACACCAATAATACATACTATATATACCCGAACACCAATAATACATACTATATATACCAGAACACCAATAATACATACTATATATACCCGAACACCAATAATACATACTATATATACCAGAACACCAATAATACATACTATATATACCCGAACACCAATAATACATACTATATATACCGGAACACCAATAATACATACTATATATACCCGAACACCAATAATACATACTATATATACCCGAACACCAATAATACATACTATATATACCCGAACACCAATAATACATACTATATATACCCGACACCATAATACATACTATATATACCCGAACACCAATAATACATACTATATATACCTGAACACCAATAATACATACTATATACCGAACACCAATAATACATACTATATATACCCGAACACCAATAATACATACTATATATACCCGAACACCAATAATACATACTATATATACCCGAACACCAATAATACATACTATATATACCTGAACACCAATAATACATACTATATATACCCGAACACCAATAATACATACTATATATACCCGAACACCAATAATACATACTATATATACCAGAACACCAATAATACATACTATATATACCTGAACACCAATAATACATACTATATATACCCGAACACCAATAATACATACTATATATACCCGAACACCAATAATACATACTATATATACCAGAACACCAATAATACATACTATATATACCCGAACACCAATAATACATACTATATACCTGAACACCAATAATACATACTATATATACATGAACACCAATAATACATACTATATATACCAGAACATACTACATACTATATATACCTGAACACCAATAATACATACTTTATATACCTGAACACCAATAATACATACTATATATACCGTAACACCAATAATACATACTTTATATACCTGAACACCAATAATACATACTATATATACCGTAACACCAATAATACATACTTTATATACCTGAACACCAATAATACATACTATATATACCGTAACACCAATAATACATACTATATATACCCGAACACCAATAATACATACTATATATACCTGAACACCAATAATACATACTATATATACCGTAACACCAATAATACATACTATATATACCAGAACACCAATAATACATACTATATATACCGTAACACCAATAATACATACTATATATACCGTAACACCAATAATACATACTATATATACCGTAACACCAATAATACATACTATATATACCCGAACACCAATAATACATACTATATATACCCGAACACCAATAATACATACTATATATACCCGAACACCAATAATACATACTATATATACCTGAACACCAATAATACATACTATATATACCGTAACACCAATAATACATACTATATATACCAGAACACCAATAATACATACTATATATACCGTAACACCAATAATACATACTATATATACCGTAACACCAATAATACATACTATATATACCGTAACACCAATAATACATACTATATATACCCGAACACCAATAATACATACTATATATACCCGAACACCAATAATACATACTATATATACCCGAACACCAATAATACATACTATATATACCGGAACACCAATAATACATACTATATATACCGGAACACCAATAATACATACTATATATACCCGAACACCAATAATACATACTATATAACCCGAACACCAATAATACATACTATATATACCAGAACACCAATAATACATACTATATATACCCGAACACCAATAATACATAATATATATACCGTAACACCAATAATACATACTATATATACCGTAACACCAATAATACATACTATATATACCGTAACACCAATAATACATACTATATATACCAGAACACCAATAATACATACTATATATACCGTAACACCAATAATACATACTATATATACCGTATCACCAATAATACATACTATATATACCGTAACACCAATAATACATACTACATACCCGAACACCAATAATACATACTATATATACCCGAACACCAATAATACATACTATATATACCCGAACACCAATAATACATACTATATATACCGCAACACCAATAATACATACTATATATACCCGAACACCAATAATACATACTATATATACCCGAACACCAATAATACATACTATATATACCCGAACACCAATAATACATACTATATATACCAGAACACCAATAATACATACTATATATACCTGAACACCAATAATACATACTATATATACCAGAACACCAATAATACATACTATATATACCCGAACACCAATAATACATACTATATATACCCGAACACCAATAATACATACTATATATACCCGAACACCAATAATACATACTATATATACCGGAACACCAATAATACATACTATATATACCCGAACACCAATAATACATACTATATATACCAGAACACCAATAATACATACTATATATACCCGAACACCAATAATACATACTATATATACCCGAACACCAATAATACATACTATATATACCCGAACACCAATAATACATACTATATATACCAGAACACCAATAATACATACTATATATACGAACACCAATAATACATACTATATATACCGAACCCAATATACATACTATATATCCGAACACCAATAATACATACTATATATACCAGAACACCAATAATACATACTATATACCCGAACACCAATAATACATACTATATATACCCGAACACCAATAATACATACTATATATACCCGAACACCAATAATACATACTATATATACCGTAACACCAATAATACATACTATATATACCCGAACACCAATAATACATAATATATACCCGAACACCAATAATACATACTATATATACCCGAACACCAATAATACATACTATATATACCCGAACACCAATAATACATACTATATATACCAGAACACCAATAATACATACTATATATACCCGAACACCAATAATACATACTATATATACCCGAACACCAATAATACATACTATATATACCCGAACACCAATAATACATACTATATATACCCGAACACCAATAATACATACTATATATACCCGAACACCAATAATACATACTATATATACCAGAACACCAATAATACATACTATATATACCCGAACACCAATAATACATACTATATATACCGTAACACCAATAATACATACTATATATACCAGAACACCAATAATACATACTATATATACCCGAACACCAATAATACATAATATATATACCGTAACACCAATAATACATACTATATATACCGTAACACCAATAATACATACTATATATACCGTAACACCAATAATACATACTATATATACCAGAACACCAATAATACATACTATATATACCGTAACACCAATAATACATACTATATATACCGTATCACCAATAATACATACTATATATACCGTAACACCAATAATACATACTACATACCCGAACACCAATAATACATACTATATATACCCGAACACCAATAATACATACTATATATACCCGAACACCAATAATACATACTATATATACCGCAACACCAATAATACATACTATATATACCCGAACACCAATAATACATACTATATATACCCGAACACCAATAATACATACTATATATACCCGAACACCAATAATACATACTATATATACCCGAACACCAATAATACATACTATATATACCTGAACACCAATAATACATACTATATATACCTGAACAC
>CM026391.1:54193425-54247342 GCA_014843695.1 Archivesica marissinica | reverse complement strand
ACACCAATAATACATACTATATATACCCGAACACCAATAATACATACTATATATACCCGAACACCAATAATACATACTATATATACCAGAACACCAATAATACATACTATATATACCTGAACACCAATAATACATACTATATATACCCGAACACCAATAATACATACTATATATACCCGAACACCAATAATACATAATATATATACCGAAACACCAATAATACATACTATATATACCGTAACACCAATAATACATACTATATATACCAGAACACCAATAATACATACTATATATACCGAACACCAATAATACATACTAAATACCCGAACACCAATAATACATACTATATATACCCGAACACCAATAATACATACTATATATACCCGAACACCAATAATACATACTATATATACCTGAACACCAATAATACATACTATATATACCCGAACACCAATAATACATACTATATACCAGAACACCAATAATACATACTATATATACCCGAACACCAATAATACATACTATATATACCCGAACACCAATAATACATACTATATATACCCGAACACCAATAATACATACTATATATACCGAACACCAATAATACATACTATATATACCGAACACCAATAATACATACTATATATACCGAACACCAAAATACATACTATATATACCGTAACACCAATAATACATACTATATACCCGAACACCAATAATACATACTATATATACCCGAACACCAATAATACATACTATATATACGAACACCAATAATACATACTATATATACCGAACACCAATAATACATACTATATATACCTGAACACCAATAATACATACTATATATACCAGAACACCAATAATACATACTATATATACCCGAACACCAATAATACATACTATATATACCAGAACACCAATAATACATACTATATATACCTGAACACCAATAATACATACTATATATACCCGAACACCAATAATACATACTATATATACCCGAACACCAATAATACATACTATATATACCGTAACACCAATAATACATACTATATATACCGAACACCAATAATACATACTATATATACCGAACACCAATAATACATACTATATATACCGTAACACCAATAATACATACTATATACCCGAACACCAATAATACATACTATATATACCCGAACACCAATAATACATACTATATATACCCGAACACCAATAATACATACTATATATACCAGAACACCAATAATACATACTATATACCCGAACACCAATAATACATACTATATATACCCGAACACCAATAATACATACTATATATACCCGAACACCAATAATACATACTATATATACCGTAACACCAATAATACATACTATATATACCCGAACACCAAAAATACATAATATATACCAGAACACCAATAATACATACTATATATACCCGAACACCAATAATACATACTATATATACCCGAACACCAATAATACATACTATATATACCGAACACCAATAATACATACTATATACCGAACACCAATAATACATACTATATATACCGAACACCAATAATACATACTAAACCAACACCAAAAACAACTATATACCCGAACACCAATAATACATACTATATATACCCGAACACCAAAATACATACTATATATACCCGAACACCAATAATACATACTATATATACCCGAACACCAATAATACATACTATATATACCGTAACACCAATAATACATACTATATATACCGTAACACCAATAATACATACTATATATACCGAAACACCAATAATACATACTATATATCCGTACACCAATAATACATACTATATATACCGAACACCAATAATACATACTATATATACCGTAACACCAATAATACAAACTATATATAACGTAACACCAATAATACGTACTATATATACCTTAACACCAATAATACATACTATATATACCGTAACACCAATAATACATACTATATATACCCGAACACCAATAATACATACTATATACCAGAACACCAATAATACATACTATATATACCGTAACACCAATAATACATACTATATATACCAGAACACCAATAATACATACTATATACCCGAACACCAATAATACATACTATATATACCCGGACACCAATAATACATACTATATATACCCGAACACCAACAATACATACTATATATACCGTAACACCAATAATACATACTATATATACCCGAACACCAATAATACATAATATATACCAGAACACCAATAATACATACTATATATACCCGAACACCAATAATACATACTATATATACCCGAACACCAATAATACATACTATATATACCCGAACACCAATAATACATACTATATATACCCGAACACCAATAATACATACTATATATACCAGAACATAATACATACTATATATACAACACCAATAATACATACTATATATACCCGAACACCAATAATACATACTATATATACCCGAACACCAATAATACATACTATATATACCCGAACACCAATAATACATACTATATATACCCGAACACCAATAATACATACTATATATACCCGAACACCAATAATACATACTATATATACCCGAACACCAATAATACATACTATATATACCCGAACACCAATAATACATACTATATATACCCGAACACCAATAATACATACTATATATACCCGAACACCAATAATACATACTATATATACCCGAACACCAATAATACATACTATATATACCTGAACACCAATAATACATACTATATATACCCGAACACCAATAATACATACTATATATACCCGAACACCAATAATACATACTATATATACCTGAACACCAATAATACATACTATATATACCTGAACACCAATAATACATACTATATATACCATAACACCAATAATACATAACACCAATAATACATACTATATATACCAGAACACCAATAATACATAACACCAATAATACATACTATATATACCCGAACACCAATAATACATACTATATATACCTGAACACCAATACTACATACCGTAACACCAATAATACATACTATATATACCCGAACACCAATAATACATACTATATATACCCGAACACCAATAATACATACTATATATACCTGAACACCAATAATACATACTATATATACCCGAACACCAATAATACATACTATATATACCTGAACACCAATAATACATACTATATATACCCGAACACCAATAATACATACTATATATACCCGAACACCAATAATACATACTATATATACCCGAACACCAATAATACATACTATATATACCCGAACACCAATAATACATACTATATATACCGTAACACCAATAATACATACTATATATACCGTAACACCAATAATACATACTATATATACCGTAACACCAATAATACATACTATATATACCCGAACACCAATAATACATACTATATATACCCGAACACCAATAATACATACTATATATACCGCAACACCAATAATACATACTATATATACCCGAACACCAATAATACATACTATATATACCGTAACACCAATAATACATACTATATATACCCGAACACCAATAATACATACTATATATACCAGAACACCAATAATACATACTATATATACCTGAACACCAATAATACATACTATATATACCAGAACACCAATAATACATACTATATATACCCGAACACCAATAATACATAATATATATACCGAAACACCAATAATACATACTATATATACCGTATCACCAATAATACATACTATATATACCAGAACACCAATAATACATACTATATATACCGTAACACCAATAATACATACTATATACCCGAACATCAATAATACATATTATATATACCCGGACACCAATAATACATACTATATATACCCGAACACCAATAATACATACTATATATACCCGAACACCAATAATACATACTATATATACCAGAACACCAATAATACATACTATATACCCGAACACCAATAATACATACTATATATACCCGGACACCAATAATACATACTATATATACCCGAACACCAATAATACATACTATATATACCGTAACACCAATAATACATACTATATATACCCGAACACCAATAATACATAATATATACCAGAACACCAATAATACATACTATATATACCCGAACACCAATAATACATACTATATATACCCGAACACCAATAATACATACTATATATACCCGAACACCAATAATACATACTATATACCAGAACACCAATAATACATACTATATATACCAGAACACCAATAATACATACTATATATACCGTAACACCAATAATACATACTATATATACCCGAACACCAATAATACATACTATATATACCCGAACACCAATAATACATACTATATATACCGTAACACCAATAATACATACTATATATACCCGAACACCAATAATACATACTATATATACCCGAACACCAATAATACATACTATATATACCCGAACACCAATAATACATACTATATATACCCGAACACCAATAATACATACTATATATACCCGAACACCAATAATACATACTATATATACCCGAACACCAATAATACATACTATATATACCCGAACACCAATAATACATACTATATATACCAGAACACCAATAATACATACTATATATACCTGAACACCAATAATACATACTATATATACCAGAACACCAATAATACATACTATATATACCCGAACACCAATAATACATAATATATATACCGTAACACCAATAATACATACTATATATACCGTAACACCAATAATACATACTATATATACCGTAACACCAATAATACATACTATATATACCAGAACACCAATAATACATACTATATATACCGTAACACCAATAATACATACTATATATACCGTATCACCAATAATACATACTATATATACCGTAACACCAATAATACATACTATATACCCGAACACCAATAATACATACTATATATACCCGAACACCAATAATACATACTATATATACCCGAACACCAATA
The DNA here is from genome assembly GCA_014843695.1 of Archivesica marissinica. Lineage (NCBI taxonomy): Eukaryota > Metazoa > Mollusca > Bivalvia > Venerida > Vesicomyidae > Archivesica > Archivesica marissinica. The sequence goes on along the minus strand of CM026391.1, from coordinate 54,242,275 downwards.
ATACATACTATATATACCGCAACACCAATAATACATACTATATATACCCGAACACCAATAATACATACTATATATACCCGAACACCAATAATACATACTATATATACCCGAACACCAATAATACATACTATATATACCAGAACACCAATAATACATACTATATATACCTGAACACCAATAATACATACTATATATACCAAAACACCAATAATACATACTATATATACCCGAACACCAATAATACATAATATATATACCGTAACACCAATAATACATACTATATATACCGTATCACCAATAATACATACTATATATACCAGAACACCAATAATACATACTATATATACCGTAACACCAATAATACATACTATATACCCGAACATCAATAATACATATTATATATACCCGGACACCAATAATACATACTATATATACCAGAACACCAATAATACATACTATATACCCGAACACCAATAATACATACTATATATACCCGGACACCAATAATACATACTATATATACCCGAACACCAATAATACATACTATATATACTAGAACACCAATAATACATACTATATATACCCGAACACCAATAATACATACTATATATACCCGAACACCAATACTACATACTATATATACCCGAACACCAATAATACATACTATATATACCAGAACACCAATAATACATACTATATATACCCGAACACCAATAATACATACTATATATACCTGAACACCAATAATACATACTATATATACCCGAACACCAATAATACATACTATATATACCCGAACACCAATAATACATACTATATATACCCGAACACCAATAATACATACTATATATACCCGAACACCAATAATACATACTATATATACCCGAACACCAATAATACATACTATATATACCAGAACACCAATAATACATACTATATATACCGGAACACCAATAATACATACTATATATACCCGAACACCAATAATACATACTATATATACCCGAACACCAATAATACATACTATATATACCCGAACACCAATAATACATACTATATATACCCGAACACCAATAATACATACTATATATACCCGAACACCAATAATACATACTATATATACCCGAACACCAATAATACATACTATATACCCGAACACCAATAATACATACTATATATACCCGAACACCAATAATACATACTATATATACCAGAACACCAATAATACATACTATATATACCCGAACACCAATAATACATACTATATATACCCGAACACCAATAATACATACTATATATACCCGAACACCAATAATACATACTATATATACCCGAACACCAATAATACATACTATATATACCCGAACACCAATAATACATACTATATATACCTGAACACCAATAATACATACTATATATACCGTAACACCAATAATACATACTATATATACCAGAACACCAATAATACATACTATATATACCAGAACACCAATAATACATACTATATATACCAGAACACCAATAATACATACTATATATACCGTAACACCAATAATACATACTATATATACCGTAACACCAATAATACATAACACCAATAATGGCACGCTCATGATACAGCCCAGATCCCGTAAATTAATTATAATAATATTTAATATAATAATAAGTATAAGTTATTAAGTTACATCAATAATATTTTCTATTTAATGCCTATATTAAAGTTATAAAATAACCGACATATAATTCCTATTATAGCATATACGTTTTACACGTGCATGTATGTATACTATTTTTACTTTTTGCGATATCATGTCGCTGTAAGGCAGACTAACCACAAGTCTGGATTTAAAGGCCTTATATGATATCAAAATGAATATCAATGTTAATTAGAATAGATAAAATCTAACCTGGTCGTTTATCCTTTCTCAAAACATCTCCAGCAGATATATACAAGGAGTTCATACATATGTATTTAACTTAATTAAAAGTAAATCTCCTTGTTTATTTAAAACAAATATTGCCATACATCAACACTACTTGGAGTAAATTAAATTCACATGCCACTTACATGCACGTACATGTTGATACACACACACATATACATTCTCACGTTGACGTGTAAACAATATACGATCATTAATATCAATAACTGACCAGCAAAGCAATAAATTGACAAATAAACAATGCCTCTGTCAAAGGACCAATTGTCATAAATCTCACACTAATAAGATATGAATCTGCTGACGTGGGGGTCAAAATAATGCTAAATACTACATATATGTTGTTTTTAATTATGGCAGAGATATCTATCATGTTTGCGCTGTTCACGGTTATTGTCTTGTATTTACTTTTGCATTGAAAAGAACGCAGATTTTAACTGTCATAAATGATTCACATATAAGCCAATACGTTATTTTGAGTATATTTACAACTAATACAGTACAATCAGATCCCTATCACCAGCTTGTATACATTCCAAATTGGACAATTTCCCAACATGTCTTTGTTTTAAATCTGTAAGCTTGTTTGATGTTAGATTAATAGATTGGCCACACTGTGGAATGCGTATATGAAGTTATACTGGCCAGATACTAATATACTACTAAAACAAGTTCTATGTACTCGTATACATATGTGTATATACAATATTCGTACACAGAATGAGCAACATCACCGTTATTTCCGATTACCTCCCTTGGCAGATAAAGTCCGAGTTATCCCGAAATGTGTTATGGTCCTTGTAGCTGTAATCCTTTGTTTTACTGCTGTTCTCTGAACTTATGTTGCGGTATGATACATGTTATATTATGGTCTTGTCCATTAATTGATCAGATGCTTTACAGCATAATGTACATGTCACAGGTTGTGTTTTTATATATACGTGTTTATATGACGGATGCGGCGTTCCATAGTTAACGCAGTTTTTAAATCATATAAAAACACAACCTGTGACAGTACACATTGAATAATTATACTCAAGGAAATATATCGAGGTCCAATAATATTAATAATTATAAGATGGGAACACGGATGCAAATTTATAGCATGTGGTGCAAAGGAAACCGTGATGTAAACAGAGGAAACCAATTAAAAAGACCTATCTTCCTCAAAGAGTATTCAGGGGGAAGTAACTGTCCAATGTATATCAATAGCAGAACTGTTTCAAAGTGACTGTAGATATAGAGCTATTAGATTGCTATCTTATAATAATTTTTTTATTTATCAGGCTCATATTGGAGCAAATATGCCAGGCGATACTCTGTGTATCAGGCGGTATCTTTTGCGAAAAGGGGAGCATATTTTACTCAACTTAAATAGTTTAGTTTCGTTTATGCAAAATGTATTGTTAGCTCGATTGCGAAACAAGTTATTACAATGTTTGATTAATCCCTCCTGGTGAAATCCATCGCCACAAGGGAGAGAGAAGAAGCAGTGTGGATTTAAGTGTATTGCCCACTGACACCATAGTCATTGTTCTTGTGGTGCTCGAACACAAATCCCAACGCTTTTATTTTTATACAAATTTATTTTAGCTCGATTGCGAAACAAGTTATTTCAACTTATATTAATCACTCTCGAGACCGAACGCTTACAAGGCGAATACCGCATACATTACACCACGGTGGCTCCGGGGGTTCAAAACGATACTGATGATGCACGTCTGCACACTATTGTAGACTATGTTAGTCCGATTTACGTTTACGTTTTATTATGTATCGTCGCTACCGGTTGCCCATATGAGCGACGCCTCCTGAAGAGATTAGTTAGTTTAGATTTTGGAGGATAGTGCGCAGTGATACAGACAGAGACCCATTGCAGAATCACCTCTGGTTCTTTTACGTGCACGGTGTAAAGCACCGACACGAGACCTCGGTTTAACGTCCCATCTGAAAGAGTTTTATTAGGGTCAGACGGGTGATCGAACCTGCGATCCCTGGATTACCAGTCCAGCGTGTTACCACTGGACTACAGATCCGTCTGTGTTAGTCCGATAGAGTGTTCTTCCGCTATTTAAATAACATACACCGATCTTACAACGACTGGTTATGTACTGTGATATGGAAATTTGTATTGTAGATTTTATGTATTGTACGTAGATAACGTCATAACGATGCACACTCTTTCACATCACTTACACCATCAAGTGTGTCATAAAACTAGTTGTGTTCATTAACACATAATAAAAGAACAATTAAGGCGAGAAAACGGCGCCTTGTAGAACGCCAGTGACTAATTGTTTACATATGCAGCGTATGTGATCAACTTCAGATTATCGTCAACGATCGGAACGCGTTGAGTACAAAAATCCAAATAATACATGTTTTTACGGATGCTACAACAAAAGCGATAATGTTGATAAACGATACAACACATCATTCATATTTAACATTAATATCTGTTCTGTTATACATCGTAAATGACAAGTGCAATTCCGTATCGAACACTGTACAAATTCAATCAAATTGGGAAGAAGCGATTATGAACTTTAAATAAACATGAGTTATAAAAACACTGAACATGAACACATTAGTCATAGCCTGTATTTAAAAAACCCAGATATAGTTCTAAAGACAGTAAGATTTTGTTATTTGCATCAGATGTCTCGCTCAGTTTGATCACTTTAAATGTGTTCCAGTACATTTCCATAATTGCACCCCTATATGACAATTTATAAATTGAAGGCAGCTAGTGCTTAATTCACAAGGGACTCAGTAAGTAGGTAAATTCTTTATTTGGAGAGCATAGCCCATTTAGCTGAATTAATCTTACACTGGACCCTCTTAAGTATCATACAACTAAAATAATGACGTCCATGTACATTCAAGTAAATGCAGGAGTAGCGAAGGGGGTGAACATAATCTTACGAGAGAGTAGCAACATGGATAGCACAGCTGTTCAAGATAATGATAACTGTGGAGATGGCACTTAGAATATTGCCGAAAAGGAGAATACGTTCGTATTGACGAAAAGACGAACAACAATAGTAATGACGAAACGACGAACCACGATAGTATATTTGTAATACCGAAACGGAGAACAACAATAGTAATGCTGAAGAAGAAGGGGACACAACAAGTATTGCTACTGGTAACACATAAGATGATGATGATAAAATAAACAAGATAATACTGATTACGATGTACATGTATAGACAAGGGTGATGATTACGATGATAAGGATACGTATCAATGACATATTAATAATGAGGTCTATGTTTATGAAAATTTATGTCGATGAACATCGACAGTATATGAAGATCTGAAAATGCAGACAATGAAGGAATACGTAAGAAGGTTAATTTAGTTCACTATTTGTGTTCATATATTTAAGATATCAACTAATAGCCCCTGTTATTACTATGTATAGGCATATGTATTTCTCACTCACTCTCTCTCTCACTCTGTCTCTCTCTCCCTATACATCCATCTCCCTCCCTCACTCTGTCACTGTCTCTCTCCCTCCCTATCCACCCCTCTCCCCCACTCTCTATCTCTCTCTATCCTACCTCTCTCTCGCACTCTCACTCTCTCTCCCTATCCATCCCTCTCCCTCACTCTCTATCTCTCTCTATCCTACCTCTCTCGCACTCTCTCTCTCTTTCATTCTCTCTCTCCCCTCTATATCCCCCTATCCATCCCTCTCTCTCTCTCTCTCTCTATCTCTCTATCTCTCTCTATCCTACCTCTCTCCTCTCTCTCTCTCTCTCTCTCTCTCTCTCCAACACACACATCATTGCACACATGTATTTTACTGCTGTATCTACTTGCCATTTAGCAAGCCATAGTAATTCTGCTCTTTCTTCTGTATATGTCGAATCATTCAGATCATGATTTAATAGACTTATGTCATATCCCTTGCACTAACACTGCCAGTTATGTGCCTATGCAATTTAAATGTGATGTATACGACAGTTTTATAAATACGGTACGACATTCTGTCAAATTATCACTGCTATCAATACATATATATATTGAAATAACATGAACCTTGGGTTTTTAAATGCTATAAGACATACGTTTATTATAGTATTATGATCGTTAATACGTTAATGCAGCTATCATATACAACTATTGAACTAGTCCTAACAAAGTACGAATTACTGGAAATTATACAAGTACCAAATGATAGTTCAAAAAAACTATCCATTTACATTCTGATAATAAAATTACACTTAATTGATACTAATTGTCAGTTGATATGAACTAATTTACGCAAATAATAAGCAAATAGTTTGAAGACATGCATACATTGAAAGATATTACAGACCGATAAAATACTTGAACAGTATTAATGAGTTGCAATTTAGGAAATAAATACATGATACATAATTTAAAGTTTGTTACGTCTCAATAAGAACTTAAAATAACACAGTTAGATTTAGTTTATACAAATTTATTTTAGCTCGATTGCGAAACAAGTTATTTCAACTTATATATATCACTCTCGAGACCTCATTCCTGATGGAATCCATCGCCACGAGGGAGAGAGAAGAGGCAATGTGGAATTTAAATGCCTTGCCTAAGGGCACAATCGTAACGGCTCCAGTGGGGCTCGAACTCCGGACCTTTCGCACCTGAAGCGCTATCACGACTTCCAGTTTGATTTAATGTGTTGCTTGTTTCAAACTGAAGTGTCATTTAAGGGCCATTTCACATAAATATATCCTCGCATGGCATTCCTGTGACGTTGTTGAAGTTCTTTAAAAATGAATAAATATGACAGCAGGACGCATACGATTTAAATGTGGCCATTGGCTTACCGGTGAAGTAACCGAGGTCCCGTGTCGGTGCTTTACTCCGTGCACGTAAAAGAACCAGCGGAGACTCTGGAATGGGTCTCTGTCTGTATCATTGCACTATCATCTAAAATGACTAATCTCTTCAGGAGGTGTCGCTCATATGGGCAACCGGTAGTGACGATAAATAAACGTAAAACACACGCAGTGGTTTCTGTGACGTTCCAGTTAGTTTCATGGCCATTCGAATAACGTTATTATACTGAGTTAAAAACTAGTTGTTATCCAGTTCTGGTAAGAACGAGGACGCGCGACGTTTGTTTTGAACAGTCCATTAATAAACTTTGCAGCTTGGTGTTTAATGAAGTTAGTTGGGCAGTGTAAAGTGTATAATGTTCTAAGAATGGTCTAATTACCAAGTCCGGTACACGCTAAGTCGCAAATCTTTCCAAGGCTAAACACATTTTAAGTGCAAAGTGTGATCAATTTTCATTAAAAGGAATAATTAATGTATCGCGATTCATTCCTTAGGTGTATGCATGTATGTTCCATTAATATCAAACCCTTACGGGAACCTATACATCTTTCATGGGCCGGCTTAGCTGACCTAAGCGATTAAGTATTAAGAAGAAGAATGCTTTAATAACTTAAACTGTACAGTTTTTCGTTTAAGCAATGTGTGTGATGTGCCATGCTCAATGACACCACATACGTGCACTGACCGAGTATCGAACCCGAGACCCATCGATTCAAAGTCCGACGCTCTACCACATGACGACGAACGTCATCAGTGAAGCATTAATGAGTTCGAATTCTGACAATGTGGGTATTAATAATGAAATAGTATACAGCAAGTTGATCATACGAGGAAGAACGTACATTTTAATAACTTCTACCATCTTAAAACATTAAAAGTACTTGCATAGCTTATTTTGATATCTTGCAATGGATTGGAACTAGCAGTGTCTGTTCTATTTAGAAACCGCCAACTCGTAATATAGCAAGCCGACACCTGATTGTACAAATCCAATACAATCTCAACGAACAGGATTAGTGAACGAGTACTTTGAAACACCTCGAGTAAGTAATATCTAATATCTGGAGCAGGCTGGATTAAACATATAACACTAATACATGTACACTACTATTTCGGATGAGACTTTCAAACCTGTGTGTGTTTTACTTTTATTTATCGTCGCTACCGGTTGCCCATATGAGCGACGCCTCCTCAAGAGATTAGTCATTTTAGATTTTGGAGGATAGTGCAATGATACAGACAGAGACCCATTCCAGAGTCTCCTCTGGTTCTTTTACGTGTACGGTGTAAAGCACCGACACGAGACCTCGGTTTAATGTCCCATCTGAAAGACTGTTAATTTTACTAGGGTCAGCTGGGGGATCGAACCTGCGATCCCTGGATTACCAGTCCAACGTGTTAACCACTGCACTACAGATCCGTACATGTGTTGTGCAGTTGATTTATGCTGCTTTATACCGTGCACGTCAGCGATCCAGCTACGCTCCATTAATGAGTTGTATGTATCTTGTCACTATCCTCCAAAGCCTAAATGCACTGAAGGGGGTGTCGCACAATTCACGCACAAAATCGTGCACGTCAGCGATCCAGACAAGCTCCTTTAATGGGGCTCCGTCTGTATCTTGTCACTATCCCCAAAGCCTAAACGCACGCACTGCTCTCTGAAGGGGGTGTCGCACAACAACACACGAACAAAATACACCCACACTATTCTTGTATCTGTTAAATAGGACATTCCAGCTGATTGTGCAGTTCATTCCGACATTCAGTGTATATATAACAGTCTCCGTGGCATAGTGGGAGATCGATGGTTCGAATCTCGTCAGGGGTTCGTTCTGATATGGCCGGTTGCTGAGCCGCCAGCTAGTTAAATAATGGTTATCAATTGCCTACCAGCCTGGCGCCTTGCATACAAGCATAGGATTCGGGAAGTAAAAAGAGGTGTCTCATAAGTCAGAAATGGCTGGCTATTGAAATAAGGGTGACACTATAATAAACAAACACTATATGTTATAATAGTACAGTGCATATACATTGCTTACAGTAATCTAGTAAAACACTTATATAGTCTACATATGATATGTTCTCTATACTTCTACTACACACATTTAGAGTTTCTACAGCAGTACATTAAACACTCTCGATACTTCATTCCTGGTGGAATCCATCGCCATGAAAGAGAAAGGAGAGGTATGTGGACAAACGTGTCCTTGCCTAAAGACACCACCACCGTGGTTCTGACCGGGCTCGAACTCACAGCCTCTCGGATACAAGGCGACACTGCATCCACTATACAGTGAAGGACACCGCATCCACTATACAGTGAAGGATCCACAATTAATTTAATTTAAACTTTATTTAGCAAGTTTTAACAACTCTTATTAATCGCTCTCGTTGGCGCGGATGAAAGCGTGAATGTGGTCATTTGTGTGGGAGGAAACCGGAGTACCCGGAGAAAACCCACCTGTCCGATCTGGCGACCACTGTACCATCTCACATACATCCCGGTCCGAGGATCGAACCCGGGTTGCATTGGTGAGAAGCCACAATCCACACTTTGGTCCATTTGTTTTAATTAAACGCATAAAACTCGATCGTCATAAACAAATGTATGAATATATATATACATGTATAACACTTACCTCAGTCACATACAGTCCGCTTCAATTGTTTAAATCGGAAGATTTCACGAACTTATTATAATATCTTATATTAAAATCTCACATTTTTGGTTAATGGTTTGGCAAATCAACCTTTACACGTGGAGTGACTTCTTGTGACATATTTTCAATAAGTATTACACCTGGCCTATTATTTATCAATAAAATGGAGTGGATTAATCATATTAAATCGGCGCAATTTTTATTTCAGAGTGCATTATTATTCTTCCCATTTACAAATCCAATAAGTGATTTAAAGTGATTATATTCTGTGTATCAGTCGTATGATTCCCGTGAACTTTAAAATGCAACAGTTCGGTTTTTAGTTTTAGCATGATTTGATCACAATTGCAAAGGGCTACGCGCAACTTTGGTCGACATCGGTCCATAGTTTTAATCAAGTCAAGCCAAAGTTTGTATTGGCATAAACATGTATATGTCCATCGCCAAGACACATGTATGGCGGTTACATACAAAGTTACAGATAAGCATGATATTATATAAGGTGTGAGTAAGCATAGTATTAACATTTACGAAATATATTGTTGTTTAACAATATAGTTAATTTATACAAATTTATTTTAGCTCGATTGCGAAACAAGTACTTATATTAATCACTCTCGAGACCTCATTCCTGATGGAATCCATCGCCACGAGGGAGAGAGAAGAGGCAACGTGGAATTTAAATGCCTTGCCTAAGGGCACAATCGTAACGGCTCCAGCAATATAGTTGGTATTCAGTGTCTCACAAATCAATATTTTACTGTCTCACAAATCAATATTTTACAAGTAGTAACATTCATTTAGTTAATTAATATCGTTTCTTTTACGTGTTGCTAAATAAATATATTTAGCTAAATTGACAAGTTTGCTTTTTGGTGTTGAATTCATGAGTGTTCTAAACTTATTAATGGTTGGCCATGAATAATACTATCTAGGTAAATATGTATTTCTTATATCATTATAATAAGGACAAACTAATAAGAAATGATATTCTGATTCTACTTGATGCATGTTACATTTTAAGCAAACTCTTAAATTTCTTTCAATGTTTCGAAATCTTCCTTCCTGTATTGCCAATTTATGGGCTGAACATCGAAATCTAGATAATGCAGTCCGAGGTTTCATATTATCAACACAACTTAAATATTTTTCTTGCGTGAATTCAGTCTGAAATATATTATAACTTTCCAATTTAGAAAAGGAACTTAATTGCGTGCAATAATGACAATAAATAAATGGTTGATAGTTCTACGAAATATAGATAACTAGTTTACTTAACTCTTTGACTGTCAATGTCGAATAAAAGCGACTTTGCAAAAAGCATAGAACCCGATCAGACAGAACAGAACGTGCCGTCTGATCAGGCTATATGCTGATTGCTCTTCAGAGAGTGAATCTGAAACACTTGTCTGAATAGCAAACAACATAGATCCTGATAAGACGGGGCGTTACGCCGCGGCTGATCTGAATCCATGTTGTTTGCATATGCTCAGAATTTATTCGGCGCTGAAAGAGTCGTTTTGAAATGTTAAAACAACCGCCGTCCAAAATATATAATATGGCCATAATACCTTCCTCCTATTAAAGTTTATTTCAAGTCGCCACCCACCGCCGAGGTATCTGTGCGACTGAACGTTTCTAAATAGATTATTCCGGTAAATAAAAACAGTTCTAAGCAATATATGTGAGTCATAAACCCCGGCCCTGAAGAACATGTAGGTGATTACATGTACAATAATGTTCCAGGGTGGACCATGTAACTTACTGGAAGAAGATTTCAAGTGAAACTGGTACACTACGCACACAAACAATCATTATATCTATAGCAGCTCGGGAGTGGGTACTTAACATTCCAGGTGAATTATTTCAATACTCACTCTGTTGTCATGGAGATGTCAACGTCCATGACAACTCGTCCATTTTTAAGATATTTATTCGAAATCGTATGTATACAGTACAGGTGTTATGGTCATGACCTGCATGTCGGGCAGCGTGTGTAGCATTTCAAAGTGATGAAGAAATAAACAAACGTTGTTTCACATTCATTCGTCATATCTTCCATTTTAATGTTATCACAAACCCTGGGGTCAAAGTTCAGCCAACGTTCCTTCCGTTATTACACTAGAATGAACCCTGACTATGGCATGCATTTTTATAAAAAGTGCGACCTGGAGCTGAGAATGTTATATCCGAATGACAGCTAGGCGGGTATATAATTCTTTAAGGATCATTAGTATATTTAGACGTATCTGTAGTCCAGTGGTAACACGCTGGACTGGTAATTCAGGGATTGCAGGTTCGATCCCCCGTCTGACCCTAATACAATTAACAGTCTTTCAGATGGGACTTTTAACATAGGTCTCGTGTCGGTGCTTTACACCGTGCACGTAAAAGAACAGGAGGAGACTCTGGAATGGGTCTCTGTCTGTATCATTGTACTATCCTCCAACAATCTAAAATAACTAATCTCTTCAGGAGGCGTCACTCATATGGGCAACCGGTAGCGACGATAAATAAACCGTATGCATGAGGCGTCGCTCATATGGGCAACCGGTAGCGACGATAAATAAACCGTATGCGTGAGGCGTCGCTCATATGGGCAATCGGTAGCGACGATAAATAAACCGTATGCATGAGGCGTCGCTCATATGGATAACCGGTAGCGACGATAAATAAACCGTATGCGTGAGGCGTCGCTCATATGGGCAACCGGTAGCGACGATAAATAAACCGTATGCGTGAGGCGTCGCTCATATGGGCAACCGGTAGCGACGATAAATAAACCGTATGCGTGAGGCGTCGCTCATATGGGCAACCGGTAGCGACGATAAATAAACCGTATGCGTGAGGCGTCGCTCATATGGGCAACCGGTAGCGACGATAAATAAACCGTATGCGTGAGGCGTCGCTCATATGGGCAACCGGTAGCGACGATAAATAAACCGTATGCGTGAGGCGTCGCTCATATGGGCAACCGGTAGCGACGATAAATAAACCGTATGCGTGAGGCGTCGCTCATATGGGCAACCGGTAGCGACGATAAATAAACCGTATGCGTGAGGCGTCGCTCATATGGGCAACCGGTAGCGACGATAAATAAACCGTATGCGTGAGGCGTCGCTCATATGGACAACCGGTAGCGACGATAAATAAACCGTATGCGTGAGGCGTCGCTCATATGGGCAACCGGTAGCGACGATAAATAAACCGTATGCGTGAGGCGTCGCTCATATGGGCAACCGGTAGCGACGATAAATAAACCGTATGCGTGAGGCGTCGCTCATATGGACAACCGGTAGCGACGATAAATAAACCGTATGCGTGAGGCGTCGCTCATATGGACAACCGGTAGCGACAATAAATAAACCGTATGCGTGAGGCGTCGCTCATATGGGCAACCGGTAGCGACGATAAATAAACCGTATGCGTGAGGCGTCGCTCATATGGGCAACCGGTAGCGACGATAAATAAACCGTATGCGTGAGGAACCATGTATATGACCTACTAATACCACGTGCACGAGATTACTGTATTTGCAGTATTTGATATATAACATTCATTATAATTATTATTCTTCAATGCACATACAGTTCATTGAGTTAATCAGATTTAATTGGATTAAATAATTTCGGAAAACTCATTTAGGTTGGTTAAACAGCATTGCTAATTGATATATTTTTTAATAGACGGGTCAGTGGTTGAGTGGTTAACAGGTCGGACTGCGAATTACTGGACATTCTTTCCGATGGCATTATAAACCGATATATCATTTATCGGTGCTATACGATATATCATGTATCGATGCTATACGATATATCATGTATCGATGCTATACGAGATATCAGGTATCGATGCTATACGAGATATCATGTATCGATGCTATACGATATATCATGTATCGATGCTATACGATATATCATGTATCGATGCTATACGAGATATCAGGTATCGATGCTATACGAGATATCATGTATCGATGCTATACGATATATCATGTATCGATGCTATACGAGATATCATGTATCGGTGCTATACGAGATATCAGGTATCGATGCTATACGAGATATCATGTATCGATGCTATACGAGATATCATGTATCGATGCTATGCGAGATATCATGTATCGATGCTATGCGCCCCGATATATACTTCTGTGGGGCGGAGCCCCGATATATACTTCTGGAGGCAGAGCACCGATATATACTTCTGGAGGCTGCGCCCCGATATATACTTCTGGAGGCAGCGCCCCGATATATACTTCTGGAGGCAGCTCCCCGATATATACTTCTGGAGGCAGCGCCCCGATATATACTCCTGGTGGCAGCGCCCCGATATATACTTCTGGAGGCAGCGCCCCGATATATACTTCTGGAGGCAGCGCCCCGATATATACTTCTGGTGGCAGCTCCCCGATATATACTTCTGGAGGCAGCTCCCCGATATATACTTCTGGAGGCAGCGCCCCGATATATACGTCTGGTGGCAGCGCCCCGATATATCTTCTGGAGGCAGCCCCGATATATACTTCTGGAGGCAGCGCCCCGATATATACTTCTGGAGGCAGCGCCCCGATATATACTTCTGGAGGCAGCGCCCCGATATATACTTCTGGTGGCAGCTCCCCGATATATACTTCTGGAGGCAGCGCCCCGATATATACTTTTGGAGGCAGCGCCCCGATATATACTTCTGGTGGCAGCGCCCCGGTATCTTCTGGAGGCAGCTCCCCGATATATACTTCTGGAGGCAGCGCCCCGATATATACTTCTGGAGGCAGCGCCCCGATATATACTTCTGGAGGCAGCGCCCCGATATATACTTCTGGTGGCAGCTCCCCGATATATACTTCTGGTGGCAGCTCCCCGATATATACTTCTGGAGGCAGCTCCCCGATATATACTTCTGGAGGCAGCGCCCCGATATATACTTCTGGTGGCAGCGCCCCGATATATCTTCTGGAGGCAGCTCCCCGATATATACTTCTGGAGGCAGCGCCCCGATATACGGCAGTTAGACATACATACACGGCAGTTAAACATATATATACGGTAATAAAAACACCAACCCTAGAAACAAACCTTATAGCGACACTACATCGGTGAAAATTCAAATTGCTACAGAATGTATTTTCCTATTATAATGTATAATTGTTTTCCGAATATTTACCTCAAAAGATGAGTGTTTCAACTAAATAAACAACCGTCTTATACGAAGTTGGTTGACATAACAAAATAATTTAGATAGGGTCAACATCCATGTGTTATCCTGAATAACACGATTTATGGTACACATTTATCGTTATACCTCACCCTTTATGCATGTGCATATTTATATATTAGACTAACACGATTGAATATATCTCTAAACGCTTGGCATAGACTCCAATAATAAATAAACATTAATTCAGGAGAGTAGCTGACCGTTATATAAAATCCTACTTTCACTTTTGAGACTTTGTATATGACAACATCACTGTTTATTCATAGAACGTTATTGTTCAAATTAGTTTTGAAGAATTTGTAGTAGCAATGCATTTTATACGTATAAAAGCATCACTGGGACTTTTTGCGATATAATGTCGCTGTAACGTAACGCTAAACAATGAACTGAACTGTCCGTGCTATTTTGTTTCATTTAATTGGAACTATTTTATGCACTACACGCGCATCTATACGGAACCCGTATCGGGAGATTGTTCCATCAATTTATATTTTACTATATTTTGGCAGCAATTCAGGTACAAATATTCGTCTGCAACATACTACTAATGATTACTAATTTAATAATAAGATAAACAAAATAATCACACTTGACTCACCTCAAATACATAACCTCTGACACAAAAATTGTTAGCTGGGGTCTAAAAACTGTCGCTGTAAACCAAACACGCGCCAAATATAATCCGGGTTATTCTCAAATTGCACCAAAGACTGTTCTAGCTGGCGCCACTTTTGTGACAAAACGGCAGTGTATCAATACATTGAGTGTATATGTTTATTTATTATTAGCGATTAATTTGATGTATCCGAGTCCACTATAACTATTAAATAGCAGAATTAATTATAGTTGGCATTAGGCCGAAATTTTCGACACATTTTGTAGTATATAGCTGATAAAATCTGTTCATAGGCACATATCATTATATGATTATAGACAATCGACACTGTGCATGAGTTCGTTGTCCTGCTTATTTAATGCTATCTGCCAAACACAGCGTTATGGTGACTAAGATCAGCGCATGTTACCATGGATATTGGTCACATGAAAATGAATGTGAACGTGTACATTCAATATATATATTTATCACTATTATAATAGAACTCGGAGAAATGCAAACCTACGTAATTGTATTTGACACATTGACACTTCGCCGACTGACCTGCTCACTGCACGCGCCTATTTCTCACAAAATCAAATCATACCACTTCCTCCTAGACCTACCTACCCTGTATATATTCAAAATATATCAACACAGTTTTTAGTTATCCTGTCCACAGACAGAAAGACACACAACATATATACACACAAACAGACAGACAGACAGACAGACAGACAGACAGACAGACAGACAGACAGACAGACAGACAGACAGACAGACAGACAGACAGACAGACAGACAGACAGACAGACAGACAGACAGACAGACAGACAGACAGACAGACAGACAGACAGACAGACAGACAGACAGACAGACAGACAGACAGACAGACAGACAGACAGACAGACAGACAGACAGACAGACAGACAGACAGACAGACAGACAGACAGACAGACAGACAGACAGACAGACAGACAGACAGACAGACAGAGACAGACAGACAGACAGACAGACAGACAGACAGACAGACAGACAGACAGACAGACAGACACGCACACGCACACGCACACGCACACGCACACGCACACGCACACGCACACACGCACAAACACACGCACACGCACACGCACACGCACACACAACACAACACACACCACACGCACGCACGCACGCACGCACGCACGCACGCACGCACGCACGCACACACATACACACACACACAAACAAACACACACACACACACACACACACACACACACGAGACATAATTCCCGATGAAATCCATGAGGGATATAGAAGAGGCAATGTGGATTTAAGAGTCTTGCGTCAGGACACCACCACCCTGGTTCTGAAGAACTCTCAACCTCTCGATTACTAGGTAAGCTACAAGCTATAACAACATTAAATATCGAGTGTTCTCAACTCCTTATTAGAGCAAGAAACAGGGTAGCAAGACTAGTTCAACATTACAGTGATATTTTAAACGTTTATTGGTCGACATATTTTGATTTAGTAGCTGTTCGGTACTTTTTGCAGAATTATCTATGCTAGTATTTCATATGTAACATGTGTTATCATAGGATAGAACGCACGCGTACATGCCTCGAAGAGAAACCAATCACATATCAGCAGTAGCGTGTGTCGTATGAAGTGTGTTATCGGCCATTTTGTACTTGGCGGCCATATTAGAAAGTTGCCAGCCATGATCCCTACGTATTCCATTTGTAAACATTGACCGATGGTGAACTATTTGCATGGTGATGCTATGACTTAATAGGGCGTAACTTCAAGCAGATGTCATGGCGTTTACAGAACTGCATGTATAAGTTGAAACCTGTTTTTGACTGACCATTTGACTGTGATATATGGTCGATTTATAGCACAACGAACGACAAAATGTAGCGATGTGCATCCAAATGCAACCATGCATAGATACGTTTCTTTACTAATGGGTGAATGAATGCAGTTACCTGTAAGCTTGTTACTTAAATGGCCAAGCGCATTATGGATGTCCACCTGGCCGATATACAAATGTCTGATCCCTGCGTGTGTACTAGAATCCGCGTGAACAGTTGTACGAGCAGTAATCCTGCTGACAAGCAAATAGATCATCTGAAGATTATATTGCCCAAATTAAGCTATTAATGTTTGTCCATAGAAAGTAAATGTTTGATAAAAGTTTGTATAATTTGCCTGGATTACGACCTTAGGAAGAAATAGAATCAAAGTTTCAATGTTATCAGATATAACAGGACTTGTTTCAGCATACATTCGTGATTTAGAGATTTAAAATTACTCTAATATTAGATATTACAAAGCCGCAATGTTGTAGCTGTGACGTTATTGGGATAAGATACGTTGTGAACGAATGACCAACTTTTCGCCGACTGTTTTTCTTTTGACCCACATATGAATCGGGTACATACATATTGTTGCCGATTTATTACGTGTCGGGTCTGGTGGTCAGCTTGATAAACGGGAATAACGATTTATTAGTCATACGTAGAAGCTAGGCACTCTCAATCCACTAGTTATAAGGTGTGTGATAGTACAGTAGAGGCTAGGCAATCTGAAACCACTAGTTGTAGGGTATATGATAAGTCAGTAGAGACTAGGCAGTCTGAAACCACTAGTTGTAAGGTATGTGATAGTACAGTAGAGGCTAGGCACTCTCAATCCACTAGTTATAAGGTGTGTGATAGTACAGTAGAGGCTAGGCAATCTGAAACCACTACTTGTAAGGTATGTGATAAGTCAGTAGAGGCTAGGCAATCTGAAACCACTACTTGTAAGGCATGTGATAAGTCAGTAGGAGCTAGGCAATCTGAAACCACTAGTTGTAAGGTATGTGATAAGTCAGTAGAGGCTAGGCAATCTGAAACCACTAGTTGTACGGTATGTGATAAGACAGTAGAAGCTAGGCAATCTGAAACCACTAGTTGTAAGGTGTGTGATAGTACAGTAGAGGCTAGGCAATCTGAAACCACTAGTTGTAAGGTATGTGATAAGACAGTAGAGACTAGGCAATCTGAATCCACTAGTTGTAAGGTATGTGATAAGACAGTAGAGGCTAGGCACTCTCAATCCACTAGTTATAAGGTGTGTGATAGTACAGTAGAGGCTAGGCAATCTGAAACCACTACTTGTAAGGTATGTGATAAGTCAGTAGAGGCTAGGCAATCTGAAACCACTAGTTGTAAGGTATATGATAAGAGAGTAGGAGCTAGGCAATCTGAAACCACTAGTTGTAAGGTATATGATAAGACAGTAGGAGCTAGGCAATCTGAAACCACTAGTTGTAAAGTATATGATAAGACAGTAGGAGCTAGGCAATCTGAACCCACTAGTTGTAAGGTATATGATAAGACAGTAGGAGCTAGGCAATCTGAAACCACTACTTGTAAGGTAAGTGATAAGTCAGTAGAGACTAGGCAATCTGAAACCACTAGTTGTAAGGTATATGATAAGACAGTAGGAGCTAGGCAATCTGAAACCACTAGTTGTAAGGTATATGATAAGACAGTAGGAGCTAGGCAATCTGAAACCACTAGTTGTAAAGTATATGATAAGACAGTAGGAGCTAGGCAATCTGAACCCACTAGTTGTAAGGTATATGATAAGACAGTAGGAGCTAGGCAATCTGAAACCACTAGTCGTATGGTATGTGATAAGTCAGTAGAGGCTAGGCAATCTGAAACCACTAGTTGTAAGGTATGTGATAAGTCAGTAGAGACTAGGCAATCTGAACCACTAGTTGTAAGGTATTTGATAAGACAATAGAGGCTAGGCAATCTGAAACCGCTAGTTGTAAGGTATGTGATAGTACAGTAGAGGCTAGGCAATCTGAAACCGCTAGTTGTAAGGTATGTGATAGTACAGTAGAGGCTAGGCAATCTGAAACCGCTAGTTGTAAGGTATGTGATAAGACAGTAGAGACTAGGCAATCTGAAACCACTAGTTATAAGGTATGTGATAAGACAGTAGAGGCTAGGCAATCTGAAACCACTAGTTGTAAGGTATGTGATAAGTCAGTAGAGGCTAGGCAATCTGAAACCACTAGTTGTAAGGCATGTGATAAGTCAGTAGGAGCTAGGCAATCTGAACCCACTAGTTGTACGGTATGTGATAAGACAGTAGAAGCTAGGCAATCTGAAACCACTAGTTGTAAGGTGTGTGATAGTACAGTAGAGCCTAGGCAATCTGAAACCACTAGTTGTAAGGTATGTGATAAGACAGTAGAGACTAGGCAATCTGAATACACTAGTTGTAAGGTATGTGATATGACAGAAGAGACTAGGCAGTCTGAAACCACTAGTTGTAAGGTATGTGATAAGACAGTAGAGGCTAGGCAATCTGAAACCACTAGTTGTAAGGTATGTGATAAGTCAGTAGAGACTAGGCAGTCTGAAACCACTAGTTGTAAGGTATGTGACAAGTCAGTAGAGGCTAGGCAATCTGAAACCACTAGTTGTAAGGCATGTGATAAGTCAGTAGGAGCTAGGCAATCTGAAACCACTAGTTGTACGGTATGTGATAAGACAGTAGAAGCTAGGCAATCTGAAACCACTAGTTGTAAGGTGTGTGATAGTACAGTAGAGGCTAGGCAATCTGAAACCACTAGTTGTAAGGTATGTGATAAGACAGTAGAGACTAGGCAATCTGAATCCACTAGTTGTAAGGTATGTGATAAGACAGTAGAGACTAGGCAGTCTGAAACCACTAGGTGTAAGGTATGTGATAAGACAGTAGAGGCTAGGCAATCTGAAACCACTAGTTGTACGGTATGTGATAAGACAGTAGAGACTATGCAGTCTGAAACCACTAGTTGTAAGGTATGTGATAAGTCAGTAGAGGCTAGGCAATCTGAAACCACTAGTTGTAAGGCATGTGATAAGTCAGTAGGAGCTAGGCAATCTGAAACCACTAGTTGCAAGGTATGTGATAAGTCAGTAGAGGCTAGGCTATCTGAAACCACTAGTTGTACGGTATGTGATAAGACAGTAGAAGCTAGGCAATCTGAAACCACTAGTTGTAAGGTATGTGATAGTACAGTAGAGGCTAGGCAATCTGAAACCACTAGTTGTAAGGTATGTGATAAGACAGTAGAGACTAGGCAATCTGAATACACTAGTTGTAAGGTATGTGATAAGACAGTAGAGACTAGGCAGTCTGAAACCACTAGTTGTAAGGTATGTGATAAGACAGTAGAGGCTAGGCAATCTGAAACCACTAGTTGTAAGGTATGTGATAAGTCAGTAGAGACTAGGCAGTCGGAAACCACTAGTTGTAAGGTATGTGACAAGTCAGTAGAGGCTAGGCAATCTGAAACCACTAGTTGTACGGTATGTGATAAGACAGTAGAAGCTAGGCAATCTGAAACCACTAGTTGTAAGGTGTGTGATAGTACAGTAGAGGCTAGGCAATCTGAAACCACTAGTTGTAAGGTATGTGATAAGACAGTAGAGATTAGGCAATCTGAATCCACTAGTTGTAAGGTATGTGATAAGACAGTAGAGACTAGGCAGTCTGAAACCACTAGTTGTAAGGTATGTGATAAGACAGTAGAGGCTAGGCAATCTGAAACCACTAGTTGTAAGGTATGTGATAAGTCAGTAGAGACTAGGCAGTCTGAAACCACTAGTTGTAAGGTATGTGACAAGTCAGTAGAGGCTAGGCAATCTGAAACCACTAGTTGTAAGGCATGTGATAAGTCAGTAGGAGCTAGGCAATCTGAAACCACTAGTTGTACGGTATGTGATAAGACAGTAGAAGCTAGGCAATCTGAAACCACTAGTTGTAAGGTGTGTGATAGTACAGTAGAGGCTAGGCAATCTGAAACCACTAGTTGTAAGGTATGTGATAAGTCAGTAGAGAGCTAGGCAATCTGAAACCACTAGTTGTAAGGTATGTGATAAGTCAGTAGAGGCTAGGCAATCTGAAACCACTAGTTGTAAGGTATGTGATAGTACAGTAGAGGCTAGGCAATCTGAAACCACTAGTTGTAAGGTATGTGATAAGACAGTAGAGACTAGGCAGTCTGAAACCACTAGTTGTAAGGTATGTGATAAGTCAGTAGAGGCTAGGCAATCTGAAACCACTAGTTGTAACGTATGTGATAAGTCAGTAGAGGCTAGGCAATCTGAAACCACTAGTTGTAAGGTATGTGATAGTACAGTAGAAGCTAGGCAATCTGAAACCACTAGTTGTAACGTATGTGATAAGTCAGTAGAGGCTAGGCAATCTGAAACCACTAGTTGTAAGGTATGTGATAGTACAGTAGAGGCTAGGCAATCTGAAACCACTAGTTGTAAGGTATGTGATAAGACAGCAGAGACTAGGCAATCTGAAACCACTAGTTGTAAGGTATGTGATAGTACAGTAGAGGCTAGGCAATCTGAAACCACTAGTTGTAAGGTATGTGATAAGACAGTAGACGTTGCTATGGTTGCACTAGTTTGCTTTGCATTATGAATAGTAATTTTAGCTCCGATATAGAACAAGTTTTTACGACTTTAGACTACACGATCTCGATACATCATTGCTGATGGAGTCCATCGTTATGAGGGAGAGATGGCGAGGGTTTAAGAGTCTTTGCCAAGGAACCCCATCCCTGTTGGTCTGATGGGACTCCTAATATCGACACCCTCGGTTACGAGACGAACATGGTGTTCTTTGCACCATGGACACCCCGTCATTTTGTTATTTATCTACTTGTATTACATGTATGTTCATATTTTCCGATCTCGAGTGCATATGTCGCCTTATAATGACAATTGTATTGTCTTGTTGTCACTTACATTGCCTTCATCTACACTGTGCTGTATATGATTGTACGGTACGGGTACCGGTACGCTGCGGTACGGTGCAACGGTGCGGTGCGGTATGGTATGGTGCGTTACGGTGGGTTCGGTATGGAACGGTACGGTACGGTCTAACGGTGCGGTGCGGTATGGTGCGGCAAGGTGGGTTCTGTACGGTACGGTATGGTGCGGTACGGTGGGTTCGGTACGGTGCGGTATGGTGAGGTACGGTGGGTTCGGTACGGTACGATATGTTGCGGTACGGTGCAACGGTGCTGTGCGGTGCTGTATGGTGCGTCACGGTTGGTTCGGTATGGTACGGTATGTTGCGGTACGGTGGATTCGGTACGGTGCGGTATGGTGCGGTACGGTGGGTTCGGTACGGTACGGTGTGTTGCGGTACGGTGTAACGGTGCGGTGCGGTGCGGTGCGGTATGGTGCGGCACGGTTGGTTCGGTATGGTACGGTATGGTTCGGTACGGTGTAACGGTGTAACGGTGCGGTGCGGTATGGTGGGTTCGGTACGGTACGGTATGTTGCGGTACGGTGGGTTCAGTACGGTACGGTGCGGTGCGGTACGGTGGATTCGGTACAGTGTTGTGCGGTACGCTGGGTTCGGTATGGTACGGTATGGTGCGGTAAGATGTAACGGTGCGGTACGGTGGGTTCGGTAGGGTATGGTATGGTGAACTGCTCCTGGTATGTACGTATCAGTCATTGTATAAGCAGGAGATATGATACGTAATATTATCGATAAGTCACTAGCTTTTAACAATTCCAAATAAACAATGAACCGTGATTGTATGGCACATCACAAATACAGTAATTGGACAGACAATATGATTAACCTTGTCCCTAGTACGTTATTTGACTGATATCAGCACTAACATTAGATACGAATCGGTGAGATCTTGCAAATATTCCCGCCATTAATTAACGAAATGGGGAGGGCAGTTTACTAATGTTGATAGAACTTGTTGGCCAACCCATTTTGCATTTTGTCATGTATAATGAATGTTAATTCTATATGTACTATATATGTAAAATAGCAAATAAAATATGATTAAGAATTAACGAAACGCTGCATGCTAATGTATCAAATTCGTACCAAATTACACAAAATATATTTCATCTCGCGGAATATTAAATGGTCTGTTATCACCTAAATGACTCTATTTAAATCGGTATATTAACATTTTGGACATGTTTACGTGTATTTAATGCAGCTTCTGTGAACAGGGTTTGCTAGGCGGTATTTTGGGGGTTCTTATTGAGGTCATATATTCAGGCGCAGTGGTTAGCACGCTCGCTTCTCGTCGAAGGTTATTTAGGACAACCCCCTCAAGAAGGTTATTTAGGACAACCCCCTCAAGAAGGTTATTTAGGGACCCCTCAAGAAGGTTATTTAGGGCAACCCCCTCAAGAAGGTTATTTAGGACAACCCCCTCAAGAAGGTTATTTAGGACAACCCCCTCAAGAAGGTTATTTAGGACAACCCCCAAGAAGGTTATTTAGGACAACCCCCTCAAGAAATTAGGACAACCCCTCAAGAAGTTATTAGGGCAACCCCCCAAAACACACCCCCAAAAACACCACCCCCAAAAACACCCCTCAAGAAGGTTATTTAGGGCAACCCCCTCAAGAAGGTTATTTAGGACAACCCCCTCAAGAAGGTTATTTAGGACAACCCCCTCAAGAAGGTTATTCAGGGCCACCCCCTCAAGAAGGTTATTTAGGACAACCCCCTCAAGAAGGTTATTTAGGACAACCCCCTCAAGAAGGTTATTCAGGGCCACCCCCTCAAGAAGGTTATTTAGGACAACCCCCTCAAGAAGGTTATTTAGGACAACCCCCTCAAGAAGGTTATTAGGGCAACCCCCTCAAGAAGGTTATTTAGGACAACCCCCTCAAGAAGGTTATTTAGGACAACAAGAAGGTTATAGGCCACCCCCTCAAGAAGGTTATTTAGGACAACCCCCTCAAGAAGGTTATTTAGGGCCACCCCCTCAAGAAGGTTATTTAGGGCAACCCCCTCAAGAAGGTTATTTGGGCAACCCCCTCAAGAAGGTTATTCAGGCGACCCCTCAAGAAGGTTATTTAGGGCAACCCCCTCAAGAAGGTATTTAGGGCCACCCCCTCAAGAAGGTTATTTAGGGCAACCCCCTCAAGAAGGTTATTTAGGACACCCCTCAAGAAGGTTATTAGGGCAACCCCCTCAAGAAGGTTATTCAGGGCGACCCCTCAAGAAGGTTATTTAGGGCGACCCCTCAAGAAGGTTATTCAGGGCACCCCCTCAAGAAGGTTATTCAGGGCGACCCCTCAAGAAGGTATTCAGGGCGACCCCCAAGAAGCTTATTTAGGACCACCCCCTCAAGAAGGTTATTTAGGGCAACCCCCTCAAAAGGTAATTCAGACAACCCCTCAAAAGGTATTTAGGGCAACCCCCTCAAGAAGGTTAATTAGGGCGACCCTAAAGAAAGTTATTCAGGGCCACCCCCTCAAGAAGGTTATTTAGGGCGACCCCTCAAGAAGGTTATTCAGGGCGACCCCCTCAAGAAGGTATTTAGGGCCACCCCCTCAAGAAGGTTATTAGGGCAACCCCCCAAAAACACACCCACCAAAAAACACCCCCTCAAGAAGGTTATTAGGGCAACCCCCTCAAGAAGGTTATTCAGGGCGACCCACTCAAGAAGGTTATTTAGGGCGACCCACTCAAGAAGGTTATTCAGGGCAACCCACTCAAGAAGGTTTTATTAGGGCGACCCACTCAAGAAGGTTATTCAGGGCAACCCACTCAAGAAGTTATTCAGGGCAACCCACTCAAGAAGGTTATTAGGGCAACCCCTCAAGAAGGTTATTCAGGGCAACCCACTCAAGAAGGTTATTCAGGGCGACCCCTCAAAAAGTTTATTTAAGCGACCCCTCAAGAAGGTATTTAGGGCGACCCCTCAAGAAGGTTATTTAGGGCGACCCCCCAGAAGGTTATTTAGGGCGACCCCCCAGAGGTTATTAGGGCAACCCACTCAAGAAGGTTATTAGGGCGACACCCAAGAGGTTATTAGGGCACCCCTCAAGAAGGTTATTTAGGGCGACCCCCAGAAGGTATTTAGGGCACCCCCCAGATGGTATTTAGGGCACCCCCTCAAGAAGGTTATTTAGGGCAACCCCCTCAAGAAGGTTATCAGGGCAACCCACTCAAGAAGTTATTTAGGGCGACCCCCCCCCAGAAGGTTATTAGGGCACCCCCCAGATGGTATTTAGGGCAAACCCCTCAAGAAGGTTATTTAGGGCGACCCCCTCAATAAGGTATTTAGGCGACCCCCCAGATGGTTATTTAGGGCGACCCCCCCCCCCCCCAGATGGATTTAGGGCAACCCACTCAAGAAGGTTATTTAGGGCGACCCCCCAGATGGTATTAGGGGACCCCCCCCCCACCATATGGTTATTTAGGGCAACCCACTCAAGAAGGTTATTTAGGGCGACCCCCCAGATGGTTATTTAGGGCAACCCCCTCAAGAAGGTTATTTAGGGCAACCCCCTCAAGAAGTATATTTGACATTTCCATTTGATTTTTAAATTACCTTTTTATTAAATTCGTTTTTTATACATACAAAACATGCATTTACTGATCATTAACTACTAGAAAACACCACTCACTGCTCGAACACACCACTCACTGCTCGAATACACCACTCATTGCTCGAATGCGGTACTCTCTGCTGGAATACACCACTCACTGCTCGAATGCGGTACTCTCTGCTGGAATACACTACTCACTGCTGGAACACACCACTCACTGCCGGAATACACCACTCACTGCTCGAATGCGGTACTCTCTGCTGGAATACACTACTCACTGCTGGAACACACCACTCACTGCCGGAATACACCACTCACTGCTCGAATGCGGTACTCTCTGCTGGAACACACTACTCACTGCTCGAATGCGGTACTCTCTGCCGGAATACACTACTCACTGCTCGAACACACCACTCACAGCCGGAATACACAACTCACTGCTCGAATGCGGTACTCTCTGCTGGAACACACTACTCACTGCTCTAATGCGGTACTCTCTGCTGAAATACACTACTCACTGCTCGAATGCGGTACTCTCTGCTGGAACACACCACTCACTGCTCGAATGCGGTACTCTCTGCTGGAATACACCACTCACTGCTCGAATGCGGTACTTTCTGCTGGAATACACCACTCGCTGCTCGAATGCGGTACTCTCTGCTGGATTACACCGCTCACTGCTGGATTACATCGTACAACAGTACACTGCTAAATTCCCCTTCAATCCGGCTTATTTTCATGCGACGTAATCCAGTTCCTTCAAAATACTTGATTTAAACTATTTGACTAATAAATGCCACGAACTTCAAGGAAATGTTCGTCATTCACGATGTCAGACATGTCATCAATATAAACAAAAAGTGTGCGACATTAAAATGGGTTATCGAACAATTAAAAATTAACATAAAAAAACAAATGAAAATCAATCGACGTATTCATCTCATTATTCGTGTTTATGAATTATAATGACGAACATGATACAATATTACTGTGTTTCCCATGTTTCTCCCACGCCAAGACAGTATTAACATGGAAGACGCCCAAACTGGTTTTTGCTTCACAAACTGTTCTCATAAATAAAGCATTATATAGGTACCTCTATAAATGTTAATGTTTTGTTTTCCTTTGAATATGCATGATTCGAGAAAAGATATAAGCACATTTACATAGATGATAGTAAACGTACATACTCAATGAACCTCTGTGGCAGAGTCGTTATGGTCGTTCACTTCAAATTACTTAACCGTCACCATTGCTCGAATCCCCTGGTTATATCGAACTATTTCATGTCAGGAAGCTATCGGACGATCGGTGGTTCTACCCTGGTTCCCGCACGTTCCTGCTATGAGGATGCTAAACAACTATGTTAATGTAAATGATGCTAAACAACTATGTTAATGTAAATGATGCTAAGCAACTATGTTAATGTAAATGATGCTAAGCAACTATGTTAATGTAAATGATGCTAAGCAACTATGTTAATGTAAATGATGCAAAGCAACTATGTTAATGTAAATGATGCAAGGCAACTATGTTAATGTAAATGATGCTAAGCAACTATGTTAATGTAAATGATGCTAGGCAACTATGTTAATGTAAATGATGCAAGGCAACTATGTTAATGTAAATGATGCAAGGCAACTATGTTAATGTAAATGATGCAAGGCAACTATGTTAATGTAAATGATGCAAAGCAACTATGTTAATGTAAATGATGCAAGGCAACTATGTTAATGTAAATGATGCTAAGCAACTATGTTAATGTAAATGATGCTAGGCAACTATGTTAATGTAAATGATGCTAAGCAACTATGTTAATGTAAATGATGCTAAGCAACTATGTTAATGTAAATGATACAAGGCAACTATGTTAATGTAAATGATGCAAGGCAACTATGTTAATATAAATGATGCTAGGCAACTATGAAATACAGTCAACCCTGCCTTAAGCAGCCACCCAAGGGAATCACAGAAAGTGGCTGCTTAGCACAGGTGGCTGCTTAATAGAGGGCACATGTATATTGGAACAACTTATTGGGAATCTGGAATCTGGCTGCTTAATACGGTTGGCTGCTTAATGGAGGTGACCACTAACACAGGTTTTACTGTAGACTTATGTCACGATGGTAACTATACACATTTCATAATACAGACAAACTTGTAATACGAGACCACCAAAGGGAAGGGTAAAAAGCGAACTCTAAGCAGGAATGGTCTCTTAATACAAACTGATTAGTTCCTTAACAACACAAAGGGGAATTAAAAAGTGGTCTCTTAATACAAGTGGTCTCTTAATATAATTGGTCTCTTAATACAAGTGATCTCTTAATACAAGTGGTCTCTTAATATAAGTGGTCTCTTAATATAAGTGGTCTCTTAATACAAGTGGTCTCTTAATACAAGTGGTCTCTTAATACAAGTGGTCTCTTAATACAAGTGGT
Organism: Archivesica marissinica; assembly: GCA_014843695.1. Lineage (NCBI taxonomy): Eukaryota > Metazoa > Mollusca > Bivalvia > Venerida > Vesicomyidae > Archivesica > Archivesica marissinica. The sequence continues at coordinate 54,214,201 of CM026391.1, read as the reverse complement.
CTCTTAATATAAGTGGTCTCTTAATACAAGTGGTCTCTTAATATAAGTGGTTTCTTAATACAAGTGGTCTCTTAATATAAGTGGTCTCTTAATATAAGTGGTCTCTTAATATAAGTGGTCTCTTAATACAAGTGGTCTCTTAATATAAGTGGTCTCTTAATATAAGTGGTCTCTTAATACAAGTGGTCTCTTAATACAAGTGGTCTCTTAATATAAGTGGTCTCTTAATATAAGTGGTCTCTTAATATAAGTGATCTCTTAATACAAGTGATCTCTTAATATAAGTGGTCTCTTAATACAAGTTATCTCTTAATACAAGTGATCTCTTAATACAAGTGATCTCTTAATATAAGTGGTCTCTTAATACAAGTGGTCTCTTAATACAAGTGGTCTCTTAATACAAGTGGTCTCTTAATATAAGTGGTCTCTTAATATAAGTAGTCTCTTAATACAAGTGGTCTCTTAATAGACATGGCCTGGAGGTTATTAAACTGTTCTCCAATCTCAAATTTCAGTCTCAATCGTCTGATTGGTTCAGCTGACAGTAACACTCAGAATCAACCAATCACATCACTTGAGCTTGAGATCAGAGAAAAAGTGTTATAACCTCTTGGCATGGTATTTCGATCAGGTTTGACTGTAACTCGCTTAGATGTTGTCTGTAGCGCACTGTTGCCACACTGGACGAACTGGATTGGTAATACATTCGTATAGGTGTGACCTGAGCAATGATGATGATGATTGAGCTTATTTACCCTCGCCGCCGGCGAACCATATGGGCGAGCTGACCTGAGCAAGCTAATGTCATGCCAATATACGTGTTGACACCCCAAACTACCAACTGAAAACGTGAGACAGTTCAACAAGGATCACAACATTGAAGAGTCCATTAACATATTCCCACCATACATCCATGTTTGCCTTAGATTACATTTCTATTGACTATTATAGCATAACTATATTTACTATTTATAACATAATATGTATATTTGAGATTTATCAAGTACGAACTCGTACTGTATCTCTCGTGGGAACATGATTACTCGCTGTAGAGGATGAGTCGTCGTGTGACACCATGGATACGCTTCAACAATAATCTATTCTTGAAGTGAATCAAATTTAATGAAACATGACACAGGGTAACCGACAAATTGATTGATCTTTTATTGATATAACTAGATCAAAGTGCAGGCCTAGCTGACTCACTGCGTGGGCTCCTCTATTATATATATATCAAGGTTGTAAAAACTATCATATTATAAATCTAGAAATATATGACACATGACACCCGTCACAGGACATACATCACAGGACATATGTCACAGGACACCCGTCACAGGACATACGCCACGGGAGACATACATCACAGCACATATGTCACAGGACATACATCACAGGACATACACCACAGGACATACATCACAGGACATACATCATAGGACATACATCACAGGACATATATCACAGGGCATATGTCACAGGACATACACCACAGGACATATATCACAGGGCATATGTCACAGGACATACATCACAGGACATACACCACAGCACATATATCACAGGACATACATCACAGGACATATATCACAGGACATACATCACAGGACATATATCACAGGACATACACCACAGGACATATGTCACAGGGCATATATCACAGGACATACACCACAGGACATACATCACAGGACATACACCACAGGACATACATCACAGGACATACATCACAGGACATACACCACAGGACATACATCACAGGACACCCGTCACAGGACACCCGTCACAGGACACCCGTCACACGACATACATCACAGCACAAATGTCACAGGACATACATCACAGCACATATGTCACAGGACATACATCACAGGGCATACATCACAGGACATACATCACAGGACATACACCACAGGACATACATCACAGCACATATGTCACAGGACATACATCACAGGACATACATCACAGCACATATGTCACAGGACATACATCACAGCACATATGTCACAGGACATACACCACAGGACATACATCACAGGACATACATCACAGCACATACATCACAGCACATATGTCACAGGACATACACCACAGGACATACATCACAGGACATACACCACAGGACATACATCACAGGACATACATCACAGCACATATGTCACAGGACATACATCACAGCACATATGTCACAGCACATACATCACAGCACATACATCACAGGACATACACCACAGGACATACATCACAGGACATACATCACAGCACATATGTCACAGGGCATACACCACAGGACATATGTCACAGGACATACATCACAGCACATACATCACATGCCATATGTCACAGGACACCCGTCACAGGACATACGTCACAGGACATACACCACAGCACATATGTCACAGGACATACATCACATGACATATGTCACATGACACCCGTCACAGGATATACATCACATGACATATGTCACAGGACACCCGTCACAGGACACCCGTCACAGGACATACGTCATAGGACATATTTCACAGGACATACACCACAGCACATACATCACATGACATATATCACAGGACATACATCACAGGACATACATCACATGACATATATCACAGGACATACATCACAGGACATACATCACAGGACATACATCACAGGACATACATCACATGACATATATCACAGGACATACATCACAGGACATACATCACAGGACATACATCAGATGACATATATCACAGGACATACATCACAGGACATACATCACAGGACATACATCAGATGACATATATCACAGGACATACATCACAGGACATACATCACAGGACATACATCACAGGACATACATCACAGGACATACATCAGATGACATATATCACAGGACATACATCACAGTCCATACATCACAGGACATACATCACAGGACATACATCACAGGACATACATCACAGGACATACATCACAGGACATACATCACACGGAATACATCACATGACATATGTCACAGGACACCCGTCATAGGACATACATCACAGGGCATACATCACAGGACATACATCACAGGATATACATCACAGGGCATACACCACAGGACATACACCACAGGATATACATCACAGGGCATACACCACATGGCATACATCACAGGACATACATCACAGGACATACATCACAGGGCATACATCACAGGGCAGACATCACAGGGCATACATCACAGGACATACGTCACAGGGCATACATCACAGGACATACGTCACAGGACATACACCACAGGGCATACATCACAGGACATATATCACAGGGCATACATCACAGGACATACATCACAGGACATACATCACAGGGCATACATCACAGGACATACATCACATGACATACATCACAGGACATACATCACAGGACATACATCACAGGGTATACTTCACAGGACATACATCACAGGACATATGACACAGGACATATGACACAGGACATACATCACAGGACATACATCACAGGAAATACATCACAGGACATACATCACAGGACATATGACACAGGACATATGACACAGGACATACATAACAGGACATACATCACAGGACATACATCACAGGATATACATCACAGGGCATACATCACAGGACATACACCACAGGGCATACATCACAGGGCATACATCACAGGACATACATCACAGGAGATACATCACAGGACATACATCACAGGACATACACCACAGGACATACATCACAGGACATACATCACAGGGTATACTTCACAGGACATACATCACAGGACATATGACACAGGACATATGACACAGGACATACATCACAGGACATACATCACAGGACATACATCACAGGACATACATCACAGGACATACATCACAGGACATATGACACAGGACATATGACACAGGACATACATAACAGGACATACATCACAGGACATACATCACAGGACATGCATCACAGGACATACATCACAGGACATATGACACAGGACATACATCACACAGGACATACATCACACAGGACATACATCACAGGACATACATCACAGGGCATACTTCACAGGACATACATCACAGGACATACATCACAGGAGATACGCCACAGGACATACATCACAGGACATACAGCACAGGGCATAATAATAATAATAATAATAATAAAGACTATATTATACGAGAGATCTCATTTAACAAACATTAATCTACCACAAGGCCCTCAACAATTTCTACGATATGTTCAGTTTTATAATAATTGCAGTTCAATGCCTTCGAGTATAGGATACTATCACGTGAGAGTGTCGCTGGAATAAATGGTTGAAACCTCTATACTGGGAGGTACAAGCACTGGGAATCTTGTGTTTTCAGCTAACAATTCGCTGATGATGGGATATTATTTACCAACTGGTTGATATAACGCCGGAATATCAAATTCTATTTTGTCATAAATTTTGTTGAAAAGTTTAGCAATATTTGTATGACTGATCGGCTACCAAGGTCGATTTTGTTTACAAAGCTCAACGTGATTTTATTTAGTAAGAACGTCAAGTTATCCTGTACTTTTTACATATTTTCAATGTTACCAACAGTGCCATATTACTGAAATACGTAGAGGTTTCAGTCAAGGGGGCATGCCCCACCCCACCCCCCTCCTCAAACGCAATAGTATCAATATTGGCTATGATACACTTTCAGTGGTTATATTATGGTCGAATTTAGAAATATTTCTCCGCATGCTCTTTAAAACCAATGTTCATCTGTATATGGGTGATGTTAGAATTCACGCCAACAATACACCTTGAAAACAAACCACGATGCACCAATCTTTTTTCTGGGTGAACATGAACCCAGCCCTTGCTAAGTAAGCACACACACCACCCACTCCCTCACCGGAAACGTGCTAAATATAGGCATATGCAAAATGGCATAATTTGCTGTTCAAGATTTGGTTTGACAATACCACTATGTATTCGGCGTTTTTAAATGCCTGGCCACCTAGGAAGAGCCATAAATCGTGCGTACGTACCCTATAATTAGGGCTGCATGCTGGTGTCATGACACCTATCCGGACTGACAAGCGTGTTGTCCAATTGACTCGCTCAGTCAGTGTCGATAAGATGCTCTCTTAAATAAGCAGCCATTAGAGACGCCAGGTTAGCTTTCGAAACTGTGATTTTGATCGATTTCTTTCATATTCATCAACACAAGTTCACATAAATTGTGTTTTTATTAATAAATATGAATATACTTAACATCAAACAGTCGCGATTCAATCTTTAAGTTCACAATATGTGTAATACACGTATATATATATATATATATATATTATATATATATATATATACGTGTACACGTGTGTAATATTAACGTTGTCATATTCACTTGAAGTCATGCTCAAACAAACGTGTTAGTATCGGGTATGTGTATAGTATATACACTGGTGTGCGGAGCCTCACTGGTTAAATGGATACGGTGCCTGCCTCATAATCGAGAGGTTGTGAGTTCGAACCCCACCAGACCTTCGGTAATAGTGTGCATAATACACTTAAATCCACACTCTATGCCACTTCTCTCTGAGAGTCATCAATTAATGTTGTAACAACTTGTTTCGCAATCGAACTAAAATAAATTTCTATTAACAATAATATAAGACCATTTTAATCAATTGAATTTTTGTTATTAAACTTATATGTTTATCGTCTACCCGCATAGCCTTGGGGCGGCGACTACAGAGGTATATTAATCATTTTAATAGCGTATGCGCTTCTTTGGTTCTTTTAGATGCCCGGTAGGGCCCACAGGGATACGGCACGTTTGGGGGTACTAGTGTATATATTTAAGTACAGGGATTCTACTCTGTGGGATGTCAGATTTCGCATCGATCAGTAAAATGGCCCTATCTGAAACAATGTTGTACAAATCTATCCAAATATAACGCCTATCCCGAGTCTTTATATTGTTCTTCAAATAAAACACAACTTTAAGATGCATGCATGTATACTTTGCAAACAATTGCAGGTCACATTTCCATACTAGGACACGGGTTCTGTCAGCAACAACAAAAAATCTTCGACGGGAGAGTTTTAACTGTGAATAACATTATCAATAAAATGTGTTTCCACTAACGTGTAGGTTTATTCGGCAAAAATGCACGCCAAAAAGAGATTTCGCAGAATTATTCAATTTGTTTTGAAAATTTCTAAATCGGCGCAATTCGCGGTGATACATGTGATACAGGGCCATCATGTGATACATGTGATCCAGGGCCATCATGTGATACATGTGATCCAGGGCCATCATGTGATACATGTGATCCAGGGCCATCATGTAATCCAGGGCCGTCATGTGATACATGTGATCCAGGGCCATCATGTGATCCATGTGATCCAGGGCCATCATGTGATACATGTGATCCAGGGCCATCATGTGATACATGTGATCCAGGGCCACCATGTGATACATGTGATCCAGGGCCATCATGTGATACATGTGATCCAGGGCCATCATGTGATCCATGTGATCCAGGGCCGTCATGTGATCCAGGGCCATCATGTGATACATGTGATCCAGGGCCATCATGTGATACATGTGATCCAGGGCCGTCATGTGATCCAGGGCCATCATGTGATACATGTGATCCAGGGCCATCATGTGATACATGTGATCCAGGGCCGTCATGTGATCCAGGGCCATCATGTGATACATGTGATCCAGGGCCATCATGTGATACATGTAATCCAGGGCCATCATGTGATACATTTGATCCAGGGCCACCATGTGATACATGTGATCCAGGGCCATCATGTGATACATGTGATCCAGGGCCATCATGTGATCCATGTGATCCAGGGCCGTCATGTGATCCAGGGCCATCATGTGATACATGTGATCCAGGGCCATCATGTGATACATGTGATCCAGGGCCTCATGTGATCATGTGATCCAGGGCCGTCATGTGATCCAGGGCCATCATGTGATACATGTGATCCAGGGCCATCATGTGATACATGTGATCCAGGGCCGTCATGTGATCCAGGGCCATCATGTGATACATGTGATCCAGGGCCATCATGTGATACATGTAATCCAGGGCCATCATGTGATCCAGTGCCATCATGTGATCCAGGGCCATCATGTGATCCAGGGCCATCATGTGATACATGTGATCCAGGGCCATCATGTGATCCATGTGATCCAGGGCCATCATGTGATACATGTGATCCAGGGCCATCATGTGATCCATGTGATCCAGGGCATCATGTGATCCAGGGCCATCATGTGATCCAGGGCCATCATGTGATCCAGGGCCATCATGTGATCCAGGGCCATCATGTGATCCAGGGCCACCATGTGATCCAGGGCCATCATGTGATCCAGGGCCATCATGTGATACATGTAATCCAGGGCCGTCATGTGATACATGTGATCCAGGGCCATCATGTGATACATGTGATCCAGGGCCATCATGTGATACATGTGATCCAGGGCCACCATGTGATACATGTGATCCAGTGCCATCATGTGATACATGTGATCCAGGGCCACCATGTGATACATGTGATCCTGGGCCATCATGTGATACATGTGATCCAGGGCCACCATGTGATACATGTGATCCAGGGCCATCATGTGATACATGTGATCCAGGGCCATCATGTGATACATGTGATCCAGGGCCATCATGTGATACATGTGATCCAGGGCCGTCATGTGATCCAGGGCCATCATGTGATACATGTGATCCAGGGCCATCATGTGATACATGTGATCCAGGGCCGTCATGTGATCCAGGGCCATCATGTGATACATGTGATCCAGGGCCATCATGTGATCCAGGGCCATCATGTGATCCAGGGCCACCATGTGATCCAGGGCCACCATGTGATCCAGGGCCACCATGTGATCCATGTGATCCAGGGCCACCATGTGATCCATGTGATCCAGGGCCACCATGTGATACATGTGATCCAGGGCCATCATGTGATACATGTGATACAGGGCCATCATGTGATACATGTGATCCAGGGCCATGTGATCCAGGGCCATCATGTGATCCAGGGCCACCATGTGATCCAGGGCCATCATGTGATCCATGTGATCCAGGGCCATGTGATCCAGGGCCATCATGTGATCCAGGGCCACCATGTGATCCAGGGCCACCATGTGATCCAGGGCCACCATGTGATCCATGTGATCCAGGGCCACCATGTGATCATGTGATCCAGGGCACATGTGATACATGTGATACAGGGCCACCATGTGATCCAGGGCCAACATGTGATCCAGGGCCACCATGTGATACAGGGCCACCATGTGATCCAGGCCACCATGTGATCCAGGGCCACCAGTGATCCATGTGATCCAGGGCCACCATGTGATACATGTGATCCAGGGCCACCATGTGATCCATGTGATCCAGGGCCACCATGTGATACATGTGATCCAGGGCCATCATGTGATACATGTGATACAGGGCCATCATGTGATACATGTGATCCAGGGCCACCATGTGATCCATGTGATCCAGGGCCATCATGTGATCCATGGCCACCATGTGATCCATGTGATCCAGGGCCATCATGTAATCCAGGGCCATCATGTGATACATGTGATCCAGGGCCATCATGTGATCCAGGGCCATCATGTGATCCAGGGCCATCATGTGATACATGTGATCCAGGGCCATCATGTGATACATGTGATCCAGGGCCACCATGTGATACATGTGATCCAGGGCCACCGTGTGATCCATGTGATCCAGGGCCATCATGTGATACATGTGATCCAGGGCCATCATGTGATACATGTGATCCAGGGCCATCATGTGATACATGTGATCCATGTGATCCAGGGCCATCATGTGATACATGTGATCCAGGGCCACCATGTGATCCAGGGCCACCATGTGATCCATGTGATCCAGGGCCATCATGTAATACATGTGATCCAGGGCCACCATGTGATACATGTGATCCAGGGCCATCATGTAATCCAGGGCCATCATGTGATACATGTGATCCAGGGCCATCATGTGATACATGTGATCCAGGGCCATCATGTGATCCATGTGATCCAGGGCCATCATGTGATCCAGGGCCACCATGTGATCCATGGCCACCATGTGATACATGTGATCCAGGGCCACCATGTGATCCAGGGCCATCATGTGATCCAGGGCCATCATGTGATACATGTGATCCAGGGCCATCATGTGATACATGTGATCCAGGGCCACCATGTGATCCAGGGCCATCATGTGATCCATGTGATCCAGGGCCATCATGTGATCCAGGGCCATCATGTGATACATGTGATCCAGGGCCATCATGTGATACATGTGATCCAGGGCCATCATGTGATACATGTGATCCAGGGCCATCATGTGATACATGTGATCCAGGGCCATCATGTGATACATGTGATCCAGGGCCATCATGTGATCCATGTGATCCAGGGCCATCATGTGATACATGTGATCCATGGCCACCATGTGATACATGTGATCCAGGGCCACCATGTGATCCAGGCCATCATGTGATCCAGGCCATCATGTGATACATGTGATCCAGGGCCATCATGTGATCAGTGATCCAGGCCCCATGTGATCCAGGCCATCATGTGATCCATGTGATCCAGCCACAACCACCACAAACAACCAGGCCATCATGTGATACATGTGATCCAGGCCATCATGTGATACATGTGATCCAGGGCCATCATGTGATCCAGGGCCATCATGTGATCCATGCGATCCAGGGCCATCATGTGATCCATGTGATCCAGGGCCATCATGTGATCCAGGGCCATCATGTGATACATGTGATCCAGGGCCATCATGTGATCCAGGGCCATCATGTGATCCAACCACCACATGTGATCCAGGGCCATCATGTGATACATGTGATCCAGGGCCATCATGTGATCCAGGGCCATCATGTGATACATGTGATCCAGGGCCATCATGTGATCCAGGGCCATCATGTGATCCATGTGATCCATGGCCACCATGTGATACATGTGATCCAGGGCCATCATGTGATCCAGGGCCATCATGTGATCCATGTGATCCAGGGCCATCATGTGATACATGTGATCCAGGGCCATCATGTGATCCAGGGCCATCATGTGATACATGTGATCCAGGGCCATCATGTGATCCAGGGCCATCATGTGATCCATGTGATCCATGGCCATCATGTGATACATGTGATCCAGGGCCATCATGTGATCCATGTGATCCAGGGCCACCATGTGATACATGTGATCCAGGGCCATCATGTGATACATGTGTTACAGGGCCATCATGTGATACATGTGATACAGGGCCATCATGTGATACATGTGATCCAGGGCCACCATGTGATACATGTGATACAGGGCCATCATGTGATACATGTGATCCAGGGCCACCATGTGATACATGTGATACAGGGCCACCATGTGATACATGTGATCCAGGGCCGCCATGTGATCCATGTGATCCAGGGCCACCATGTGATCCAGGGCCACCATGTGATCCAGGGCCATCATGTGATCCAGGGCCATCATGTGATACATGTGATCCAGGGCCATCATGTGATCCAGGGCCATCATGTGATACATGTGATCCAGGGCCATCATGTGATACATGTGATCCAGGGCCACCATGTGATACATGTGATCCAGGGCCACCATGTGATACATGTGATACAGGGCCATCATGTGATACATGTGATCCAGGGCCATCATGTGATCCAGGGCCACCATGTGATACATGTGATACAGGGCCATCATGTGATACATGTGATCCAGGGCCATCATGTGATCCAGGGCCACCATGTGATCCAGGGCCATCATGTGATCCATGTGATCCAGGGCCATCATGTGATCCATGTGATCCAGGGCCACCATGTGATCCAGGGCCACCATGTGATCCAGGGCCACCATGTGATACAGGGCCATCATGTGATCCAGGGCCACCATGTGATCCAGGGCCACCATGTGATCCAGGGCCACCATGTGATCCAGGGCCACCATGTGATCCAGGGCCACCATGTGATCCAGGGCCATCATGTGATCCATGTGATCCAGGGCCACCATGTGATCCAGGGCCACCATGTGATCCAGGGCCATCATGTGATACATGTAATCCAGGGCCACCATGTGATCCAGGGCCATCATGTGATCCAGGGCCATCATGTGATCCAGGGCCATCATGTGATACATGTGATCCAGGGCCACCATGTGATCCAGGGCCATCATGTGATACATGTAATCCAGGGCCACCATGTGATCCAGGGCCATCATGTGATACATGTGATCCATGGCCACCATGTGATCCAGGGCCACCATGTGATCAAATGGCCACCATGTGATCCAGGGCCACCATGTGATCCATGGCCACCATGTGATCCAGGGCCACCATGTGATCCATGGCCACCATGTGATCCAGGCCACCATGTGATCCAGGGCCACCATGTGATCCATGGCCACCATGTGATCCAGGGCCACCATGTGATCCAGGGCCACCATGTGATCCAGGGCCACCATGTGATCCAGGGCCATCATGTGATACATGTAATCCAGGGCCACCATGTGATCCAGGGCCATCATGTGATCCAGGGCCATCATGTGATCCAGGGCCATCATGTGATCCAGGCCATCATGTGATCCAGGGCCATCATGTGATCCAGGGCCACCATGTGATCCAGGGCCATCATGTGATACATGTAATCCAGGGCCACCATGTGATCCAGGGCCATCATGTGATACAGGGCCATCATGTGATCCAGGGCCATCATGTGATACATGTGATCCAGGGCCACCATGTGATCCAGGGCCATCATGTGATACATGTAATCCAGGGCCACCATGTGATCCAGGGCCACCATGTAATCCAGGGCCATCATGTGATCCATGGCCACCATGTGATCCAGGGCCACCATGTGATCCAGGGCCATCATGTGATCCATGTGATCCAGGGTCATCATGTGATCCATGTGATCCAGGGCCATGTAATCCAGGGTGATGGTACATCAGAAACAACACATACTGAACTCTTATCGCATGCACGTTCATGGATCGGAATGAGTATTGAACCCAGGTTGTAATTATCTATTGGTAGACAGCCCAATATTATTTGATGTTTGTTTTTGTGTGTGGGGGGGGAGTGGCTCCAACAGCAATTGGCGAATCACCAGCTATTACTAGTGGAAGAAGACCCCGGTGACCTCTCCAAACAGTCGTTCAGGCACGGACCGGACAGAACCGGATAGAACCGCCGATTCTCCACGAGCTAACTGGATAGTGTCTGCACAGTGTGATTGGAACGTACAGCCACGAGGGCAAGTCATTTGAAGGTTAAGGTCGTAGACTTCAAATCACTTGCCACTCACCGCTGTAGATTCGAATTATTTCAAGCGTGAAAACTACCCAGCTGGTTTGCGGAAGAAGGCCGGTGGTTCTACCTGGGTGCCTGCAATGCTGCTCAGAGCTTCACCCGGTGTCCTCCTCATGGATATCTGGAGAATGGCCATATGACCTAAGCCCTTGGTGCTACCTTAAGCACAAAAACCAAAAACAGTTGAAGTCATCGACCATATTAAACCACTCTGGACCATATTAAACCACTCTGGACCATATTAAACCACTCTGGACCATATTAAACCACTCTGGACCATATTAAATCACTCTGCATATTAAACCACTCTGGACCATATTAAACCACTCTGGACCATATTAAACCACTCTGAACCATACTCTGGACCATATTAAACCACTCTGCGACGGAGGCCACTCTATACTAGTCCTGTACTGTAAGCAATACTCTCGTATCTGTATATGTACGGTAGCTGTTCGTTCATCTATGATTGTTATCAAAGTGTGTCCAATCAATTCCGTTATCTACTGTTCTTCTTTATTTCTTTTGTCTTTTTGGATGCGTTTATTGCTACAAAAGACGCCACAATTCCAGAAGAATCCCTGGCACGGGGCATAGCATTGATACAAGAGACATATGTTTATAGTCCCGTCTAATATATTATTAGGGTCAGACAGGGAATCGAACCTGCGATCCCTGGATTCGCTGCCCAACGTGTTAATCACTTGACCATTGACCCGTCTATATACTCTTCTTCTATTCGTGTTTATATAGGTCCGCACACCATCCGACGGCACTACTAGCGAGCGAGCGAATGACGTAAACCTGATGTGGCTGGACCCGACGAGTACCCTTCACGTCAGATATAAGTTGGGTTAGAAAGTGGTATGTCTACTGTGTACTTGTCGAAATTTAGTGAACTTTGTTTTCAACCTTTATTGTTTAACGAAACCGTTGTGTGCCGTCTGATCTGGCTCTATGCTGTTTGCAAAAGCGACGTTAGTTGTGAGTCGGCAGATTACGCGTTAACATTATTATTGTGAGAGGTGGAGATGGAGCTTGCGATACCTGTATTTACAATCCAATGTGTTATCCATTCGACCATTTGTCCGTTCTTTGATTAGTGGTTTAGTGGTGTAGCATTTAAAACAATAGTTTATACACATTTAGTTTAGCTCGATTGCGAAACAAGTTCTTTCAACTTATATTAATCACTATCGAGACCTCATTCCTGATGAATCCATCGCCATGAAGGAGAGCGGAGGCAATGTGGAATTTAAATGCCTTGCCTAAGGGCACAATCGTAACGGCTCCAGCGGGACTCGAACTCCGGACATTTCGCACCTGAAGCGAACGCGCATCCACTGCGCTATCACGACTCGTGATTTAAAACAATATAGAGTGAACCAGCTGCATCCGATCACAAATCTTTTTATTTCCCTCCTGAACTGTTAGGCTCATTAATTCGAAATAAACCATACACTTATAGATAACTGCGCATAATAGATTGCCTAAAGTTCTCTTATTGTCTGACTGTACATATAACTGCATCCACACAGTACCAGATTGGTAATCTTGTAATGAGGAGATGTTTAATAACTCATGACTCTACAGCTGATAGCGTACATACTTGATATCTTACATATCCGATACACCAAGGGGCTGTCACACATCTACGCCCCCGCATGGCGTTCCTGAAACGTTGTTGAAGTTCTTCAATGTTTAATAAAACGTGGTCATGGCACGTATGCGGTTTATCGTGTGACCGCACTGAAGGAATTGGTTCCGGGTCGTTGTATGTAGTTTATGCAAACAAGCAGACCATTGTTTGGTGATGTTTTACTGTAGAACCAGAGACTGTTTGCATTTCTTATTGTGATTCTGGTGCATCTGTAGCATTTGTGTTCGTTTGAAGAAGACGTTTTGTGAATTTATTTCAGTACTACTTTCTGCAGCGTATTGATGAGTAAACAGCCATATACTCGTTCAAGCGGTCGCTCAAGACACACTATTTCATTGAGATACATGGGAACTAGCTGAATTTGTTTAGGAAAAATATATTTGATTTCATTCCAGTAATTGGAAATTTGAGTTTTATTCCAGTAATTGAACTATTTATTACTACATGTATTTACTATTTTTTATTTTTATGTACTACATTACAATCACTTGGATTTTTAAATTTATATTCGTTTATTAACGTAAGTGTCTCTTTTAAATATCATTGGTCTTAGCGTTTTATTCGTAGGTTACGTTATATAATTTTTTATTTTTTTATCTATAAAATTCTTTAAGCCCATTTCAGTCTATCGATTCATTCTCTCATTTTATTAAATTTATACCAGCATTATATTAATTGTTCATAGTTGTCCTTGTCTCATATGAATTTGTTTTATCGGTCAGATTTAAGATCTATTATCACCTTAACACATGTTGTTTTGTTTGCATATACTATGTGTTATCATTGTTATTATGTTTACATATCTGTGATATGTCATATGTTATTATGTAAAGCGCCCTTGAACGTGTATTTTTACATGAAAAGGGCGCTCAAGAAATCTGGTATAATAATAATAATAATATATTACAGCTAGGATCCCTACGCGTTACATTTTGAACCGGTGTTTGTATACATTGAGAAATGGTGAAAATCATTCATCGTGATGCCATTACTTACTACAGACGGATCTGTAGCCCAGTGGTACCACGCTGGACTGGTAATCCAGGGGTCATAGGTTCGATCACCCGTCTGACTCTAATAAAATTAACAGTCTTTCAGATGGGACGTTAAACCGAGGTCTCGTATCGGTGCTTTACACCATGCACGTAAAAGAACCAGAGGAGATTCTGGAATGGGTCTCTGTCTGTATCATTGCACTATCCTCCAAAAATCTAACATGACTAATCTCTTCAGGAGGCGTCGCTCATATGGGCAACCGGTAGCGACGATAAATAAACGTAAACCACACACACCATTACTTACTGCCTTACTGGTGTCTAGCTTCAAGCAGTAGCCCTGGAGTTTACAGAACTGCATGTGGTAAATGTGGGTTCTTGTTTGGAACTGAGAATTTGACTGTGACAGTTCATCGATTTACCATAACACGAATAAGGATCAAATACAGTTGTGTGCATCCTATAATGTCACCATTGGCTTGCCCATCATGCATCATAGTTTGTATTGCCTGGCTTAAAGCTTAGGCCCATATAAAAATTTTGAGTTGGTTTGATTTTATGTTGGATTTAAAGTCGCACAAACAGCTTAGGTCATATGGCGACTCTCCAGCTAATAGTGGTGGAAGAACGCACACTGTGTGCCTCCGAATAGCAGTGCACACGTACAGGCACCCGGGTAGAACCACCGACCTTCCGCAAGCCACATGAAACCATTCGATTCCTCCAGTGGCATTCGAACCTACAACGGTCAGGGGCAAAGGAACTGAAGTCAACTACTTATACCACTCGGTCACGGAGGCCCCGCTTTGAAGTTCGTGCCATACATTTAGTGTCTGTTCGAAACAGATCGAGACTGAAAACAAACATTATAGTCATCTTAGAATTAATTACAAACTATTAAGTATGGAGGTATGGGACAGATGCCGAGAACAGTAGCCGTGTCTTCTCATGTGGGAAGGACTAAGCTTATGTTAATACCTCAGTCTAGAACTTAATAAATGACGATACAGTTTATGCAAATGAGGGCATGTTTGACAAAACAAATTTAAATGTTACCACAAATATGCTAAAATGAATGTAGAAACTGTTTACGTTGATAGGAACTTATAAATAATGAGATAAATATACTCATACATGCTGCTTATTGGATATCAGGCTGGGGCAGTACACAGGGGCGTAGATAGCCATGCTGAATATGTCAGCCCGACTACTCAATTTAGCACCCAGCTAGGGGTATATATGATGGTATGCCCTACTCCCCACTCCCCTTCCCTCATTGAATATATAAAATATAGAACGTCAATGGTAGTCCAGATGTTAACAACTGGTAGTCCAGCGTGTTAACAACTGCACAGCGTATTAACCACTGGACTACTGATCCGTTGCATACTTCAAACGACAATCCGCCTTTAAATTGTATTAATATTGAAATGACCAGTAACAACAGTGTGTGTCTGGTGTTTACAGCCAACTTGAAATGCGAGATATTTGAATACGTGGCAAAGTATTACATCTTGTGTAAACAGTCAAAATGCGAGACATTTGTATACTAGATAGAAGGGCATCTTGTGTAAACAGTCAAAATGCGAAACATTTGTATACGTAGATAGAAGTGCATCTTGTGTAAACAGTCAAAATGCGAAACATTTGTATACGTAGATAGAAGTGCATCTTGTGTACACAGTCAAAATGCGAAACATTTATATACGTAGATAGAAGTGCATCTTGTGTACATAGTCAAAATGCGAAACATTTATATACGTAGATAGAAGTGCATCTTGTGTACACAGTCAAAATGTGAAACATTTATATACGTAGATAGAAGTGCATCTTGTGTACACAGTCAAAATGCGAGACATGTATATACATAGACAGAAGTCCAGCTTGTGTGTATATACAGAAAAATACATGTTGTATATATTTTAATTAATAACAAAGTACATGTATGATACATTAATAGTAACCACTGGTTTCAGTGTACAATTTTAAGATACAAAAATATTGGATACAAAAATAGATGCGAGAGCCAAAATATGTTTTATATATAATTATATGTGAATGGCTGGTTTCTAATTACCTTCACTGATGATAGATGTGTGTTCAAATATCTAATTATGCTGGAATGTTCACAAACAGCTGATTTATTTGCTTCAAAATATATATATGAGATGTGGAAGATCTATGCTAAATCACGTTCAATTTATTTCACAGTCGACTATAAATCTATCTAATTGATCTAGTACATAGACTATATAGTTGGGTTTGGCCTGTTTGACCACATGTACCTGTAATTGGTAGATGATACAAAACACGTTCATTTGCGTTTTACATTTTACTTGTTTCTTAGAAATATTTTCTTTTTGATTAATACAGTCTACATCCGTTATGTCGAATTCCGTCGGACCGAACAAAATACTTCGACATAACCGAACTTTGACTTAACCAAATTCGATATAAACGGAGCCAGTTATATGTACAATGACAGCGAAACGGGACTTTGGTCCGACTTCGAGATAACCGGATAATTCGACATAACAGATGCATGTTTTCTCAGATCGAGTCGTTGACTTCGGATTGAGGTCACTCGCCGCTGTAGGTTCGGATCCCACCAGGTGTGGCGAACTGTTTCACGCTATGCAGTTATCAGGCTTCTATAGATTGGAGGTTATGGATGGTCGATGGTTTTACACACACGAGATATTCGGCAATGTTTTATAGTGCTTTACGGCGTATGGACTTTCGTAAATTTAACAAACACTCCGTTGTACATTTCATGGCGTACACTTGGTTTCCGTTGGTCACCATGCCATCTGAGTGCAATTGGCTTATAATTTATATTACGTAGCCCCTGTTGTGCAGACCAATGGACGTACATACCTTTACGATTATCATTTAAAGGGCTACACTCTGGGACTCGTACTCTGGATACAGGTAATCCGATCTTACTCCAAGTTTATTGATAAAACGTAATGACCCGGAAATGAGAGTGTGATCGGATTTCTTCGGATCTTTCCGATAAGAACAGAATGTCACGTAGAACAATAACGGGTATCGACACACCACCCATCCTCCTTGCACCCGTGAAAGATGTGAGAAACGATAAACGAATTTATAAACGTTTTAACAGATAGAATGAACACAGTATGTACTATGAACCATACGAAGACCAAATCAATATCGAACAATTATATCGAACATTGAATCCGTCTATTGTTTTCTAAATCGAACTAATTAGCAACGGTCAGGTTAATTCAATGTAGTATTTAATTATCCACATTGCAATAGTTGCGTGACCTATATTTGATTTATTCCAATGAAACGTTATACAGCAGAAGAACAATGTCAAAATGTGTCTTTTGTTACAAATATCGAAACAGTTAACACATTTGCATTGTGCTGGGTGTTTTGTAAATGTAATGAAGACCATACTTATATAAAATAGAAGCTATTAAGATATTAATTGATATAGTTAAGTCATAAAACCTTCTTAAAAACAAAACACGTAATTCCACATGTTTCATGATATTAAACAATCATCTTTGTTTACGCTCGTAAGCCTCCGCGTATTATCATGACTTTGTCTTTGTTTTAAATGAAATAACTCTAATGCCAAACAGAATCAAAAGGATATTCCTGACACACATTCTTTGTAGACGTTTTCCTATTTGATACTAAATCAAAAGATGACCTAATTATATTTGAAACGATGCGTTTAATTAGCAATCAGTTGGGGACATTGTGTGACAGATTCGGTAATTTAATGCTGCCCGCAAGGTGGCGTTCTCAGTCAATCATGCAATTGTGGCACACGGACGCTATCGTCGCTATTCAAGAGGTCAATGTTTCGTTTAATCAAATGTATATACAAGTGTCAGACTGCCACAACTGCAAACTTAAATAACAAACTACATTACAGGCAGCAGGTTTCCAGTATACCAAGCATATGTATATATGAGTTACATCAGAGTCTAACGTCAATGTGAGTTACATCAGAGACTAACGTCGGTATGAGTTACATCAGAGTATAACGTATATGCGAGTTACATCAGAGTCCAACAACGTATATGTGAGTTACATCAGAGACTAACGTATATGCAAGTTACATCAGAGACTAACGTCTATGTGAGTTACATCAGAGTCTAACGTATATGCGAGTTACATCAGAGTCCAACGTATATGTGAGTTACATCAGAGACTAACGTCGGTATGAGTTACATCAGAGTATAACGTATATGTGAGTTACATCAGAGACTAACGTCGGTATGAGTTACATCAGAGTATAACGTATATGTGAGTTACATCAGAGTCTAACGTATATGTGAGTTACATCAGAGTCCAACGTATATGTGAGTTACATCAGAGTATAACGTATATGTGAGTTACATCAGAGATGAACGTCGGTATGAGTTACATCAGAGTATAACGTATATGTGAGTTACATCAGAGTCCAACGTATATGTGAGTTACATCAGAGTATAACGTATATGTGAGTTACATCAGAGACTAACGTCGGTATGAGTTACATCAGAGTCCAACGTATATGTGAGTTACATCAGAGTCTAACGTATATGTGAGTTACATCAGAGTCCAACGTATATGTGAGTTACATCAGAGTATAACGTATATGTGAGTTACATCAGAGACTAACGTCGGTATGAGTTACATCAGAATATAACGTATATGTCAGTTACATCAGAGTCCAACGTATATGTGAGTTACATCAGAGTCTAACGTATATGTGAGTTACATCAGAGACTAACATCGGTATGAGTTACATCAGAGTATAACGTGTATGTGAGTTACATCAGAGTCCAACGTATATGTGAGTTACATCAGAGTCCAACGTATATGTGAGTTACATCAGAGTCTAACGTATATGTGAGTTACATCAGAGTCCAACGTATATGTGAGTTACATCAGAGATTAACGTATATGTGAGTTACATCAGAGTCTAACGTATATGCGAGTTACATCAGAGACTAACGTGTATGTGAGTTACACCAGAGTCCAACGTATATGTGAGTTACATCATAGTCTAACGTATATGTGAGTTACATCATAGTATAACGTCAGTATGAGTTACATCAGAGTATAACGTATATGTGAGTTACATCAGAGACTAACGTCGGTATGAGTTACATCAGAGTCTAACGTATATGTGAGTTACATCAGAGACTAACGTCTATGTGAGTTACATCAGAGTCTAACGTATATGTGAGTTACATCAGAGACTAACGTCGGTATGAGTTACATCAGAGTCTAACGTCTATGTGAGTTACATCATAGTCTAACGTCTATGTGAGTTACATTAGAGTCTAACGTATATGTGAGTTACATCAGAGTCTAACGTATATATGAGTTACATCAGAGTCTAACGTATATGTGAGTTACATCAGAGTCTAACGTATATGTCAGTTACACCAGAGTCCAAAGTATATGTGAGTTACATCATAGTATAACGTATATGTGAGTTACATCATAGTCTAACGTCAGTATGAGTTACATCAGAGTCTAACGTATATGTGAGTTACATCAGAGACTAACGTCGGTATGAGTTACATCAGAGTCTAACGTGTATGTGAGTTACATCAGAGACTAACGTCTATATGAGTTACATCAGAGTCTAACGTATATGTGAGTTACATCAGAGACTAACGTCTATGTGAGTTACATCATAGTCTAACGTGTATGTGAGTTACACCAGAGTCCAACGTATATGTGAGTTACATCATAGTCTAACGTCAGTA
>CM026391.1:54148425-54188425 GCA_014843695.1 Archivesica marissinica | reverse complement strand
TATACCATTGCATTGAAATATACAATCCTTATAACGCATAGTCCTAAAGCACATGCCATATATCCTCCATTGCATTGAAATATACAATACTTATAACGCATAGTCCTAAAGCACATGCCATACATATACCATTGCATTGAAATATACAATCCTTATAACTCATAGTCCTAGATACAAGATACAACATTTATTTTGAGTCGGCATGATTTAACAATGAACATTAGCTATGCATAGCTATTAACCGACATGGTACATGCCATACATACTCCATTGCATTGAAATATACAATCCTTATAACGCATAGTCCTAAATCACATGTCATACATATACCATTGCATTGAAATATACAATACTTATAACGCATAGTCCTAAAGCACATGTCATACATATACCATTGCATTGACATATACAATCAGTATAACTCATAGTCCTAAAGCACATGTCATACATACTCCATTGCATTGAAATATACAATACTTATAACGCATAGTCCTAAAGCACATGTCATACATACTCCATTGCATTGAAATATACAATCATTATAACTCATAGTCCTAAAGCACATGTCATACATCCTCCATTGCATTGAAATATACAATCCTTATAACGCATAGTCCTAAAGCACATGTCATACATATACCATTGCATTGAAATATACAATACTTATAACGCATAGTCCTAAAGCACATGTCATACATATACCATTGCATTGAAATATACAATACTTATAACGCATAGTCCTAAAGCACATGCCATACATCCTCCATTGCATTGAAATATACAATCCTTATAACGCATAGTCCTAAAGCACATGCCATACATATACCATTGCATAACTCATAGTCCTATATCACAAGTTTGTGTTCAATAAATGCCCGTCTTAACGGAACTACATTTGTACATACACAGCTCAAACCCTGTTTGCACTGGGCACGGCATACTTGCGGGGTTTATTCACTGCAATTACGAGGTTAAGTACATGAACAAAACGAATATTTTCAAATCTCTTTCCCTCACACTTCATCACATGACCGAACACTCACTCACATTCATGTGATCATCATTATACCAATAATTCGCACTCACATGTATGTGCTGTGTGTCGTTAAGACATACGTCCCGAGTTATACAAGCGTAACGCACATAACTTGAAAATACAGTGAAACCCGTGTTAGTGGTCACCCCTATTAAGCAGCCAACCTGTATTAAGCAGCCAGTTTCCAGATTCCCAATATGTTGTTTTGTTATACATTTAACCTCTATTATGCAGCCACCTGTGATAAGCAGCCACTTTCTATGAGTCCCCTGGCTGGCTGCTTAAGACAGGTTTGTCTGTATACATATCAGCAAGCTATCCACATTGAATGGATTAATATGAAATTGAATAGGACAACGTTGACCTCTCGGTAGACGATTTCAAAAATAGCGAGTCGTGTGCAGTTTGAAAACTAAGTATGAATACGTGCCTTTAGATGTAACTTATATATGTTTATGTTATGTTTATATATGTTTATGTTTATATATGTTTATGTTATATATGTTTATGTTATATATGTTTATATATGTTATGTTATATTTATATATGTTTATGTTATGTTTATATTATGTTTATATATGTTTATGTTTATATTTATATATGTTTATGTTTATATTATGTTTATGTTATGTCTATATTATGTCTATGTTATGTTTATATATGTTTATGTATGTTTATATATGTTTATATATGTCTATGTATATGTTTATATATATGTTATATGCTTATATTATGTTTATATTATGTTTATATATGTTATATGTTTATATTATGTTTATATATGTTTATATATGCTTATACATGTTTATATATGTTTATGTTATGTTTATATTATGTTTATATATGTTTATACATGTTTATATATGTTTATATATGTTTATACATGTTTAATATGTTTATATATGTTTATATATGTTTATGTTTATATATGTTATGTTATATTTATATATGTTTATGTTATGTTTATATTATATTTATGTTATGTTTATATATGTTTATTTATGTTTATATATGTTTATATTTGTTTATGTTTATGTTATGTTTATGTTATGTTTATATTATATTTATATATGTTTATGTTATGTTTATATTATGTCTATGTTATGTTTATATATGTTTATGTTTTTATATGTTTATACACGTTTATATATGTTTATGTTTATATATGTTTATATATGTCTATGTTATGTTTAGATTATGTTTATATATGTTTATATATGTTTATATATGTTTTATATATGTTTATATTATGTCGATGTTATGTTTATATTATGTTTATGCTTATATTATGTTTATATATGTTTATGTCATGTTTATATTATGTTTATATATGTTTATGTTATGTTTATATATGTTTATGTTATGTTTATATATGTTTATGTTATATTTATATATGTTTATATATGTTTATGTTTATATATGTTTATATTATGTTTATATATGTTTATATTATGTTTATATATGTTTATGTTATATTTATATATGTTTATATATGTTTATGTTATGTTTATATGTGTTTATATTATGTTTATGTTATGTTTTTTGTGTGCGTGTTCTTGTTTCTGACTAGTTTATACAAATTTATTTTATCTCGATTGCGAAACAAGTTCTTACATCTTATATTAATCCCTCTCGAGACCTCATTCCTGATGGAATCCATCGCCACGAGGGAGAGAGAAGAGGCAACGTGGAATTTAAATGCCTTGCCTAAGGGCACAATCGTAACGGCTCCAGCGGGGCTCGAATTACAGGCCGTTCGCGCCTGAAACAAACGCACAATCACGACTTATGTTGCAGTATAATAAAAAACAGATTGTCCTTAATTCATGAACCATATGACGAGATCATTGCGTAAGGGCAATTTTATACAATCGCCAGTAATAAACTACTGCTACTTGTAATATAAATTACGTTATTTCCATGTAGTTCGTATATCAGCTAGATTTATATTTCCATGTAGTTCGTATATCAGCTAGGGTTACTAAAGTAAATCTGTATTTGATAGTGGATTACAACAAAGAAAGAGTAAAACGTTTCCGGGCAAATGCATGACATTTATACATGTGGGTGACGTTAGCAGCGAGCAGTGTACTGCTGTACTGCTAGCAGGGGGATGTGTAATTCAGCAGTGAGTGCTGTATTCTAGTAGTGGAGAGTGTAATCCAGCAGTGAGCAGTATACTGCTGTACTGCTAGCAGGGGAAGTGTAATCCAGCAGTGAGCAGTGTACTGCTGTACTGCTAGCAGGGGAAGTGTAATCCAGCAGTGAGCAGTGTACTGCTGTACTGCTAGCAGGGGAAGTGTAATCCAGCAGTGAGCAGTGTACTGCTGTACTGTTAGCAGGGGTAGTGTAATCCAGCAGTGAGCAGTGTACTGCTGTACTGCTAGCAGGGGAAGTGTAATCCAGCAGTGAGCAGTATACTGCTGTACTGCTAGCAGTGAAAGTGTAATCCAGCAGTGAGCAGTGTATTGCTGTACTGCTAGCAGGGGGAAGTGTAATTCAGCAGTGAGTGGTGTATTCTAGTAGTGGAGAGTGTAATCCAGCAGTGTACTGCTGTACTGCTAGCAGGGAGAGTGTAATCCAGCAGTGAGCAGTGTACTGCTGTACTGCTAGCAGGGGAAGTGTAATCCAGCAGTGAGCAGTGTACTGCTGTACTGCTAGCAGGGGAAGTATAATCCAGCAGTGAGCAGTGTACTGCTGTACTGCTAGCAGGGGAAGAGTAATCCAGCAGTGAGCAGTGTACTGCTGTACTGCTAGCAGGGGAAGTGTAATCCAGCAGTGAGTGGTGTATTCCAGTAGTGAGGACTGTAATCCAGCAGTGAGTGGTGTATTCCAGTAATGGGGAGTGTAATCCAGCAGTGAGTGGTGTATTCAAGTAGTGGGGAGTGTAATCCAGCAGAGAGTGGTGTATTCCAGTAGTGGGGTGTGTAATCCAGCAGTGAGTGGTGTATTCTAGTAGTGTTGAGTGTAATCCAGCAGTGAGCGGTGTATTCCAGTAGTGGAGAGTGTATTCCAGTAATGGGGAGTGTAATCCAGCAGTGAGTGGTGTATTCTAGTAGTGGAGTGTGTAATCCAGTAGTGAGTGGTGTATTCCAGTAGTGGAGAGTGTAATCCAGCAGTGAGTGGTGTATTCCAGTAGTGGAGAGTGTAATCCAGCAGTGAGTGGTGCATTCCAGTAGTGCGGAGTGTAATCCAGCAGTGAGCGGTGTATTCTAGTAGTGGGGAGTGTAATCCAGCGGTGAGTGGTGTATTCCAGTAGTGAGGAGTGTAATCCAGCAGTGAGTGGTGTATTCCAGTAATGGGGAGTGTAATCCAGCAGTGAGTGGTGTATTCAAGTAGTGGGGAGTGTAATCCAGCAGTGAGTGGTGTATTCAAGTAGTGGGGAGTGTAATCCAGCAGTGAGTGGTGTATTCTAGCAGAGAGTGGTGTATTCTAGTAGTGGGGAGTGTAATCCAGCAGTGAGTGATGTATTCTAGTAGTGGGGAGTGTAATCCAGCAGTGAGTGGTGTATTCTAGTAGTGGGGAGTGTAATCCAGCAGTGAGTGGTGTATTCTAGTAGTGTGGAGTGTAATCCAGCAGTGAGCGGTGTATTCTAGTAGTGGGGAGTGTAATCCAGCAGTGAGTGGTGTATTCCAGTAGTGGGGAGTGTAATCCAGCAGTGAGCGGTGTATTCTAGTAGTGGAGAGTGTAATCCAGCAGTGGTGAGTGTAATCCAGCAGTGAGTGGTGTATTCTAGTAGTGTGGAGTGTAATCCAGCAGTGAGCGGTGTATTATAGTAGTGGGGAGTGTAATCCAGCAGTGAGTGGTGTATTCCAGTAGTGGGGAGTGTAATCCAGCAGTGAGCGGTGTATTCTAGTAGTGGGCAGTGTAATCCAGCAGTGAGTGGTGTATTCCAGTAGTGGGGAGTGTAATCCAGCAGTGAGTGGTGTATTCTAGTAGTGGGAGTGTAATCCAGCAGTGAGTGGTGTATTCTAGTAGTGGGGAGTGTAATCCAGCAGTGGTGAGTGTAATCCAGCAGTGAGTGGTGTATTCTAGTAGTGGGGAGTGTAATCCAGCAGTGAGTGGTGTATTCTAGTAGTGGGCAGTGTAATCCAGCAGTGAGTGGTGTATTCTAGTAGTGGGGAGTGTAATCCAGCAGTGAGTGGTGTATTCCAGTAGTGGGTGTGTAATCCAGCAGTGAGTGGTGTATTCTAGTAGTGGAGAGTGAAATCCAGCAGTGGTGAGTGTAATCCAGTGAGTGGTCAGTAGTGGGGAGTGTAATCCAGCAGTGAGTGGTGTATTCCAGTAGTGGGAGTGTAATCCAGCAGTGAGTGGTGTATTCTAGTAGTGGGAGTGTAATCCAGCAGTGAGTGGTGTATTCTAGTAGTGGGAGTGTAATACAGCAGTGAGTGGTGTATTCCAGTAGTGGGGAGTGTAATCCAGCAGTGAGTGGTGTATTCCAGTAGTGGAGAGTGTAATCCATCAGTGAGCGGTGTATTCCAGTAGTGGAGAGTTTTCCAGCTGTGATTGGTGTATCCAGCAGTGAGCGGTGTATTCCAGTAGTGGGGAGTGTAGTCCAGCAGTGAGTGGTGTATTCCAACAGTGAGCGATGTATTCCAGTAGTGGGGAGTGTAATCCAGCAGTGAGTGGTGTATTCCAGCAGTGAGCGGTGTATTCCAGTAGTGGGGAGTGAAATCCAGCAGTGAGTGGTGTGTTCCAGTAGTGGGGAGTGTAATCCAGCAGAGAGTGGTGTATTCCAGTAGTGGGGAGTGTAATCCAGCAGTGAGTGGTGTATTCCAGTAGTGGGGAGTGCAATCCAGCGGTGAATGGTGTATTCTAGTAGTGAGGAGTGTAATCCAGCAGTGAGTGGTGTATTCTAGTAGTGGGGAGTGTAATCCAGCAGTGGGTGGTGTATTCCAGTAGTGGAGAGTGTAACCCAGCAGTGAGAGGTGTATTCCAGTAGTGGATAGTGTAATCTAGCAGTAAGTGGTGTATTCCAGTAGTGGAGAGTGTAATCCAGCAGTGATCGGTGTATTCCATTAGTGGGGAGTGTACTCCAGCAGTGAGTGGTGTATTCTAGTAATGTGAAGTGTAATCCAGCAGTGAGTGGTGTATTCCAGTAGTGGAGAGTGTAATCCAGCAGTGAGTGGTGTATTCCAGTAGTGGAGAGTGTAATCCAGCAGTGAGTGGTGTATTCCAGTAGTGGGGAGTGTAATCCAGCAGTGAGTGGTGTATTCCAGTAGTGGAGAGTGTAATCCAGCAGTGCAGTGAGTGGTGTATTCTAGTAGTGGAGAGTGTAATCCAGCAGTGAGCAGTGTATTCCAGTAGTGGAGAGTGTAATCCAGCAGTGAGTGGTGTATTCCAGTAGTGGAGAGTGTAATCCAGCAGAGAGTGGTGTATTCCAGTAGTGGGGAGTGTAATCCAGCAGTGAGTGGTGTATTCCAGTAGTGGAGAGTGTAATCCAGCAGTGCAGTGAGTGGTGTATTCTAGTAGTGGAGAGTGCAATCTAGCAGTGAGCGGTGTATTCCAGTAGTGGAGAGTGTAATCCAGCAGTGAGTGGTGTATTCCAGTAGTGGAGAGTGTAATCCAGCAGTGAGTGGTGTATTCCAGTAGTGGGGAGTGTAATCCAGCAGTGAGTGGTGTATTCCAGTAGTGGGGAGTGTAATCCAGCAGTGCAGTGAGCGGTGTGTTCCAGTAGTGGAGTGTGTAATCCAGCAGTGAGTGGTGTATTCCAGTAGTGGAGAGTGTAATCCAGCAGTGAGTGGTGTATTCCAGTAGTGGGGAGTGTAATCTAGCAGAGCAGTGAGTGGTGTATTCTATAGTAGTGAATAATGTGTAAATGTAAATTTTCGTGAGAAAAAAAAACAGCAGTACAGAATTGGAATGAGCCACTCACTGATGAGCCTTATTGGCTTGTTTCCGGTTACCTAACCGACAATTAAACAATTGTTTTATTTTATTAACCCTTTCTTTCATAGAGATTTCGGTTAATATACTATTATATCTCCTTACAAAGGACAGCCATTTAGCTATCATGCAGTGGATAAGTAGTCACCATATCTATCCCACATCCATAGATATTACTGGGACTACATGAGATTTAGGTTAATATACTATTGTATCTCCATACAAACGACTGCCATTTAGCTATCAAGCAGTGGATAAGTAGTCGTCATATCTACCCCACCTCCATAGATATTACTGGGACTACATGAGATTTAGGTTAATATACTATTATATCTCCATACAAACGATAGCCATTTCGCTATCATGCAGTGGATAAGTAGTCGCCATATCTATCTCACATCCATATATATTACTGGGACTACATGAGATTTAGGTTAATATACTATTGTATCTCCATACAAACGATAGCCATTTCGCTATCATGCAGTGGATAAGTAGTTACCATATCGATCCCACGTCCATATATTACTGGGATTACGTGAGATTCTGGCCTTTATTATGAACATTGGTTTGACTACTACATTGTCAATGTATGTTGTGTTGGTAAGGACGTCAATAGGTGCTTCTATGATTTGCATTTAAGCGTCATTCACTACTAGAATACACCGCTCACTGCTGAATTACACTACTCACTGTTCACTGCTAGCAGTACGTTACTAACTTCACTCACACATCACTGCAGGTTTGAATCTCATTGGGGATGTCGAAAACAAATCTTTGTATCGATAGCGACGTAAGGCGCCATACTATACGGTTCTTATTGTCGTTTTTATTTTTGTTTGTTTTGGGTTTAAAGTTGCACGAACAGCTTAGACCATATGACAACTCTCAAGCAATTATTGGTTGAGCGGAAGATCACGGTTGCCCCTCCGATCAGTATTTCAGGCACAGGCGCCATCAGGGTAGAACCACCGACCTTGAGCAAGCCAGCTGGCTGAATAACTTTCCCACATAAAAGAAGTACACAAGTTCACACATATCATGAGTTCCGATTGAGTGCACTTCCTCGCGATTTTCTCCATCTATATTACAAGTTTCCGTGAAGAGTTAAACAAATACAGTTGTGGCTTCTTAGTATATTAAAGTGCAATAACTCTGCTGTTGATAGGCCGATCGCCACGATAAAAACCCACGAGTACCACCGCTCGCCCATAAGGTTCGCCGGAGGCGAGGGTAAATAAGCTCAATCGTCACACTATGATGACAAAGGCAAACAAGCCAACGGGGTGAGATAACCATGGATATAATGTTGTCTGTATGGTGATAGCAGATGATTGGCGAAGACTATATGGGCGGCGGAAGAGGGTAAAGGTATCAAAGGGGCAAGAGAAGGCCTGGATAGGACATTGAATTATGAAGATTGTCGAGGCGAAAGAGAGTAAAGATACCAGAGTAGTCAGCGAAAACCTGGATAGAAGACTTCTGTATGAGGATATTGACTGACATGGACTGAGTGATTGGAGAGAAAACCTGGATAGAAGGCTTCTGTATGAGGATATTGACTGACATGGATTGAGTGATTGGAGCGAAAACCTGGATAGAAGGCTACTGTATGAGGATATTGACTGACATGGATTGAGTGATTGGAGCGAAAACCTGGATAGAAGGCTACTGTATGAGGATATTGACTGACATGGATTGAGTGATTTGGAGAGAAAACCTGGATAGAAGGCTTCTGTATGAGGATATTGACTGACATGGATTGAGTGGTTGGAGCGAAAACCTGGATAGAAGGCTTCTGTATGAGGATATTGACTGACATGGATTGAGTGATTGGAGCGAAAACCTGGATAGAAGGCTTCTGTATGAGGATATTGACTGACATGGACTGAGTGGTTGGAGAGAAAACCTGGATAGAAGGCTTCTGTATGAGGGTATTGACTGACATGGACTGAGTGGTTGGAGAGAAAACCTTGATAGAAGGCTTCTGTATGAGGATATTGACTGACATGGACTGAGTGGTTGGAGAGAAAACCTGGATAGAAGGCTTCTGTATGAGGATATTGACTGACATGGATTGAGTGATTGGAGCGAAAACCTGGATAGAAGGCTACTGTATGAGGATATTGACTGACATGGATTGAGTGATTGGAGAGAAAACCTGGATAGAAGGCTTCTGTATGAGGATATTGACTGACATGGATTGAGTGGTTGGAGCGAAAACCTGGATAGAAGGCTTCTGTATGAGGATATTGACTGACATGGATTGAGTGATTGGAGCGAAAACCTGGATAGAAGGCTTCTGTATGAGGATATTGACTGACATGGACTGAGTGATTGGAGAGCAAACCTGGATAGAAGACTTCTGTATGAGGATATTGACTGACATGGACTGAGTGATTGGAGAGAAAACCTGGATAGAAGGCTTCTGTATGAGGATATTGACTGACATGGACTGGTTGGAGAGAAAACATGGATAGAAGGCTGTGTATACGGATTCGTTGAATTATGAAGCATATGGGCGAAGCGGAAGAGGATAAAGATATCAATGATGGAAGAGAATACCTGGATAGAAAGACATTGAATTATGAAGAGTGTCGATGTGGACGAGAGTACAGATACCAGAGTAGTCAGAGAAAACATGGACTGTCTGTATGAGGACATTGACTGATGAAGAATATGTGGACGACGGAAAAGGTTAAATATGCCAGTGGGGCGAACGAAGACCTGAATAGAAAATTGTATGTATGGAGACATAAGGACACAGTTGATGAATAGAATGGTAACGGTGAAAAGATTATAAAGATATCAGTGGGGTGAGAGAAAATCTGAAAAGAAGGTTGTGCGTACGAGGACATGGGTGATGAAGAATATGAGGATGGCGGGAGATGACAGAGATGCCACTGGAGCAATAACATACATTGATAGAAAGGAAGAGGGTAATCATGTCAGTTGGGGTGAAAGAAGATATAGATAGAAGGTTGTGTGTATGAGGATATGAGTGATGACGAACGTTGGGGCGGCAAAAGAGGAACGTTGTGCTGTCCGTATACTGAAGAGGAATATTACGTACCCAGTCAGTCCATTACTATTCATGTACATGTATGTAATTATATTAACCCTTTCCTTCATAGAGATTTAGGTTAATATACTATTATATCCCCATACAAACGTTAGCCATTTAGCTACCATGCAGTGGATAGGTAGTCGCCATATATATCCC
The DNA here is from genome assembly GCA_014843695.1 of Archivesica marissinica. Lineage (NCBI taxonomy): Eukaryota > Metazoa > Mollusca > Bivalvia > Venerida > Vesicomyidae > Archivesica > Archivesica marissinica. The sequence goes on along the minus strand of CM026391.1, from coordinate 54,178,280 downwards.
ACTTCCATAGATATTACTGGGACTACATGATATGTATGTCGTATTGGTAATGGCGTCAAAGGTTGCTTCTGTGAGGGAAGGGGTTAATAATAATTATTATCAACTAAATATAACTAGCTTACCTCTGCTTTATCCACCATGTTCCAGTGTGTAGTTAAGACAGATTGACCTGTCCTTGTCATGGGTCATACGAATATTCGTAAGACATAGATTACTAATGAAAACACGTAATTAAATTGTTGAATAACGGCAAATTTCTTTCACTCGGTTTCTGTTTAGGTACACGAAGAAGTGTCCATAATCCTATAAAATATTCCCGAATCAACAAAGTGCTTGATCGAATGATAATTAACGAAATTCAGAATTCATAACTACCATGATACAACAATAATACAAATCGTGATAGCGCAGTGGTAGCGCGTTCGCTTCATGTGCGAAAGGCCTCGAGTTCGAGCCCCGCTGGAGCAGTTACGAGTGTGCCCTTAGGCAAGGCATTTAAATTCCACATTGCCTCTTCTCTCTCCCTCGTGGCGATGGATTTCATCAGGAATGATGTCTCGAGAGTGATTAATATAAGTTGTAAGAACTTGTTTCGCAATCGAGCTGAAATAAATGTGTATACACTAACATTAATGCACAACTTAATGCATACCTAGTATTATTGTAACAGAATTAAGCAGGAAATTCAATACAGCACTGTTTCAAATTAATAACCACGCACAAGTAAATGAGCAGTTGCATTGAGTGAAAGTGGGGAGATTTGGATTTATGATTTCCTTTGATATATAAATGCAACCACTGTAACAACGTTATCCTTGGGTAACAACGATCACTCATCACTATGTTTAGGTCAAAGCAATGCTTGTATTCGTGGATTCTCCGTGATACAGTGGATACGGTGTAACGTGAGCCTCGTAAGTCCATGCGAATTACAAGTTCGTTAGTTGCGATGTACAGGGCTCACGCTACGGGTATAAGAATCGTAAGTTTATGAGAATTGAAAGTCAATAACAATATCTTTTCTCCGGCTTTGTCATAGACGGGTTCAATTAATCCATATTGCGTCTTCTCTCTCCCCAGTGATGGATTCCATCAAGAATGAGGTATCTAGAGCCGATTAGACTTGTTTGTCTAAAATTGTTTGTAACCGCAATTCTGGACAAAACGACAGTGGGACAATAGTGGGTCTCCTCTGGTTCTTGTACGTGCACGGTGTAAAGCACTGACACTTGCACCGCCATGTGACCTCGGTTTATGTCGCATCCAAACGACTGTGATATGAGTCATTTTAATATGGAATAACGGGAGGTCGAAATGTGCTACACACTGGACCAGATCCGCTACACATTTATGGACCGCAATAAGTAAGATACTTATAAATAACAGAGAATGAAAGCGTAATCTCGCGGCTGATTGTCATTTCTCGCAGAATATCGCGGCTGTTTGTGAAATGTCGCACAATCGCGTATCATATTGAACATTGATGGCCTGTCACAGTGTCTGTTTTTACGTTTATTTATCGTCGCTACCGGTTGCCCATATGAGCGACGCCTCCTGAAGAGATTAGTTATTTTAGAGTTTGGAGGATAGTGCATGATACAGACAGAGACCCATTCCAGAATCTCCTCTGGTTCTTTTACGTGCACGGTGTAAAGCACCGACACGAGACTTCGGTTTAACGTCCCATCTGAAAGACTGTTAATTTTATTAGGGTCAGACGGGGAATCGAACCTGCGATCCCTGGATTACCAGTCCAGCGTGTTATCACTGGACTACAGATCCGTCTGTGTGAAGTACCATGTATACTTGACATGTGGACATTATTGAATATCAACATATTTACGTTACTCATATATACTAACCATTCACCACTTATTGTCGATTTGTGATATATGTTACATTATATGTTGCATCATCGAAATATGTAACATGCAATATAATTTCATGTAATATATTTAAAGTTTAAACTTTATTTATTTTACAACGATTGCGAAGCAAGTTCTAACAACTTATATTAATCACTCTCGTTGGCGAGGATGTAAGCTTAAATGTGGTCATTCGTGTGGGAGGAAACCGGAGAATGATGATAAACCACCTATCCGATATGGTGACCACTGTACCATCTCACATACTTCCTGGTCCGAGGATCGAACCCGGGTTGCATTGGTGAGAAGCGAGTGCGTTAACCACTGCACTAATAGGACAGCCGTAATAATTATTAAGACTAAGCCCGTACAACTATAACGAAATACACAATGTTGCCAAAATTGCAACATAAATCCAACGCGGTCCATACTTATGTATTCCTGACTCGACAATAAACCAACATTTATTTATCAATCCTAATTACAAAACAAAAACATATTCCGGGCTGCTATCGTGTTACAACATCTCGTAAAGCTTTTAACAAAAAATGTTCATACTTTTTCAAAATTAATGATGCAGTAAAATTAATCTCGACTATAAATTATACTAAATTGTCATCCTGAGTTTACGGCAATGCGATATGTCTGTGCGACTCTGTATTGTCTGATCAAACATACTCAGTACCGTAGCCAGAGGAAAATTTCAACCGAGGCAATATATGTGGTCCGGGGGCATGATACCACTTCAAATTGTTGGGGAATAGAAGCGATTTCCTGCGTTTTATGATTTATATAATTATATACTGACCATTCAACTCTCTGACAGACAACATTTTATACAGCAAACAGATATTTTTGGCATTTTGTTTATTTAATATTTCATTTATTTTTTGCCTCGGTGTGCCTCAGTAACCTACGGGCCTAATACTTACTCCGAATGCATATAAATAGTATCATATAACTTATTCACATATATTCTTGTATGTACACACGTGTAATACAACCTGGACAGATTCTGCCGAATACGGCATGACAGCTTGCTTTTGACACGCTTGGCTTAATAGCAAAAGTCTGTATCGCTGCGGGCAGAACTAATAATAATAAAGATTTTATTTTACGATGGTGCATATATAACACATGACTAATACAAATAAGGCCCTCAACATATACAGACGGATCTGTAGTCCAGTGGTAACACGCTGGACTGGTAATCCAGGGATCGCAGGTTCGATCCCCCGTCTGACCCTAATAAATTAACAGTCTTTCAGATGGGACGTTAAACCGAGGTCGCGTGTTGGTGCTTTACACCGTGCACGTAAAAGAACCAGATGAGACTCTGGAATGGGTCTCTGTCATTGCACTATCCTCCAAAATCTAAAATGACTAATCTCTTCAGGAGGCGTCGCTCATATGGGCAACCGGTAGCGACGATAAATAAACGTAAAACACACACACAACTGAGAATATAAATAAGGCCCTCAACAAAATATACATTGAAACTAGCTAGGATATTACGACGGAGCATGTTTATGTGTGTGTGTATATATATATATATAAAGAGGTAACTGTAAAGTTTCACAGTCTGTGTGAATGTAGATATGTATATCATTTCTCACGCTTCTACAAATGTATTAATTATGTATTAAAATTCTTAATTCCAATAGTATTGATGAATGATGGAGATTGTAATTGCGAATGTGCATACAGATTGCAGTTATTCCCTCGGGTAAAGGCGAATGTGCATACAGATTGCAGTTATTCCCTCGGGTAAAGGCGAATGTGCATACAGATTGCAGTTATTCCCTCGGGTAAAGGCGAATGTGCATACAGATTGCAGTTATTCCCTCGGGTAAAGGCGAATGTGCATACAGATTGCAGTTATTCCCTCGGGTAAAGGCGAATGTGCATACAGATTGCAGTTATTCCCTCGGGTAAAGGCGAATGTGCATACAGATTGCAGTTATTCCCTCGGGTAAAGGCGAATGTGCATACAGATTGCAGTTATTCCCTCGGGTAAAGGCGAATGTGCATACAGATTGCAGTTATTCCCTCGGGTAAAGGCGAATGTGCATACAGATTGCAGTTATTCCCTCGGGTAAAGGCGAATGTGCATACAGATTGCAGTTATTCCCTCGGGTAAAGGCGAATGTGCATACAGATTGCAGTTATTCCCTCGGGTAAAGGCGAATGTGCATACAGATTGCAGTTATTCCCTCGGGTAAAGGCGAATGTGCATACAGATTGCAGTTATTCCCTCGGGTAAAGGCGAATGTGCATACAGATTGCAGTTATTCCCTCGGGTAAAGAATGCAATTATTATTTTATCCTTTAATGAAAACGATATTTTCTATTTGTAAATTAAATTGATACATACAGTCTGTGCAATAATTGCATATGCGAGAGTTATCAATACGTTTAATCTTTATCTAGTGTCTAGAAAATATAGAAAGTCATGAATGTTAAATATTTACCTTATACGACGAAATGAAAATAAAACCCGAATTTATAGAAGATGAATTTTCGTTCATAACATATATAAATTACATTGAAAACATACCTTCAATTAAGTGTTTCGTTTTATTCTGGATTAACTGTAGGGCATCCATTATGAAAATAAGTAGTCCGTCACACAATAGATAGTATACACAGAGCTGAAATTACGGAACTATTTTCTTTGTACAGCTACCAAGATTTATTAGGCTTTCACTATAAACTATGTAATAAATAAATTCTACAATTAATTGCATACAAACTATTAATGTAATAATCACAGCAGAATTAAATCCAGAATGCAGAAACATTTCAGTTCAAATTCATGTTTATAGCTTCATAACATTTTCAGATTTATCTCATTCCAGTTTCAAAGCCAGATTAAATTAATGTTTGTAGATTTGATTAAACTTTTGTGAATTTAAGCATAAAATATGTGCAATGCGACGTGAATTGGGTAACCATAAATGGAAGTGAACATGACAGGAAATGTAAATACATAAGTTGCATTATCGTAATTTAAATAAATCAAACATATTCTTGTTTCCAATTTCTGACGGTACTTTAAGCTTGTCGATGTATTTTAAATTTTCATTTTCCTGCCAATAAAACGTACTTGAGTAGCGTCTGTGTAGTTACCTGGCACACGTTCAAACTATCATTTTAGTTTAGCTTCAGCTTAGGTCATATAGCGACTCCGGGTCCTCAACATCCCACACCTAAGTGGGATTCGAACCTAAGGTGGTGAGTGATTTGAAGTAAACGATATTAACTACTCGACCACGGACGGATGCACCCTGTTCATGTTCAATAGACCCAAACCAATCATAATGCTAACTTCTCAATAAATAACATCTGTCTATACGGTATGCTATGACGTCATGACAGCCGACGCAATAGACGTCGTTGGATATACAACGTCATTTCCAGTGACAACTACTTCAGGTTGGGTAGCGAAAGATCAACGATTATTGTTGTCTACCGTCTGTTCGATTAAAACATAATAAAATGTGTATTACATAACGCCAGCTAGTTTTCAAAAATGTCGTCTAACAGAGGCGAAAGTGGGGCGGACAAATGTGAATTAAATGTGAGCACTACCACCCAACAGGCAAGTAGATCTACACCTATCATTTCCTACAGACTTCCATATGTTCAGTGGTAAAGGTTTACCTTTATATTTGCTCTTATGTCGTAATGTAGAGCATCATTCTCGTTCAAATATACAGTCAAACATGTGTTAGTGGTCACCTTCATTAAGCAGCCAACATGTTTAAAACACCAGTTTCCAGATTCCCAATATGTTGTTTTATTATACATTGTTCCATCTATTAAGCCGCCACCTGTGCTAAGCAGCCACTTTCTGTGATTCCATTGACTGGCTGCTTACAACAGGTTTGACTGTAGGCATGTCTCGGAACGTGTGGCGTGGCGCACTCTTGGATCATGTTGGTAACTTTGTACATTTGACCGTGCTACTATAATGCTGTATTATCGGGGTTCATGTTGGTAACTTTGTACATTTGACCGTGTTACTCTAATGCTGTATTATCGGGGTTCATGTTGGTAACTTTGTACATTTGACCGTGCTACTCTAATGCTGTATTATCGGGGTTCATGTTGGTAACTTTGTACATTTGACCGTGCTACTCTAATGCTGTATTATCGGGGTTCAGCTGTAATGACGACCCCATATCTAGGGATAAGCCAGCTCCTGTTGCAGCATTTATTCAAATACATGTATTTAAAATACATGCATGCCTACGAGTCTGTGAGTTGCAATCAACACACTTGTTCAGTTGCCCGTCACATTTCTTTGAGACTCTTGTTGGTATACTAATATAGCACCGGTTGCAAATTTCAATTCCCGACAGCGTATGCATTCACAACTAGGATCCACCCAGTCACACTCTTCTTGAGAATCTTGTTGGTATACTAATTAAATACGTGTATATAGTATTAGTTATATTATCATCGTTATTACTATCTATTATTATTATTATTATTATTTATTATTATTATTTATTATTATTATTATTATTATTATTATTATTTATTATTATTATTATTATTATTATTATTATTTATTATTATTATTTATTATTATTATTTATTATTATTATTTATTATTATTATTTATTTATTATTATTATTATATTATTATTATTATTTATTATTATTATTTATTATTATTATTTTTATTATTATTATTATTATCGAGTGCTTATTCATAATTAGTGCATACTTGCAGCATTTATTCAAATACATGTATTTCAGTTACATGCATGCATACGAGTCTGAGAATTTTGTATCCGAATAACCGCTAGGCGGGTATATAATTCTTTAAGGACCATTAGCAGATTTAGACGGATCTGTAGTCCAGTGGTAACACGCTGGACTGGTAATCCAGGTATCAATCCATTGTCTGACCCTAATAACATTAACATTCTTTCAGATGGGACTTTAGACTGAGGTCTCATGTCGGTGCTTTACACAGTGCACGTAAATGAACCAGATGAGACTCCTCTGACATGGGTTTCTTTCTGTATCATTGCACTACCCTCCAACAATCTAAAATGACTAACCTCTTCAGGAGGCGTCGCTCATATGGGCAACCGGTAGCGACCATAAATAAACGTAAAACACACATACACGTCTGTGAGTTGCAATTAATACACTGGTTCAGTTGTCCGTCACATTTCTTTGGGAATCTTGTTGGTATACTAATATAGCACCGGTTGCAAATTCCACTTCCTGACAGCGTATGAATTCACAACTAGGATACACCCAGTCACGATCGTTTTTAGAATATATTGTGTGTTTTACGTTTATTTATCGTCGCTACCGATTAAACTAATGTTATAAGAACTGGTTTCGCCATCGAGATCAAATAAATTTGTATATGTACATGTATGTTAATAATACGAATATTCATAAGTAATTGTAGAGTAACGCTAAATATCTTCCACTCAATTTCGTGAACAAAAGCAATTGTCCATAATCATATGATACCCGTATCATTAAAGGGCTCTGTCCAAGCAATAGGATACAGACGGATCTGTGGTCCAGTGATTAACACGTTGGACTGGTAATCCAGGGATCGCAGGTTCGATCCCCGTCTGACCCTATTGAAATTAACAGTCATTTCAGATGGGACTTTAAACCGAGGTCTTTACGCCGTGCACATAAAAGAAGCAGAGGAGATTCAGGAAAGGGTCTCTGTCTGTACCATTGCACTATCCTCCAAAATTCTAAAATGACTAATCTCTTCAGGAGGCATCGCTCATATGGGCAACCGGTAGCGACGATAAATAAACGTAAAACACACAACAATAGGTAAGAAAGATACTTGAATCTGTTTGATAATATCATTTCCTCCCTTGTTACCTTCCAGATCAGGAACTGTAATCCAGGTGATACTCCTGAAGATATCCTGGATGATAAGGAGGTACACTTCTACATGGCGGAAAAAATAAAAGTAGACGTGTGTTTGTGCAAGAAATACGGTAAGGTTTACTCTAGTACCATGTTAGGTCTCCCTCTCTCTCCCTCCCTCTCCCTCTCCCTCTCTCTCTATCCCTTTCTCTCTCTCTCTGCCTCTCTCCCGCTCCCTCCTTCTCCCTCCCTCCCTCTCTCTCTCCCTCTCTCTCCCTCCCTCTCCCTCTCCCTCTCTCTCTATCCCTTTCTCTCTCTCTCTGCCTCTCTCCCGCTCCCTCCTTCTCCCTCCCTCCCTCTCTCTCTCCCTCTCTCTCCCTCCCTCTCTCCCTCTCTCTCTCTCCTTCACTCCCCCTCTCTCTCTCTTCGGAGTGTGAAATGTGCATGTCAACGTCATAGCTACTTGATCCAATTAAACTAATGACATTTATATTCATTAAGTAACTTATTAATATGTTATTATAGATACAACGTTAATGAACCACACAATAGACCGTTTACTTTACTTATCGTTCACAACGTGTACATAGAACTCGGTCTATAATAAATAAATCACTCTACTTTGCAAATATATAATTTTCTTCTATAGGTAAAACACGCAGACGTCGAAGGCCGTGTCCGATTTGCTGTGATACTAATAATAGAAGAGAATCAGAGAAGAAACATAAACGATTTCCAAGCATACCGAAAGGAGGTCAAGGTCGTACAGGCTGTCTCAAAATACCGGACCTTTGTACTATTCCGGAACACAAGATTGTCTCCGATTTCCGTAAAAGTCATACTTCCAAGATTACAGAGAAGACGTACAAGAAGACAAAACGTCATGGTGGTATTAAGCACCAGAAAGGCACCGGTGCTCTTAGGTGTATGCTAGCTATGACTGGCAAGGGATATTCGTTGGTTCGTATTGATCATTTAAACAACAGTAAGTTGACAAGTGTGAATGGGGTTACTGATGACAGAAGCACATCGAATGAAGTAATCGCTCATAGAGTCGTGCATAATGAAGTAGCCGATGGCAGTGTCACACTTAACTGTCATACTTCCAATCGCTGCAACAAAACTAATACCTTGTCTCACAACCAAAAGCACACAGATGTTGCAAACTGCCCTCGTATGCAACGAGAATACAACTCGCGAATACAGAAACCAATCCTAGTTCCAGCTCAACAATTCATGCGCAGTTCCTTACATATGTCCGATGTTTCTGCCAAAAATATATGCAAACATGACTTACCAAGGAAATTAAGAAAATCTTCACTGGAGGCAAACACACGCTGTGAAGAGAGCAACAAAACAGATGACCAAATAATGGCTGATGCATTATCACGAATAACAATACATTCTAGTCTGACTCACGCCGGGAAGAAGAATAAGCGAACAATCTAATTCTATACTATTGTCTCATAAAGTAAATAAATACATGTTTCTACTTGCATTACATACTATATTTAAGTTCAGCTCTTGTACCTCTTTTTTCCGTCAACGGACAGGATTCCAACTCTGAAATGTATACAGTTCAGATTTCCTGGACAGGCGTAGCCGACCTAAGCGATTAACAATTACTAAGCAATGTGTGTGCTGTACCTTAGACACCACATACATACCGTGACCTAGTATCGAACCTGGGACCCCTCGATTCCATATCCGAAGTTCTACCACTGGATCACGGATTCTCTTTTAATAGAAACTGTATTATATAAGTGGCAAAGTAATATCATATAAAAAGAACAGACGGATCTGTAGTCCAGTGGTAACACGCTAACTGACCCTAATATAATTATCAGTCTTTCAGATGGGACGTTAAACGGAGGTCTCGTGTCGGTGCTTGACACCATGCACGTAAAAGAATCAGAGGAGACTCTGGAATGGGTCTCTGTCTGTATCATTGCCCTATCCTCCAACAATCTAATATTACTAATCTCTTCAGGAGGCGTCGCTCATATGGGCAACCGGTAGAGACGATAAATAAACGTAAAACACACACACACACACATATAAAAAGAGTTGGGTTCTCAAATACCATTTTCCAACGATGCCGTGTTTGACAATTAAACTAGAATCAATCATAATAAAATCGTTAAGCGAGAGCAAGTAATCTGCTCTAATACTTTTAGATTTCCCTAAGGCTGTTGACACGGTCAGTCACCTAAAACGTATATACAAGGTTCAGAAACACATGATGTATCTCCTCTCCTCTCCTCTACTCGCCTCGCATCTCCTCTTCTCTTCTCTCTTCTCCTTCCTCTCCTCTCCTTCCTCTTCTCTTCTCTTCTCTCCTTCCTCTCCTCTCCTCTCCTTTCTCTCCTCTCCTTCCTCTCCTCTCCTCTCCTTCCTCTCCTCTCCTTCCTCTTCTCTCCTCTCCTTCCTCTTCTCTCCTCTCCTCTCTCCTCTCTCCTTCCTCTTCTTTCTCTCTCCTCTCCTTCCTCTCCTCTCCCTCCTCTCCTCTCCTCTCCTCTCCTCTCTTTCCTCGCCTCTTCTCTCCTCTCATCTCCTCTCCTTCCTCTCCTCTCCTCTCCTCTCCTTCCTCTTCTCACCTCTCCTTCCTCTTCTCTCCGCTCCTTCCTCTCCTTCCTCTCCTCTCCTTCCTCTCCTCTCCTCTCCTCTCCTTCCTCTTCTCTTCTCTCCTTCCTCTCTCCTCCTCTCCTTCCTCTCCTCTCCTTCCTCTCCTCACCGCTCCTTCCTCTCCTTTCTCTTCTCTCCTTCCTCTTCCCTCTTCTCCTCTCCTCTCCTTCCTCTCCTTCCTCCTCTCCTCTCCTTCCTCCCCTCTCCTTCCTCTCCTCTCCTCTCCTCTCCTCCTCTCCTCTCCTTCCTCTCCTCTCCTTCCTCTCCTCTCCTTCCTCTCCTCTCCTTCCTCTCCTTCCTCTCCTCTCCTTCCTCTCCTTCCTCTCCTCTCCTCTCCTTCCTCTCCTCTCCTTCCTCTCCTCTCCTTCCTCTCCTCTCCTTCCTCCCCTTCCTCTCCTCTCCTCTCCTCTCCTCTTCTCTCCTCTCCTTCCTCTCCTCTCCTCCCCGTCCTCTCCTCTCTCATATCTCTCCTCTTTCTCTATAATACAAATAAGGCCCTCAACACCCCACACCTAAATTGGATTCGAACGTAAGGTGGTGAGTGATTTGAAGTAAACGATGTTAACAACTCGACCACGGACGGATGCGCCCTGTCCATGTTCAATAGAGCCACACCAATCATAATGCTAACTTCTCAATAAAGAACATCTGTATATAAGGACTATCGTTTTGATTTCCCATCAAGCAATTATCAATGAATTACAACCTGTCCAAAAGACCACTTCTCAATAAAGAACATATGTATATAAGGACTACCGTTATGATTTCCCATCAAGTAATTATCAATGAAGTATAACCTGTCCCAAAGACCACTTCATAATAAAGAACATCTGTATATAAGGACTACCGTTATGATTTCCCATCAAGCAATTATCAATGAATTACAACCTGTCCCAAAGACCACTTCTCAATAAAGAACATCTGTATATAAGGACTACCGTTATGATTTCCCATCAAGCAATTATCAATGAATTATAACCTGTCATAAAGACCACTTCTCAATAAAAAACATCTGTATATAAGGACTACCGTTATGATTTTGCATCAAGCCATGTTCAATACAGTGTAACCTGTTCACAAGCACCACATGTTAATAAAGAGCTATCTATACCATTCCCATGGCTGTTCTTTATAGACACGTTTGATTGTATAAGCTAAATCACTAATACAGGTCCACATGTTGTATGCTTGTGCCAGGAACCAGTCACAATGACACTGTATTGTATGCTTGTGCCAGGAACCAGTCACAATGACACTGTATTGTATGCTTGTGCCAGGAACCAGTCACAATGACACTGTATTGTATGCTTGTGCCAGGAACCAGTCACAATGACACTGTATTGTATGCTTGTGCCAGGAACCAGTCACAATGACACTGTATTGTATGCTTGTGCCAGGAACCAGTCACAATGACACTGTATTGTATGCTTGTGCCAGGAACCAGTCACAATGACACTGTATTGATACAGTCCTAAAATATTGTATTGTTTTGCTTACTCGATTCCTGAGAAAGTTTAGATTTAGAAATTCAATTCAGTTTCGCCGTCCATACGGTATACTATGACGTCATGACAGCCGACGCAATAGACGTCGTCGTTGGATATACAACGTCATTTCCAGTGACAACGACTTCAGGTTGGGTAGCGAACGAACAACGAGTATTGTTGTCTACCGTCTTTTCGATTAAAACATAACGAAATGTGTATTACATAACGCCAGCTAGTTTTCAAAAATGTCGTCTAACAGAGGCGTGAGTGGGGCGGACAAATGTGAATTAAATGTGAGCACTACCACCCAACAGGCAAGTAGATCTACACCTATCATTTCCTACAGACTTCCATATGTTCAATTGTAAATGTTTGCCTTATATTTGCTCTTATGTCGTAATGTAGAGCATCATTCTCGTTCAAATATACAGTCAAACATGTGTTAGTGGTCACCTTCATTAAGCAGCCAACATGTTTAAAACACCAGTTTCCAGATTCACAATATGTTGTTTTATTATATATTGTTCCATCTATTAAGCCGCCACCTGTGCTAAGCAGCCACTTTCTGTGATTCCATTGACTGGCTGCTTACGACAGATTTGACTGTAGGCATGTCTCGGAACGTGTGGCGTGGCGCACTCGTGGATCATGTTGGTAACTTTGTACATTTGACCGTGCTACTCTAATGCTGTATTATCGGGGTTCATGTTGGTAACTTTGTACATTTGACCGTGCTACTCTAATGCTGTATTATCGGGGTTCAGCTGTAATGACGACCCCATATCTAGGGATAAGCCAGCTCCTGTTGCAGCATTTATTCAAATACATGTATTTAAAATACATGCCTGCATACGAGCCTGTGAGTTGCAATCAACACACTTGTTCAGTTGCCCGTCACATTTCTTTGAGACTCTTGTTGGTATACTAATATAGCACCGGTTGCAAATTTCAATTCCCGACAGCGTATGCATTCACAACTAGGATCCACCCAGTCACACTCTTCTTGAGAATTTTGTTGGTATACTAATTAAATACGTGTATATAGTATTAGTTATATTATCATCGTTATTACTATCTATTATTGTTATTATTATTTATTATTATTTATTATTATTATTTATTATTATTATTTATTATTATTATTATTATTATTATTATTATTATTATTTATTATTATTATTATTATTATTATTATTATTTATTATTATTATTTTTTATTATTATTATTATTATCGAGTGCTTTATTCATAATTAGTGCATACTGACATGAACTTCTATAAGTAAGTGTAATACGAAGTGGTGATAGCACAGTGTTCGCCTCAGGTATGAAAGGCCCGGAGTTCACTCCCAGCTGTAGCAGTTACGAGTGTGCCATTAGGCAAGGCACTTGTAGAAAGAATTACCTTAAGCTTTTAGCTTTCAGTTCAATCCACAAATCACGATATAAATGTACATGTTTCTGTATATTACTCAATGTATCCTGATAAATAAATATGATATAAATACAAAGGCACTGAAGTTCGACATTGCCTCTTCTTCTCTCCCTCATGGCGATATATTCCATCAGGAATGAGGCTCTCGAGGGCGATTACACTACTGTTGTAAGAACTGGTTTTGCAATCGAGATAAAAATAAATGTGTACACATGTATGTTAGTAATACGAATATTCATAAGTAACTGTAGGGTAACGCTAAATATCTTCCACTCAGTTTCGTGAACAAAAGCAATTGTCCATAATCATATGATACCCGTATCATTAAAGGGCTCTGTCCAAACAATAGGATACAGGCGGATATGTGGTCCAGTGATTAACACGTTGGACTGGTAATCCAGGAATCGCAGGTTCGATCTCCCGTCTGACCCTAATAAAATTAACAGTCATTTCAAATGGGACTTTAAACCGAGGTCTCGTGTTGGTGCTTTACATCGTGCTCGTAAAGGAACCAGAGCAGACTCTTGAATGGGTCATTGTCTGTATCATTGAACTATCCTCCAACATTTTAAAATGACTAATCTCTTCAGCAGGCATCGCTCATATGGGCAACCGTTAGCGACGATAAATATACGTAAAACACACAACAATAGGTAAGAAAGATACTTGAATCTGTTTGATAATATGGTTTCCTCCCTTGTTACCTTCCAGATCAGGAACTGTAATCGAGGTGATACTCCGGAAGATATCCTGGATAATAAGAAGGTACACTTCTACATGGCGGAGAAAATAAAAGTAGACGTGTGTTTGTGCAAGAAATACGGTACGGTTTACTCTAGTACCATGTTTGGTCTCCCTCTCCCTACCCATACCCCCTCTCTCCCTATCTCTCTCTTCGGAGTCTGAAAAATGTACATGTCAACGTCATAACTACTTAATCCAATTAAACTAATGACATTTATATTCATTAAGTAACTTATTAATATGTTATTATAGATACAACGTTAATGAACAACACAATAGACCGTTTACTTTACTTATCGTTCACAACGTGTACATAGAACTCGGTCTATAATAAATAAATCACTCTACTTCGGAACAAACCTGTATCCGACCAGCTTAGAATTATTTTTACTACTATACCTCTGATTAGAATTGTTGCCAAAACCTGTTTTTATATTCTTTAAAGACGATCCTTATATTTATGTAAATAATGTATCCATTTGATCTATTGATTGTGTGTCTCTTATCCATTCCGAGAAACAGCTGCTAATTAGTTCAACCGCGATCTGATCGAGGTTGATAACTGATTTTTTAAAACATTTCTTAATTGCGCATTAGTGCTTTTTTCCATTTCAGTATTTCAAAAGTTCTGGTTTTAATAAGTATTTAATTTTCAATTAGCGACTGTTCCTCAGTTTTAATATGTAAATATAAATAATATGTCGATAGACTGTGATAGTTTGATTATCTGTGATTACATTAGTCTCTTATAATTCTTTTATAATGAATGGTGTTGTACTTTGCCACGATAATTTGTTGTGTATATTTTATGTATTGTACAACGATGAGACTGAAATAAAGAATAAATCTTTATTAAAACTACTTTGCAAATATATCATTTTCCTTCTATAGGTAAAACACGCAGACGCCTAAGGCCGTGTCCGATTTGCTGTGATACTAATAATAGAGGAGAATCAGAGAAGAAACATAGACGATGTCCAAGCATACCGAAAGGAGGTCAAGGTTGTACAGGATGTATCAAAATACCGGACCTATGTACTATTCCGGAACACAAGATTGTCTCCGATTTCCGTAAAAGTCATACTTCCAAGATTACAGAGAAGACGTACAAGAAGACAAAACGTCATGGTGGTATTAAGCACCAGCAAGGCACCGGTGCTCTTAGGTGTATGTTAGCTATGACTGAAAAAGGATATTCGTTGATTCGTATTGATCAATTAAACAACAGCAAGTTGACGCGTGTGACTGGGGTTACTGATGACAGAAGCACTTCGAATGAAGTAATCGCTCATAGAGTCATGCATAATGAAGTAGCCGATGGCAGTGTCACACTTAACTGTCATACTTCCAATCGTTGCAACAAAACGAATACCTTGTCTCACAGCCAAAAGCACACATATGTTGCAAACTGCCCTCGTATGCAACGAGAATACAACTCACGAATACAGACACCAATCCTAGTTCCAGCTCAACAATCCATGCGCAGCAGTTCCATTCATATGCCCGTTGTTTCTGCCAAAAGAATATGCAAACATGAATTACCAAGGAAATTAAGACAATCTTCACTGGTGGCAAACACGCGCTGTGAAGAGAGCAACAAAACAGATGACCAAATAATGGCTGATGCATTATCACGAATAACAATAAAGTCTAGCCTGACTGACGCCGGGAAGAAGAATAAGCGAACAGTCTAATTCTATACTATTGTCTCATAAAGTAAATAAATACATGTTTCTACTGGCATTACATACTATATTTCGTTCAGCTCTGGTAACTCTTTTTTCCGCCAACGGACAGGATTCCAACTCTGAAGTGTATACTATTCTTGATTTCCTGGACAGGCATGGCCGACCTAAGCGATTAACAATTACCAAGCAGTGTGTGTGCTGTACCTTGGACACCACATACATGCCGTGACCGAGTATCGAACCTGGGACCCTTCCATATAAAAAGAGTTGTAACGTGGTACTGTTGGGTTCTCAAATACCATATTCCAACAATGCCGCGTTTGACAATTAAAGGCCTGCAGTTTGACCCCGTCCAATTGTAAAGATTTATACTTTACTACCTGTTCCATGTGATTAGTGGCTTGTATCAACAATGTAGCAGTACATTCAGTATA
The DNA here is from genome assembly GCA_014843695.1 of Archivesica marissinica. Classification (NCBI taxonomy): domain Eukaryota; kingdom Metazoa; phylum Mollusca; class Bivalvia; order Venerida; family Vesicomyidae; genus Archivesica; species Archivesica marissinica. Next base: position 54,162,139 of record CM026391.1, on the reverse strand, counting down.
ATTTGGCGTATGTAGGTATTTTCTAACGGTTAATATGCACGATCACTCTGTGAGCTGAGAATTAGTCAAAATGAGGCCCTGACAATTTAAGTAAACGTATATTATTGATTGCAAAGAAAATTGATAGTTATGAGTATTCAAACTACATAATCCAGATCAGCCCAGGGACATAGATTACATGTTATGTAGGTGCCTCATCAGCCGTAGCGTAATCACTGAGACTGATAATTTGTATGCATGTATATAATATATGTGTATGGGCCGGAGGCCTTGAATTACGAATAAACTGTTAAACTGATCAGGATCTATGTTGTTTGTAAGGTCGGGGTTTCGTCACTTTCATATTCTGTTCTGTCACTTTCATGTATCATCTGGTTTAAAAAGGCCGCCAGATTAAGTGTGAAAATAATGCCTGTTTATACCTTGCCCAAATGTTGGATTTGAACTGGAGCGTACAACGGAGTCTTGTATTATTCTTGACTTGCACTGTCTCATTCCATTGACATATTGCCAAATTTGAGCGTATAGTGTAGTGAAGAGCAGAGAAGGTTCCGATACGTTTGTCATGGAAAACATTCAAGCTGTTGTTGAATGATTCCACGCTACTAGTGTCCATGTGGTAGATATAATTTTGCGCTTCCTTATAAACATAGCATTTTCTAACACATGACAGCAACAGTTCTACAGCAACAGGACTTGTAAGTATTTGACGGCTGGGGATATAGTTGGGATCTATTTTACACCGAGACTCGGATGAACAGTCTGTGTGGTCATTTTGGTAATGTTTGACAATACATTCCATTTTTGTTCGAAGTATGGATTGGTCACCATTGCAATTACGCATAGCATATTGCATATGTGTTTTGACCGGCCCAACTTTGTCGGAAAGTTGAATGGACCAGGTTTTGCCCTCTCGGCATTTTGCACCACTTGATATCTGTTTCAGTTGCTTTTCAAGGGATACGGATGCATGCCATGTGTCATATTGATTTACTGTACGTTGCTGACTTTCTTGCAAAATAAGAACTGGGACGTAGAGATGGAAATAGAAGAAACAGCCACCGCCATGCCCGTTGCAGAGGCTGCTTACGTACCTCCCCCTATGCCTCAGCATGCTGAAGGTGTTGCTGAGTGTCCACTGTGCTTGTGTTCCCCTTGCATAATAAATGAACAGAACAAACAACTTTGGTGGCCTGCTAATAATCGTCCACCGCATAATCTAAATTCACATGAGAGAAAGCTTCTATACAGGAGGTTTTGGGCAATGCTATATAATTGTGGCGCATGGAAAGATGTCAGATATATAGAGAGAAAAGTAGCGGCTAGAAGAGGAGACTGTACTTGGCATAAGAGGGAACTGATGCATGAATGTGTGGTACAGCAATGCAGGAACTGGCTGCCTAACCCGCGCAACCAGCCTTATTTGGGCCATAAGTGGAGTTGAATTGTTTATACCAGTTGTAAGTACTATAAAAATACAGAACTTCAATTTCAGCAATTTATAACCTCTGATATGTACGTGGGTCATAATAGATATAAGTGGTGCTCATGTATTAGATGTATACCATGCAGGGCCTCGCATGCGGCAAATACGATGTGCGTCGACCGTCAGATTTGTACCGCTATTCCTCGTGTGTTTAGTGCATCGACCGTCAGATTTGTACCGCTATTCCTCGTGTGTTTAAGGTCAAATATAGGTCAACCTGCAGGCCTTTAAAAATTAAGCGAGAGCAAGTAATCTGCTCTCATACTTTAGATTTCTCTAAGGCTTTTGACACTCTCAGTCACCTAAAACTCATATACATGATTCATAAACACATGATGTAGAGAGGAACAGAGGTAACTAACTTGGTCAAATCCTTTCTCGTCAATCGCATTCAATCTGTTGCCATTGATGGTGTTTCCTCTGATGAAGTTCCTGTAACACCTGGAGTTCACCAAGGCGCTGTACATGTCCCTCTTTTATTTCCTCTACATCATTGACCTCCCTTGTTATGTTACCTCTGTTCCCCCTACATCATTGATATCCCTTGTTAAATTATCTCTGTTCCCCCTACATCATTGATCTCCCTAGTTAAATTATCTCTGTTCCCCCTACATCATTGATCTCCCTTGTTATGTTATCTCTGTTCCCCCTACATCATTGATCTCCCTTGTTATGTTACCTCTGTTCCTCCTACATCATTGATCTCCCTTGTTATGTTACTTCTGTTCCCCCTACATCATTGATCTCCCTTGTTAAATTATCTCTGTTCCCCCTACATCATTGATCTCCCTTGTTATGTTACCTCTGTTCCTCCTACATCATTGATCTCCCTTGTTATGTTACTTCTGTTCCCCCTACATCATTGATCTCCCTTGTTATGTTACTTCTGTTCCTCCCTACATCATTGATCTCCCTTGTTATGTTACCTCTGTTCCCCCTACATCATTGATCTCCCTTGTTATGTTACCTCTGTTCCTCCCTACATCATTGATCTCCCTTGTTATGTTACCTCTGTTCCCCCCTACACCATTGATCTCCCTTGTTATGTTACTTCTGTTCCCCCTACACCATTGACCTCCCTTGTTATGTTACTTCTGTTCCCCCTACATCATTGATCTCCCTTGTTATGTTACTTCTGTTCCTCCTACATCATTGATCTCCCTTGTTATGTTACTTCTGTTCCCCCTACATCATTGATCTCCCTTGTTATGTTACTTCTGTTCCTCCTACATCATTGATCTCCCTTGTTATGTTACTTCTGTTCCTCCTACATCATTGATCTCCCTTGTTATGTTACTTCTGTTCCCCCTACATCATTGATCTCCCTTGTTATGTTACTTCTGTTCCCCCTACATCATTGATCTCCCTTGTTAAATTATCTCTGTTCCCCCTACATCATTGTTGTCCCTTGTTATGTTACTTCTTTTCCCCCTACTCCATTGATCTCCATTGTTATGTTACTTCTGTTCCCCCTACATCATTGTTGTCCCTTGTTATGTTACTTCTGTTCCCCCTACATCATTGACCTCCCTTGTTATGTTACTTCTGTTCCTCCCTACATCATTGACTCCCTTGTTATGTTACCTCTGTTCCTCCCTACATCATTGACCTCCCTTGTTATGTTACCTCTGTTCCCCCTACATCATTGATCTCCCTTGGTATGTTACCTCTGTTCCTCCCTACACCATTGACCTCCCTTGTTATGTTACTTCTGTTCCTCCCTACACCATTGACCTCCCTTGTGATGTTACCTCTGTTCCCCCTACACCAATGACCTCCCTTGTTATGTTACTTCTGTTCCCCCTACACCATTGACCTCCCTTGTTATGTTACTTCTGTTCTCCCTACATCATTGATCTCCCTTGTTATGTTACTTCTGTTCCTCCCTACATCATTGATCTCCCTTGTTATGTTACTTCTGTTCCTCCCTACATCATTGATCTCCCTTGTTATGTTACCTCTGTTCCTCCCTACACCATTGATCTCCCTTGTTATGTTATCTCTGTTCCCCCCTACATCATTGATCTCCCTTGTTATGTTACTTCTGTTCCCCCTACATCATTGATCTCCCTTGTTATGTTACTTCTGTTCCTCCCTACATCATTGATCTCCCTTGTTATGTTACCTCTGTTCCCCCTACATCATTGATCTCCCTTGTTATGTTACCTCTGTTCCTCCCTACATCATTGATCTCCCTTGTTATGTTACCTCTGTTCCCCCTACACCATTGATCTCCCTTGTTATGTTACTTCTGTTCCCCTACACCATTGACCTCCCTTGTTATGTTACTTCTGTTCCCCCTACATCATTGATCTCCCTTGTTATGTTACTTCTGTTCCTCCTACATCATTGATCTCCCTTGTTATGTTACTTCTGTTCCCCCTACATCATTGATCTCCCTTGTTATGTTACTTCTGTTCCTCCTACATCATTGATCTCCCTTGTTATGTTACTTCTGTTCCTCCTACATCATTGATCTCCCTTGTTATGTTACTTCTGTTCCCCCTACATCATTGATCTCCCTTGTTATGTTACTTCTGTTCCCCCTACATCATTGATCTCCCTTGTTATGTTACTTCTGTTCCCCCTACATCATTGATCTCCCTTGTTAAATTATCTCTGTTCCCCCTACATCATTGTTGTCCCTTGTTATGTTACTTCTTTTCCCCCTACACCATTGATTTCCCTTGTTATGTTACTTCTGTTCCCCCTACATCATTGTTGTCCCTTGTTATGTTACTTCTGTTCCCCCTACATCATTGACCTCCCTTGTTATGTTACTTCTGTTCCTCCTACATCATTGACCTCCCTTGTTATGTTACCTCTGTTCCTCCCTACATCATTGATCTCCCTTGTTATGTTACCTCTGTTCCCCCTACATCATTGACTCCCTGTTATGTTACCTCTGTTCCCCTACACCATTGACCTCCCTTGTTATGTTACTTCTGTTCCTCCCCTACACCATTGATCTCCTTGTTATGTTACTTCTGTTCCTCCTACACCTGATCTCCCTTGTTATGTTACTTCTGTTCCCCTACATCATTGATCTCCCTTGTTATGTTACCTCTGTTCTCCCTACATCATTGATCTCCCTTGTTATGTTACTTCTGTTCCTCCCTACATCATTGATCTCCCTTGTTATGTTACCTCTGTTCCTCCCTACATCATTGATCTCCCTTGTTATGTACCTCTGTTCCCCCTACACCATTGATCTCCCTTGTTATGTTATCTCTGTTCCCCCTACATCATTGATCTCCCTTGTTATGTTACCTCTGTTCCCCCTACACCATTGATCTCCCTTGTTATGTTACTTCTGTTCCCCCTACATCATTGATCTCCCTTGTTATGTTACCTCTGTTCCCCCTACATCATTGATCTCCCTTGTTATGTTACTCTGTTCCTCCCTACACCATTGATCTCCCTTGTTATGTTATTCTGTTCCCCCTACATCATTGATCTCCCTTGTTATGTTACCTCTGTTCCCCTACATCATTGATCTCCCTTGTTATGTTACCTCTGTTCCTCCCTACATCATTGATCTCCCTTGTTATGTTACTTCTGTTCCCCCTACATCATTGATCTCCCTTGTTATGTTACCTCTGTTCCCCCTACATCATTGATCTCCCTTGTTATGTTACCTCTGTTCCTCCCTACATCATTGATCTCCCTTGTTATGTTACCTCTGTTCCTCCCTACATCATTGATCTCCCTTGTTATGTTACTTCTGTTCCCCCTACATCATTGATCTCCCTTGTTATGTTACCTCTGTTCCTCCCTACATCATTGACCTCCCTTGTTATGTTATCTCTGTTCCCCCTACATCATTGATCTCCCTTGTTATGTTACTTCTGTTCCCCCTACACCATTGATCTCCCTTGTTATGTTACTTCTGTTCCTCCTACATCATTGATCTCCCTTGTTATGTTACTTCTGTTCCTCCCTACACCATTGATCTCCCTTGTTATGTTACCTCTGTTCCTCCCTACATCATTGATCTCCCTTGTGATGTTACCTCTGTTCCTCCCTACATCATTGATCTCCCTTGTTATGTTACTTCTGTTCCTCCCTACATCATTGATCTCCCTTGTTATGTTATCTCTGTTCCCCCTACATCATTGATCTCCCTTGTTATGTTACCTCTGTTCCCCCTACATCATTGATATCCCTTGTTATGTTACTTCTGTTCCTCCCTACACCATTGATCTCCCTTGTTATGTTACCTCTGTTCCTCCTACATCATCGACCTCCCTTGTTATGTTACCTCTGTTCCCCCTACACCATTGATATCCCTTGTTATGTTACTTCTGTTCCCCCCTACGTCATTGATCTCCCTTGTTATGTTACCTCTGTTCCTCCCTACATCATTGATCTCCCTTGTTATGTTACTTCTGTTCCTCCCTACATCATTGATCTTCCTTGTTATGTTACTTCTGTTCCTCCCTACATCATTGATCTCCCTTGTTATGTTACTTCTGTTCCTCCCTACATCATTGATCTCCCTTGTTATGTTACTTCTGTTCCTCCCTACATCATTGATCTCCCTTGTTATGTTACTTCTGTTCCTCCCTACATCATTGATCTCCCTTGTTATGTTACTTCTGTTCCTCCCTACATCATTGATCTCCCTTGTTATGTTACTTCTGTTCCCCCTACATCATTGATCTCCCTTGTTATGTTACTTCTGTTCCCCCTACATCATTGACCTCCCTTGTTATGTTACTTCTGTTCCTCCCTACACCATGATCTCCCTGTTATGTTACCTCTGTTCCCCTACACCATTGATCTCCCTTGTTATGTTACCTATGTTCCCCCTACATCATTGATCTCCCTTGTTATGTTACCTCTGTTCCTCCCTACATCATTGATCTCCCTTGTTATGTTACTTCTGTTCCCCCTACATCATTGATCTCCCTTGTTATGTTACTTCTGTTCCCCCTACATCATTGATCTCCCTTGTTATGTTACCTCTGTTCCCCCTACATCATTGACCTCCCTTGTTATGTTACTTCTGTTCCTCCCTACATCATTGATCTCCCTTGTTATGTTACCTCTGTTCCCCCTACACCATTGATCTCCCTTGTTATGTTACCTCTGTTCCTCCCTACATCATTGATCTCCCTTGTTATGTTACCTCTGTTCCCCCTACATCATTGATCTCCCTTGTTATGTTACTTCTGTTCCCCCTACACCATTGACCTCCCTTGTTATGTTACTTCTGTTCCTCCCTACATCATTGATCTCCCTTGTTATGTTACCTCTGTTCCCCCTACATCATTGATCTCCCTTGTTATGTTACCTCTGTTCCCCCTACATCATTGATCTCCCTTGTTATGTTACCTCTGTTCCTCCCTACATCATTGATCTCCCTTGTTATGTTACTTCTGTTCCCCCTACATCATTGATCTCCCTTGTTATGTTACCTCTGTTCCCCTACATCATTGATCTCCTTGTTATGTTACCTCTGTTCCTTCCCCTACATCATTGATCTCCCTTGTTATGTTACTTCTGTTCCCCCTACATCATTGATCTCCCTTGTTATGTTACTTCTGTTCCTCCCTACATCATTGATCTCCCTTGTTATGTTACCTCTGTTCCCCCTACATCATTGATCTCCCTTGTTATGTTACCTCTGTTCCCCCTACATCATTGATCTCCCTTGTTATGTTACTTCTGTTCCTCCTACATCATTGATCTCCCTTGTTATGTTACCTCTGTTCCTCCCTACATCATTGATCTCCCTTGTTATGTTACTTCTGTTCCCCCCTACATCATTGATCTCCCTTGTTATGTTATCTCTGTTCCCCCTACATCATTGATCTCCCTTGTTATGTTACTTCTGTTCCCCCCTACATCATTGATCTCCCTTGTTATGTTACCTCTGTTCCTGTCTACATCATTGAACTCCTCATCCATATAAGCTACAGAAACATCAATGTCGGCTTGAAACTAGGAAGAATTTCTTTTCACAACGAGTGATACGATACATATATATATATATTAAGCATTTACTATACAATGTAGGTAGTCTGGTAAGAAGTTCCAATAATTCACAAGGCCAGGTTATATAACTGTATGCATTTGGAATGTCCATTTATAGCCCATTACTTTCTCCAGAATGTGTTTCGAGACATCCGTATGCATACGTTCTATAGAGAATAGAAGATAGAAACCCCTCCCCGATGCTAGCCTAGGTGAACTGATATGTTTCTCGACATCACCTGCCAGCAGATTGGCATTTTCGCGGGGAAAGGGAAAGAACTTTAGTAAATATGCGCATGCGCTTTAAATATGAAAACATTTCCGCTATGAAATCACCAAAAACTGAAACTGAAAACAAGCTAGCAATCACTGGTGTTTTTGGGTTGCATTATGGGAAATTGATAAGGGGCGTAACTGTCGTACACAAAATCAGAATGATTTGCGTCCCTTTACCGGTAATATTTACTAGACATTATGTATATTCGGCGTTGAGGCATTACACCAGGCTTTCTGGTGACATAAATTTCACAATGATGGATATCAGCACGAGTTCCATAGATAAAAAGCAAGCATCGTACATGACAAGGTACACTTTGATTGTAAAGATGTTTGATTAACAGTGGCATAGTAGCATAGTAGTCGGATAAGGGAATGAGTCGGTCATATATATATACGATGTCTTTACCCGTCTACACACGTTTTACCTAGGGGTTGCATGGGGGTGAGACCGAATTCAATGACACACACTACACATAAGCCCAACTTTCTACCTTGGGTTTGGGATTGGATACCTAAATACCCTCTTCCATATCACTATGTAATTTCAGATACACAAGTCGAAAATCTACATGTTGAACAGCCCCTAATACCCTAATCAGGGATGTGACACCAGTGAGTAGCCATTGACGCGGACACACACTGACTAATACACATATAGCACATCAAGTGATACATTTGTACCTTGGGGATGGATACCCAAAATATGGGTTTCTCTAATTCCACTATTTGAATTGAAATATATAAGAAACAAATAGTCGATATTTATTCAACAGCCCACTGGGCCTTAAATAAGGAATGTGACACCACTGACATGCATGAGTATGAGCCCTGGTCCAATATGCAAACAATACATATAAGCCCAACATTCTACATTGGGGTTGGATACCCAATTTATGGGCTCTTCCATGTCATTATGTGATTTCCGAAATAAAAGTCGAATTTCAATTTCAGAAATAAAAGTTGAAGTTTGAACTTGATGAACGGCCCCTGGGCCCTTAAATAGGGAATGTTTCACCAGTGACTATGCATATACCTGGACCCACAACCAATACAAACATAATCCATACACGGATAAGTTTCTACCTTGGGGATGGATACACAAACTATGGGCTTCTCTAATGCCACTATTTGCATTAAAATATATATGAAACAAATAGCCGACATTTATTCACCAGCCCACTGGGACTTAAATAAGGAATGTGACACCACTGACTACCCATATTCAAGGACCCACAACCAATACAAACATAACCCATACACGGATACGTTTCTACCTTGGGGATGGATACCCAAAATATGGGCTCTTCCATATTGTTATGTAATTTCAGAAAATGAAAGTCGAAATTTGAACTTAATGAACGGCCCCTGGCCCCTAAATATAGGGAATGTGACACCAGTCACTACCCATATTCAGGGACCCACAAGTAATACACACATAATACATACACCAATAAGTTTCTACCTTGGGGATGGATACCCAAAATATGGGCTTCTCTAATGCCACTATTTGCATTAAAATATATATGAAACAAATAGCCGACATTTATTCGCCAGCCCACCGGGCCTTAAATAAGTAATGTGACACGACTGACTACCCATAAGCAGAGACCCACAATCAATACAAACATAGCCCATACACGGAGAAGTTTCTACCTTGGGGATGGATGCCCAAAATATGGGCTCTTCCATATTAATGTAATTTCAGAAATAACAGTCGAAATTTGAACTTGATGAACGGCCCCTGGGTCCCTAAATAGAGAATGTGACAGCAGTGACTACCCATCGTCAGGGACCCACAAGCAATACAAACATAACCCATACATGGATACGTTTCTACCTTGTGGGTGGATACCCAAAATATGGGCTTCTCTAATGCCACTATTTTCATTAAGATATATATGAAACAAATAGCCGAAATTTATTCATCGGCCCACTGGGCCTTAAATAAGGAATGTGATACCACTGACTATGCATGAGTGTGAGCCCGGATCCAATAGGCACACAATACATATAAGCTCTACTTTCTACCTATGGGCTCTTCCATATCAGTATGTAATTTCAGAAATAAAAGTCGAAATTCGACCTTGTTGAACGGACCCTGGGGCCCTAAATAGGGAATGTGACACCAGTGACTATGCATAGACGTTTACCCATAGCCAATGCACACATAACACACACAAGGATAAGTTTGTACCTTGGGGATGGAGTCACAGATTACATATACATGTAATAATAATTACAGTAACAACATGTGAACGAATAATTCACAGCGGAAAAAGGGTCCATTCGTAGGAGCGCACAGGTACAGCACACTGGGAACAAGGCAGTGCCCGGCCAGCATATGAACCCAATATACTGGTCCGTCACCCCCCCCCCCTCAACCAGGCAAATATACACCGTGCGCTCCGCAAACAGTCCTGTTACATGCCTTGCTCACTGCATTAAAGAAAATCAGTTAAAAGGTCAATTTACTTGATATGGCCTATAGAAACTTGCAATTGACAATGTTCAATATAAATTGTAAACAATCACATTCATTCATACTGATATCGTGCAATGTCATTTCCATTTGTTGCACTACTATATTTATGTCTTGATGGTTTTGCCAGTTATTAACTCGTGTAGCATTCATATGTTTTGAGTAATACAATTATGTTCTGTTCTGTAGCAGTTATTGTAGAGCATTCTGTTTTTCAGGGCAACAGGTATCATCATCATCATCATCGTCATCATAATCACAATCTTTACAATAACATAATTGTTTCTCTTTTTTAATCAACATAAGCATCATCGTCATCAGTATCATCATCATCGTCGGCGGCGGTGGCGTCGTCGTCGTCGTCCCCGCGAGGGATTTGACATTAAAGGAACATATATACATCATCATCATCATCATCATCATCATCATCACAATCACCATTACAATTATCAATGACAGCATCACAATTATCATCGACATCATCATCGCTGTCGTCGATGTCATCATCCTCATCATCATCGATATCATCATCGTTGTCGTCGCCGTCGTCATCACAATAATCAACGTCATCACCACAATCGTCATCATCGTTGTCGTTGTCATCACCATTACATTCAACATCGTCGCCATCATCGCCATCACGATTACCATCATCATCATCAACAACTTCAGCATAGCAATCATCATCATTGTCGTGGTCATCATCATCATCGTCATAATCACAATCATCAACGTCATCACCACAATCGTCATCATCGTTGTCATCATCATCATTACATTCAACATCGTCGACGACGTCGTCATAGTCATCATCATCGAAATCATCGTCACAATCATCAACAACAGCATGACAATCATGATCGCTGTCGTCATTGTCTTCGACGTCATCATCCTCATTATCATCGACATCGTCGTCATCATCAGCGTCAACACCACACTCGTCGTTGTCGTTGTCATCACCATTACATTCATCATCGTCGTCGTCATCATCATCATCATCATCATCATCACAATCATCATCACAATCATTATCACAATCATTAACGTCAGCATCACAATCATCATCGTTGTCGTCAGTGTCATCGACGTCATCATCCTCATAATCATCATCGACATGGTCATTATCATCATCGTTTTCGTCGTCGCCGTCGTCATCATCACAATCGTCAACGTCATCACCATAATAGTCATCATCGTCATCACGATTATCATCATTATCACAAGCATCATCACAATCATCACATTCATCAAATCATCATAGTTGTCGCCGTCGCTTCTCATCAATACAACCCATGTTCGATCCTCGGACCGGAAGTATGTGCTATGATACGGTGGTCGCCAGATCGGACATGTTGGTTTTCTCCGGGTACTCCGGGATCCTCCCACACGAATAACCACATTTAAGCTTTCATCCGCGCCAACTAGAGTGGTTAATATAAGTTGTTGAAGCTTGTTTCGCAATCATTGTAAAATACATAATAAGTTTTAACCCACAATGCGTGCACAAACGAATCTTTAGTGAGAAATATGAAGCTAGATGCATATATCATAAAATGATGGCTAGAATTATGACTCTAGATTTCAATATTGTTTAAAAATGTTTTTTAAAAGGTCAATTAAAAATATTTGAGTCGTGCCCTTTTTATTTTAATACCACATAACTTTGCTTGTATCATACAACCATCGCACACTTTCTATCATCACATAACTTTGCTTGTATCATACAACCATCGCATACTTTCTATCATCACATAACTTTGCTTGTATCATACAACCATCCCATACTTTCTATCATCACATAACTTTGCTTGTATCATACAACCATCGCATACTTTCTATCATCACATAACTTTGCTTGTATCATACAACCATCGCATACTTTCTATCATCACATAACTTTGCTTGTATCATACAACCATCGCATACTTTCTATCATCACATAACGTTGCTTGTATCATACAACCATCGCATAACTTTGCTTGTATTCAGTGTAATACAGCCATCATATATGTTCATATATGTACACACGTGTAATACAACCTTGAAGGATTCTGATTGGTCGCGACATGACAGCTGCTTTTGACACATTTGACATATAGTTTGCAACTTTGCCTTCATGCTTTCTTTGATGAAATTCAATAAAATGTTAAATATGCACTAGTTGTTTATAATATAGTGATTACACATATTGTGCAGATGTATTAAACAAATGATGTTAATTTTACCCTGTTGATACTAAAAGTACACCAGTTAGTTTTAAAAATACTGTGTTATATTCTTAGTCATGAATGTAATATTTTAATATATATTATTATACATAGTTTTATATTAATTTTAGGATATTATATTTCATTCTAATTATCTCAGAGTTTAATTAATAACTGTCAAGTAGTATGATGTAAATGTGCTTTATTAATTCTCTTTGATATTTATTTTATTTATTTGTACAACGCCATTGATTATGTATTTATGTAAAAATAGGCGTTTTATCAAATCAAAAAGTTTCAAGTTTCTAGCTTATTTGTGTGGAGTTGCTTGATTGTCGGGGACTATTTACTACAGCGTACGGACATAACATACTGCTTTCCGTAAGATGTAATAAGGCTCAAAGTATACACGATTATTTGTGTGGAGTTGCTTGATTGTCGGGGACTATTTACTGCAGCGTACGGACGTAGCATAGTGATTTCCGTGAGATGTAATAAGGCTCTAAGTATACAAGATTATTTGTGTGAAGTTGCTTGATTGTCGGGGACTATTTACTGCAGCGTACGGACGTAGCATAGTGATTTCCGTGAGATGTAATAAGGCTCTAAGTATACAAGATTATTTGTGTGAAGTTGCTTGATTGTCGGGGACTATTTACTGCAGCGTACGGACGTAGCATAGTGATTTCCGTGAGATGTAATAAGGCTCTAAGTATACAAGATTATTTGTGTGAAGTTGCTTGATTGTCGGGGACTATTTACTGCAGCGTACGGACGTAGCATAGTGATTTCCGTGAGATGTAATAAGGCTCTAAGTATACAAGATTATTTGTGTGAAGTTGCTTGATTGTCGGGGACTATTTACTGCAGCGTACGGACGTAGCATACTGATTTCCGTGAGATGTAATAAGGCTCTAAGAATACAAGCAAACAGAACAGTTTCACTCATCAAAGTTATGGTTACTGTGCCAATGTGATAAACAGGAGTTGGCACTTTTGTTGATTTCATACATATTAAGACTTTAGGTGAGCTTAATAGCAAATTTCAAGTATAATATCATGGCACCTATATATCAATCCGCTCTATTTGATATAATTATATAGGATCTTAAAAAATAATGGTTTGTACTCCAGTTGTTAACACGTTGGACTGGTAATCCAGGGATCGCAGGTTCGACCCCCCCCCGTCTGACCCTAACAAAATTAACAGTCTCGTGTCGCTACAATACATCGTGCACGTAAAAGAACCAGACGATACTCTGAAGGTCTCTGCGCCAGTATATT
>CM026391.1:54125216-54147425 GCA_014843695.1 Archivesica marissinica | reverse complement strand
TGGTCAGATTAAATTCTGAGAGACACAGTGCCCATCTTAAGAGGCGTTGATTTGACGTTTTCGACCTACTTAACCATACAAGGGGATTATGATCTGAATTAATTATTGTTTTGCTTGTGCTTACATATATGCGAAAATGTTCGATACCGGCCACTATAGCTAATAATTCCTTCTCTATTGTAGAGTAGTTTTTTTCTCGTGGAATAAGTTTTCTGGAATAAAATGCTACTGGGTGTGGTACTTGGTCAACGGTCTGAGTCAGTACAGCCGAAATTCCCAAATCGGAAGCATCAGTATAGAGTTCGAACTCTTGGTTAAAGTCAGGGGCCTTCAGTATGGGTTTATTGGTTAAAGCTTTCTTTAAGGATTCGAAAGCAAGTTTGATGTTTATCGCTCCACTGAGTTATGATGTTCCCTGATCGCTTGCCCTTTAATAAGTCAGTCAGGGGAGCGGCGATCTCAGCGAACTGGGGAATGAATTTCCTGTAAAATCCTACTGATCCCAGATATCCTCGTAATTGTTTCTTGGTCTGTGGGGGAGAGATATTACTAATACACTCAACCTTGCTGGAAATTGGTTTGATTTTTCCCGACCCTAATTCATGTCCCAAGTACTTGACTGTTCCAGACCCAATTTTACACTTCTTCGGATTCAAAGTAACACCACTATCCTCTAGTCTATGAAATGTCCAATCCAAGTGATGTATGTGCTGTGACCATAAATTGGATCGAACAGCAATATCATCCAGATATGCGTCGGCAAATCTATCACGGATGGGTTCTGTCGGGGATTGAGCGATTATCTCATTTATGGCCCTCTGGAAGGTAACTCCACCGTTTTTTAAACCAAATGGGAGAGTTAATGGTTCAAACAAGCCCCAGGGGGTTATGAACGCTGCAATTTCACTAGCTCGAGGGGTTAGCGGAATCTGCCAGTAACCTTTATTAAGATCTAAAATTGATATCAGACTCGAACCTGCGACCTGATCAATGAGATCGTCTAATCTCGGGATGGGGAAGGCTTCTCCTCGAGTCAGTTCATTAATTTTCCGATAATCAATACATGGTCGCCATTCTGAGTCTGATTTGCGTACCAATATTATGGGAGAGGCCCACTGGCTTCTGCTAGGGCGGATAATTCCTAACTCCAACATTTGATCTAGCTCAGTTTTTAATATTTGTTTCTTTCTGGAGACATGCGGTAGTAAGGCTGGACTACGGGTGAAGCACCTTGCACATCAATATCATGGGTAACATCGTGGAAACGTCCCAGTTGTCCAGAGAATAAACTGGGGTAACGGTCAAATAACTGACTAATATCGTCCCTGTGGTCTGGGTTTAAATGACTGATATCCGGCCAGGTTTTCTTAGGTACAGATTCAAGAGGACTGCAAGGATCGAATTCTTTCTCAATGTCCGTAGGGGCTTGGTAATCTAATAGGGTAGGGTCTTGGGACTCATACACCGGACTACTATCAGCTAGAGCTGCACCCTCCTCCCTACCTGTCCAGGGCTTCAACTGGTTTACATGCATAACACGGTATTTTACTCTCTTATCAGGCATGTATATAATATAGGTATGCGACGCTACCTTTTCGTATACCGGATACGGTCCCTGGAGGGCATTTTTCAGCTTATTACCTTTTAACGGTAATCGTACTAACACTAATTCACCACGCTGGAATACACGCATTTTCGCTTTCTTACTTCTGTCATACTTTGTTTTACGACCATCTGCGGCCTGTTGTGCATTCTCGCTGGCGTCACGTAACGCTTCAGCTAATCTATGACATAATTCTTGTACATAGTTATTTATGGGGATCCCTTCATCCCGCTCATTTCTAGCCCAGAGATAATAAGTGGAATCTAGATTATCTCTAGGTTCGCGCCCATATAGAAGGTAGAAGGGAGAATATCCTGTGCTAGAGTGCTCTGCACTTCTATATGCAAATAATAGCCAGGGTAGCATCTCATCCCAAGACGATAAAGAGTTCTCCCCAAGGATTCTAAGCATGGTTTTCAATGTACCATTATATTTCTCTATTGATCCGTTGGTTTGAGGCCTGTAACTCGTGCTAGTTAAGTGACGTATATCGTGCTCGGCTAGGAAGCGTGTGAATGTTTCAGCTATGAAAGCGCTTCCTCGGTCAGTCAACAGGGTCTGGGGTTTTCCATGTCGAGATATTATCTCGATCAGGGCTTTTTGTGCATTAACAGCTGTCGCTGCGGCGCATGGGAAAGATTCCGTATATTTAGTGGCATGATCAATAAAATTCAAGATATACTGGTTCCCATTTATAGTTTTCTTCATGGGTCAACGAAATCAGCGGATATAAATTTGAATGGTTGGGATATAATGGGCAGGGGTTTCAATGGGGCTACAGTGGCTTTCTGTCCCTTACCCGCTCTCTGGCACGGCCCACAGCTATGGCAGAATCGTTTAACATCTGCGCGGATTCCCGGCCAAAAGAAGCGGCGCTTAATGCGCTTCAGGGTCTTACTAGGTCCCTGGTGTCCCGTACTTAAACTGTCATGGGCGAGTCCCGTTATATGATCACGGAATCCCCGTGGAACTACCACCTGATCATATATTTTCCAGGGTCGAACTTTGGACGTGTCTTGAGGTTGTTCTCTCCTCATAAGTAGTCGGGGTTCGAGCTGGATGTAATATCCTTGCCGAATAGGTGTTCCTTCTTGAGCCATTTCCCAGAGGGGTGCTAAGGTCGGGTCATTATTCTGTTCTTGCAATAATTTATCAGGACTCAAATCGTCAATAGAGGGAATATTTTGGGGTTTAACTGTACTGGCTTTCTCAGAGGGGGAATTGATCTCAATTGTATTCCGAAAAGGTAAGACATTGTGATTTGTATCGGTCGTGTTTTCTGAGTCTGGGTTGGACGTGACAATTTCATCAAACGGGATAATTTTCTTATTTGAGCGTGTAACCACGCCACAGGTAATCAAATCAGTGACAGGGGCAGTTTCACAGTCGTTACCTATTATAAGATCCACCCCCGCGGTGCATCTGTGTTTTAATACAGCCACCTTCAATGTTCCTTGGTATATTGGACAATCGACGCTAATCTTTGCTATCGGATAATTACCAGGGATATAATTGACACCGCGGATTGTTACCCGTTCACCTGTGTATTCTAAATGATCAGCGGTCTGATCAGTAGCCGACAATAAACTAATTGTCGCACCTGAATCTCTCAAATACGTCACTTGTGCGGTGTTATTATTTATGCGTGCTTGACCTGTATATTTGGCAAGTAATGGATTTACCATCTCGGTATTTTCACATGAGTTCACTGGCTCATTGGTTATAAAGGCTGAACTATGAGTAGTGTTTGACACTTGGTGTCCGTTTGCTAGGTTTCTAGTACCCCTGTACCTAGGTGAATTGGGATCTGCCCAACACTCTGTTCGTCCGTGGCCATTACGCCTACAATAACTACAATATTTTTCTATCCGGGGAGTTCTATGGGTAGCTTGGGAATTATCTATCCTAATATTGGGTCGATACATGGGTGATGGGATATATGGCCTTGGGGCTGGAGGTCGGTGTTCTGTATCTCTGGGTTTCACATTCGGATTTGAATTAATCCGTGTCCTGGGCGCTAATCTGCGATGGAGGTTATATTCATCAGCCAGGGAAATACATTCCTGGAGAGTAGATGCTTTCTTATCCAGAATGAACAAATTAAGCTCATCACTTAGCTGGGAATCGAATCTATATCTCAAGAGCAGCTCGATCCAGTTGACCTCGCTCGGATCATTGTTCTCCGTCCATAGAGTCATTTGCTCCCTTAATTCCTTAATGAATTCGGAATATGTCGGCTGAGGTTTCTTTACCCAAGAGAAGAAATTCTTTCTATATACAGTGGGTGAGAGTCTATATTCATCCAAGATGGCGGCCTTGAGGGTATCGTAATTATTAGCGTCTTGGACAGGAAGAGTGGCATATATATTTCTGGCCTTGTCGGACAACTTGTCTATAATATGGCCCACCCATGTTTGTTTGGCGACCTGGCTAGCTTCGAACAGTCTCTCACATGTTGCGAAGAATTTATCTGGCCTCATAGTCTGGGTCCAAATAGGAACAGAAATGTTTGTCTTAGAGGGCCTATTATCTGTATGGAGGGGGTTATTTTGCTGAGATTCCTGATCTCTCTGGATTTCTCTCAGGCGAATCTCCGTCTGCATTTTCTCCCTTTGCATTCTTTCCTCCCTGTCCCTTTCTTTCTCTTCTCTTTCCCCTCTTTGTTTTACTTCATCCCTCTCTCTTTCTCTCTCTCTTTCTTCTCTTTCCCTCTCTCTTTCCCTCTCTCTTTCTTTCTCATAAATCTCACCCTGACGTTCCAGATTTGCCTGATTAAAGAAGGGAAGTCTCATTAATTTGTCCCATATCTCATCACCTGTTGTCTGCAAGTCGGGGTGAACCGGCCCCTCAGTTTCCTTATTAGCACTCCTAGTTGTAGCCATTTTATTTTTTTATTTCCCAAAATTTTTTAATCCCCAGAATGTATCTCCAAATGTATTATAGAATTGAGTTCAATAAAAGGAAGTAAATCACTAATATAATTTTAATGATAATATTAAGCCTCTATGAAAAGAAAACTGGTACTTACCGAAGTCTGTCTCGTTCGTTAATCCAATATATAATTTATCACATATTCAAAGTTTGCACATTTCCAATAATTTAATCCATTTCATTAATTTAATAATTCGTTGACGTCTTTCACTTATTTCCAAATTCTAACACTGTCTCGCATGCACTTCTGTTTTCCCACGTTAATTAATAGTCCCTTGTATTCTTCATGTATAAATCCTAGTGTCCTTCACAATATTCCATATATAAATTATAGTGTCCTTCACAATATGTCACGATATGTCATTTCTTCTTTATACCTGCAACCACGGCCTTGATAAACTGAGATTAGGCCTAACATCTTAAGTCATTTCCCGCGCGAAGCGAGATTGATAATTTTAGGCGCGAAAATAATAGCAGACGATTATGCATAAAACAAATATATATATATTACATGGTAAACATTTGGCCATATATAGAAACAGTTTAATGTATTTATATAATACATTATTATTTATATATAACAATAATAAATATTTCGTGCAAATTGGGGTTTTGCACAAGGTATTGGCATTATTTCCTGTGAGAAAGCTATACAGCTGACTTGTGGTGGGACTGTTGATTTACCAGGGTGCTCGTCCGTGCCAGCAATACTGCTCTCCATTAATAGCTGGAGAGTCGTCGTATGACTTAAGCAAA
Organism: Archivesica marissinica; assembly: GCA_014843695.1. Taxonomy (NCBI): domain Eukaryota; kingdom Metazoa; phylum Mollusca; class Bivalvia; order Venerida; family Vesicomyidae; genus Archivesica; species Archivesica marissinica. The sequence goes on along the minus strand of CM026391.1, from coordinate 54,142,135 downwards.
CAAACACACAGTTTTACTTTAGTCACTATGGTATTAATATTGTCAATAATGAAACTGTCACTTGTAACATTCAAATTTGTTAGACCCAGATCTATGATTGACACCCTTAAACAGATTCAGTTTACATCTACCACATGGCTTATTGAGACATTAATAACTGCTCTGGCTAACATATTCCTTACGAAATGTATGAACTATTGACCAACACCAGGTTTAGCTACCGATGTTGTTAAGATTGTCCAACACTGACCATCCTTGGCAGATATACAACTATAGCCCTTATCTGTTGTCTTGGTATCTCTCCTATAGCATGGGCCTCCCCGTGGCTGAGTGATTAATATCTCTCCTATAGCATGGGCCTCCCCGTGGCTGAGTGATTAATATCTCTCCTATAGCATGGGCCTCCCCTTATCTGTTGTCTTGGTATCTCTCCTATAGCACGGGCCTCCTCGTGATTAATATCTCTCCTATAGCACGGGCCTCCCCGTGGCTGAGTGATTAATATCTCTCCTATAGCATGAGCCTCCCCGTGGCTGAGTGATTAATATCTCTCCTATAGCACGGGCCTCCCCGTGGCTGAGTGATTAATATATCTCCTATAGCACGAGCCTCCCCGTGGCTGAGTGATTAATATCTCTCCTATAGCACGGGCCTCCCCGTGGCTGAGTGATTAATATCTCTCCTATAGCATGGGCCTCCTCGTAGCTGATTGATTAATATCTCTCCTATAGCATGGGCCTCCCCGTGGCTGAGTGATTAATATCTCTCCTATAGCATGGGCCTCCCCGTGGCTGAGTGATTGATATCTCTCCTATAGCATGGGCCTCCCCGTGGCTGAGTGATTAATATATCTCCTATAGCATGGGCCTCCCCTTATCTGTTGTCTTGGTATCTCTCCTATAGCACGGGCCTCCTCGTGGCCGAGTGATTAATATCTCTCCTATAGCATGGGCCTCCCCGTGGCTGAGTGATTAATATCTCTCCTATAGCATGAGCCTCCCCGTGGCTGAGTGAATAATATCTCTCCTATAGCACGGGCCTCCCGTGGCTGAGTGATTAATATATATCCTATAGCACGAGCCTCCCCGTGGCTGAGTGATTAATATCTCTCCTATAGCATGGGCCTCCCCGTGGCTGAATGATTAATATCTCTCCTATAGCATGGGCCTCCACGTGGTTGAGTGATTAATATCTCTCCTATATCATGGGCCTCCCCGTGGCTGAGTGATTAATATCTCTCCTATAGCATGGGCCTCCCCGTGGCTGAGTGATTAATATCTCTCCTATAGCATGAGCCTCCTCGTGGCTGAGTGATTAATATCTCTCCTATAGCATGGGCCTCCCCGTGGCTGAGTGATTAATATATCTCCTATAGCATGGGCCTCCTCGTGGCTGAGTGATTAATATCTCTCCTATAGCACGGGCCTCCTCGTGGCTGAGTGATTAATATCTCTCCTATAGCATGAGCCTCCTCATGGCTGAGTGATTAATATCTCTACTATAGCATGAGCCTCCTCGTGGCTGAGTGATTAATATCTCTCCTATAGCATGGGCCTCCCCTTATCTGTTGTCTTGGTATCTCTCCTATAGCACGGGCCTCCTCGTGGCCGAGTGATTAATATCTCTCCTATAGCACGGGCCTCCCCGTGGCTGAGTGATTAATATCTCTCCTATAGCATGAGCCTCCCCGTGGCTGAGTGATTAATATCTCTCCTATAGCACGGGCCTCCCCGTGGCTGAGCGATTATATATCTCCTATAGCACGACCTCCTCGTGGCTGAGTGATTAATATCTCTCCTATAGCATGGGCCTCCCCGTGGCTGAGTGATTAATATCTCTCCTATAGCATGGGCCTCCTCGTGGCTGAGTGATTAATATCTCTCCTATAGCATGGCCTCCCCGTGGCTGAGTGATAATATCTCTCCTATAGCATGGGCCTCCCCGTGGCTGAGTGATAATATCTCTCCTATAGCATGGGCCTCCCCGTGGCTGAGTGATTAATATCTCTCCTATAGCATGGGCCTCCTCGTGGCTGAGTGATTAATATCTCTCCTATAGCACGGGCCTCCTCGTGGCTGAGTGATTAATATCTCTCCTATAGCATGAGCCTCCTCATGGCTGAGTGATTAATATCTCTACTATAGCATGAGCCTCCTCGTGGCTGAGTGATTAATATCTCTCTTATAGCATGGGCCTCCTCGTGGCTGAGTGATTAATATCTCTCCTATAGCATGGGCCTCCCCGTGGCTGAGTGATTAATATCTCTCCTATAGCATGAGCCTCCTCGTGGCTGAGTGATTAATATCTCTCCTATAGCATGGGCCTCCCCGTGGCTGAGTGATTAATATCTCTCCTATAGCACGGGCCTCCTCGTGGCTGAGTGATTAATATCTCTCCTATAGCATGAGCCTCCCCGTGGCTGAGTGATTAATATCTCTCCTATAGCACGGGCCTCCTCGTGGCTGAGTGAATAATATCTCTCCTATATCATGGGCCTCCCCGTGGCTGAGTGATTAATATCTCTCCTATAGCATGGGCCTCCCCGTGGCTGAGTGATTAATATCTCTCCTATAGCATGGGCCTCCCCGTGGCTGAGTGATAATATCTCTCCTATAGCATGGGCCTCCCCTTATCTGTTGTCTTGGTATCTCTCCTATAGCATGGGCCTCCCCTTATATGTTGTCTTGGCATCTCTCCTATAGCATGGGCCTCCCCTTATCTGTTGTCTTGGTATCTCTCCTATAGCATGAGCCTCCCCTTATCTGTTGTCTTGGTATCTCTCCTATAGCATGGGCCTCCCCTTATCTGTTTTCTTGGTATCTCTCCTATAGCATGGGCCTCCCCTTATCTGTTGTCTTGGTATATCTCCTATAGCATGGGCCTCCCCTTATCTGTTGTCTTGGTATCTCTCCTATAGCATGGGCCTCCCCTTATCTGTTGTCTTGGTATCTCTCCTATAGCACGGGCCTCCCCGTGGCTGAGTGATTAATATCTCTCCTATAGCATGGGCCTCCTCGTGGCTGATTGATTAATATCTCTCCTATAGCATGGGCCTCCCCGTGGCTGAGTGATTAATATCTCTCCTATAGCATGGGCCTCCCCGTGGCTGAGTGATTGATATCTCTCCTATAGCATGGGCCTCCCCGTGGCTGAGTGATTAATATATCTCCTATAGCATGGGCCTCCCCTTATCTGTTGTCTTGGTATCTCTCCTATAGCACGGGCCTCCTCGTGATTAATATCTCTCCTATAGCATGGGCCTCCCCGTGGCTGAGTGATTAATATCTCTCCTATAGCATGAGCCTCCCCGTGGCTGAGTGAATAATATCTCTCCTATAGCAGGGCCTCCCGTGGCTGAGTGATTAATATCTCTCCTATAGCATGGGCCTCCTCGTGGCTGAGTGATTAATATCTCTCCTATAGCATGGGCCTCCCCGTGGCTGAGTGATTAATATCTCTCCTATAGCATGGGCCTCCTCGTGGCTGAGTGATTAATATCTCTCCTATAGCATGGGCCTCCCCGTGGCTGAGTGATTAATATCTCTCCTATAGCACGGGCCTCCTCGTGGCTGAGTGATTAATATCTCTCCTATAGCACGGGCCTCCTCGTGGCTGAGTGATTAATATCTCTCCTATAGCATGAGCCTCCTCATGGCTGAGTGATTAATATCTCTACTATAGCATAAGCCTCCTCGTGGCTGAGTGATTAATATCTCTCTTATAGCATGGGCCTCCTCGTGGCTGAGTGATTAATATCTCTCCTATAGCATGGGCCTCCCCGTGGCTGAGTGATTAATATCTCTCCTATAGCATGAGCCTCCTCGTGGCTGAGTGATTAATATCTCTCCTATAGCATGGGCCTCCCCGTGGCTGAGTGATTAATATCTCTCCTATAGCACGGGCCTCCTCGTGGCTGAGTGATTAATATCTCTCCTATAGCATGAGCCTCCCCGTGGCTGAGTGATTAATATCTCTCCTATAGCACGGGCCTCCTCGTGGCTGAGTGAATAATATCTCTCCTATATCATGGGCCTCCCCATGGCTGAGTGATTAATATCTATCCTATAGCATGGGCCTCCCCGTGGCTGAGTGATTAATATCTCTCCTATAGCATGGGCCTCCCCGTGGCTGAGTGATAATATCTCTCCTATAGCATGGGCCTCCCCTTATCTGTTGTCTTGGTATCTCTCCTATAGCATGGGCCTCCCCTTATATGTTGTCTTGGATCTCTCCTATAGCATGGGCCTCCCCTTATCTGTTGTCTTGGTATCTCTCCTATAGCATGAGCCTCCCCTTATCTGTTGTCTTGGTATCTCTCCTATAGCATGGGCCTCCCCTTATCTGTTGTCTTGGTATCTCTCCTATAGCATGGGCCTCCCCTTATCTGTTGTCTTGGTATATCTCCTATAGCATGGGCCTCCCCTTATCTGTTGTCTTGGTATCTCTCCTATAGCATGGGCCTCCCCTTATCTGTTGTCTTGGTATCTCTTCTATAGCATGGGCCTCCCCTTATATGTTGTCTTGGTATCTCTCCTATAGCATGGGCCTCCCCTTATCTGTTGTCTTGGTATCTCTCCTATAGCATGGGCCTCCCCGTGGCTGAGTGCTTAATATCTCTCCTATAGCATGGGCCTCCCCTTATCTGTTGTCTTGGTATCTCTCCTAGAGCACGGGCCTCCCCGTGGCTGAGTGATTAATATCTCTCCTATAGCATGGGCCTCCTCGTGGCTGATTGATTAATATCTCTCCTATAGCATGGGCCTCCCCGTGGCTGAGTGATTAATATCTCTCCTATAGCATGGGCCTCCCCGTGGCTGAGTGATTAATATCTCTCCTATAGCATGGGCCTCCCCGTGGCTGAGTGATTAATATCTCTCCTATAGCATGGGCCTCCCCTTATCTGTTGTCTTGGTATCTCTCCTATAGCACGGGCCTCCTCGTGGCCGAGTGATTAATATCTCTCCTATAGCACGGGCCTCCCCGTGGCTGAGTGATTAATATATCTCCTATAGCATGAGCCTCCCCGTGGCTGAGTGATTAATATCTCTCCTATAGCATGGGCCTCCCCTTATCTGTTGTCTTGGTATCTCTCCTATAGCACGGGCCTCCTCGTGGCTGAGTGATTAATATCTCTCCTATAGCATGGGCCTCCCCGTGGCTGAGTGATTAATATCTCTCCTATAGCATGGGCCTCCCCGTGGCTGAGTGATTAATATCTCTCCTATAGCATGGGCCTCCCCGTGGCTGAGTGATTAATATCTCTCCTATAGCATGGGCCTCCCCGTGGCTGAGTGATTAATATCTCTCCTATAGCATGGGCCTCCCCGTGGCTGAGTGATTAATATCTCTCCTATAGCATGGGCCTCCCCGTGGCTGAGTGATTAATATCTCTCCTATAGCATGGGCCTCCCCGTGGCTGAGTGATTAATATCTCTCCTATAGCATGGGCCTCCTCGTGGCTGAGTGATTAATATCTCTCCTATAGCATGGGCCTCCTCGTGGCTGAGTGATTAATATCTCTCCTATAGCACGGGCCTCCTCGTGGCTGAGTGATTAATATCTCTCCTATAGCACGGGCCTCCCCGTGGCTGAGTGATTAATATCTCTCCTATAGCATGGGCCTCCCCGTGGCTGAGTGATTAATATCTCTCCTATAGCATGGGCCTCCCCGTGGCTGAGTGATTAATATCTCTCCTATAGCATGGGCCTCCCCGTGGCTGAGTGATTAATATCTCTCCTATAGCATGGGCCTCCCCGTGGCTGAGTGATTAATATCTCTCCTATAGCATGGGCCTCCCCGTGGCTGAGTGATTAATATCTCTCCTATAGCATGGGCCTCCCCTGCTGAGTGATTATATCTCTCCTATAGCATGGGCCTCCCCGTGGCTGAGTGATTAATATCTCTCCTATAGCATGGGCCTCCCCGTGGCTGAGTGATTAATATCTCTCCTATAGCATGGGCCTCCCCGTGGCTGAGTGATTAATATCTCTCCTATAGCACGGGCCTCCCCATGGCTGAGTGATTAATATCTCTCCTATAGCAGCCTCCCCGTGGCTGAGTGATTAATATCTCTCCTATAGCACGGGCCTCCCCGTGGCTGAGTGATTAATATCTCTCCTATAGCATGGGCCTCCCTCTGGTGGCTGAGTGATTAATATCTCTCCTATAGCATGGGCCTCCCCGTGGCTGAGTGATTAATATCTCTCCTATAGCATGTATCTCCCATGGCTGAGTGATAATATCTCTCCTATAGTATGGGCCTCCTCGTGGCTGAGTGATTAATATCTCTCCTATAGCACGGGCCTCCTCGTGGCTGAGTGATTAATATCTCTCCTATAGCATGGGCCTCCTCGTGGATGAGTGATTAATATCTCTCCTATAGCATGGGCCTCCCCGTGGCTGAGTGATTAATATCTCTCCTATAGCACGGGCCTCCTCGTGGCTGAGTGAATAATATCTCTCCTATATCATGGGCCTCCCCGTGGCTGAGTGATTAATATCTCTCCTATAGCATGGGCCTCCCCGTGGCTGAGTGATTAATAGCTAAGGGCGTTGACTTCAACTCGTTTTCCTGTCATTGCTGTAGTTTCGAATCCAACTGGGGGTTACGAATTGCGTTCATGCGAGGAAGTTATCCAGCTTAGGCAAGGCATTTAAATTCCACGTTGTCTCTTCTCTCTCCCTCGTGGCGATGGATTCCATCAGGAATGAGGTCTCGAGAGTGATTAATATAAGTTGCAATCGAGCTAAAATAAATTTGTATAAACTATCTCCTTTTAAAGCTATCCAGCTGGCTTGTGTTGTGGTCTTACCCTGGTGCCCGTCCGTGCCTCCAATACTGCTCGGGGAGGCACCAGGAATATTCCACCACCACGAGTCGCCACTTATAACCTAATCCCCAAAAACAAACAAACAAAATAAGTCTACATCCGATATGTCGAATTCCGTCAGACCGAACAAAATACTTCGACATAACCGAAGTTTGACTTCATATAGACAGATCCAGTTATATGATATATGTAAAATGATAGTCCGTAAAACGGGACTTTGCTATGATTTCGAGATAACCTGAGGATTCGACATAACCGACGTTGGCATAACGGATGTACACTGTATATCCAATAGAGACGATGATTGACTACAAAAGCTGCATTTCAATGTCAACTTCGGCGGACAGACGGATCTGTAGTCCAGTGGTAACACGCTGGACTGGTAATCCAGGGATCGCAGGTTCGATCCCCCGTCTGACCCTAACAAAATTAACAGTCTGGTGTCGGTACTATTCACCGTGCACGTAAAAGAACCAGACGATACTCTGGAATGGGTCTCTGTCTGTATCATTGCACTATCCTCCAACAATCTAAAATGACTAATCTCTTCAGGAGGCGTCGCTCATGTAGACCGGGGAGTTTATAGATATGACAAACTCTGGTTGTTTTCGTATTTTCGTATATATGGATATAAAGAGCCTGTAAAATACAATATATACATACTATTATTATGTACAAATCATTCTCAAATCAATCCAAGCATTTCAAATAAATATTTTACAATGTAAAATATCAAAGATAAAACATTACATTACCAGAGTCCGGCTATCAGCTGATACATATAATGTATATATGTATATATTTACTAGTATAGTATATATTAAGGTAAACAGGATAGCTTTTCAACTTATCCGTTTGACTAGTGACGAGTGTGGGATAAGGATCTTGAACAAGTTAGTTGGAAAGTGCACCTACTTAGTTGAGTTAGTTCACTCATTCACACATCTGACCTGATTGTCACTCACAATCACTCACCCATAATACTTTATACACAATAGTAGTGAAGACTAGTATATATTATACAAAGACATAGTATGGGACCAGGCTATATAATTATGATATGATTCAGACCAGTGATTTTATTAGGCCATATAGGGGAAACTATTGGGTGGTATGCTTGCAGCAGGGTTTGGAAATATTATGATGTACATGTACTAAATATCAATAATTATTACTCTTTTAGATAAATATGACATGGGTTACACTCATATGGGCAACCGGTAGCGACAATAAATAAACGTAAATCACACACAACTTCGGCGGCTACCATGTCATTATCCGGCTTTACAGATGTTTGTAACCCTATTGTTTCATTATGATATGGATGTGCGCATTTTACGTTTATACCATATCGTCGCTACCGGTTGCCCATATGAGTGACGCCTCCTGGCGAGATTATTCATTTTAGTATTTGGAGAATAATGCAATTAGACATACATATACACATTCCAGAGTTTTCTCTGGTTCTTTTACGTGCATGATGTAAAGTACCGATACGAGACTTCCGGTTTAAAGTCTCATGCGAAAGACTATGATATGAGTCATTATAATATGGTATAGCGGGGCATCGAGCCTGCAACACTGTATTACAAGTCCAGTGTGCTACTGGACAACTGATCCGCTAACGATAATGATGAGGGTTTTTAAGTTTATTTATCGTCGCTACCGGTTGCCCATATGAGCGACGCCTCCAGAAGAGATTAGTCATGTTAGATTGTTTGGAAGATAGTGCAATGATACAAATATAGATCCATTCCAGAGTCTCCTCTGGTTCTTTTACGTGCACGGGTGTAAAGCACCGACACGATACCTCGTTTAAAAATCCAATCTGGTCAGACGGGCGATCGAACCTGCCATCCCTGGATTACCAGTCCAACGTGTTAACCACTGGACAACAAATCTGTCTGTAAGTTAATAGTTTCCATTGGGGGTATGAACTATATTGAGTGTGTTTACAGTGCGTGGAGGCTGAATGCATCCATATTAACTTTAAATACACCCAATGTAGTTCATAACCCAATGGAAACTATTAACTCGTAATTCATTACTTATATTTACATTAATTATTCTTTTTAATGTATGAGTGTGTGTGTGTGTGTGTGCGTGTGTGCGTGCGTGCGTGCGTGCGTGTTTAGAGTTTATGAAGGCAAGTTACATACGTGAGTGACACTTGTTGAGATTTGGCTTAAACAATATTTTTGGAAAACATAAATCACAGATTTCAACATACAACGACAAGCATAATGCATAATTATAATACTCATTTCACCAGTGCCACGCATTCATCATTTCATCAATACTTACCATAACATTCATTACTACCCATTCCATCACTACCGATCAGTTCATTTCCATTCCCCATTTCATCATTATTCTTCATTCTATCACCACTCCTCTTTCCTCACAAGTCCTCATTTCATTAACAAGCTCCATTCTATTACTACTCCTCATTCCCACAACAGTTCTCAACCCCTCACTAGATACTACACCTCAATCCCTCACTAGATACTACACATCAATCCCTCACTAGATACTACACATCAACCCCTCACTAGATACTACACCTCAATCCCTCGCTAGCTACTACACCTCAATCCCTCACTAGATACTATACCTCAATCCCTCGCTAGCTACTACACCTCAACCCCTCACTAGATACTACACCTCAATACCTCACTAGATACTACACCTCAATCCCTCACTAGATACTACACCTCAATCCCTCACTAGATACTACACATCAACCCCTCACTAGATACTATACCTCAATCCCTCACTAGATACTACACATCAACCCCTCACTAGATACTACACCTCAATCCCTCACTAGATACTACACCTCAACCCATCACTAGATACTACACCTCAATCCCTCACTAGATACTACACCTCAATCCCTCACTAGATACTACACATCAACCCCTCACTAGATACTACACCTCAATCCCTCACTAGATACTACACATCAACCCCTCACTAGATACTACACCTCAATCCCTCACTAGATACTACACATCAACCCCTCACTAGATACTACACCTCAATCCCTCACTAGATACTACACATCAACCCCTCACTAGATACTACACCTCAACCCCTCACTAGATACTACACCTCAATCCCTCACTAGATACTACACCTCAATCCCTCACTAGATACTACACATCAATCCCTCACTAGATACTACACCTCAATCCCTCACTAGATACTACACCTCAATCCCTCACTAGATACTACACCCCAATCCCTCACTAGATACTACACCTCAATCCCTCACTAGATACTATACCTCAATCCCTCACTAGATACTACACCTCAATACCTCACTAGATACTACACCTCAACCCCTCACTAGATACTACACCTCAATCCCTCACTAGATACTACACCTCAATCCCTCACTAGATACTACACCTCAATCCCTCACTAGATACTACACCTCAACCCTCACTAGATACTACACCTCAATCCTCACTAGATACTACACCTCAATCCCTCACTAGCTACTACACCTCAATCCGTCACTAGCTACTACACATCAATCCCTCACTAGCTACTACACCTCAATCCGTCACTAGATACTACACCTCATTCCCTCACTAGATACTACACATCAATCCCTCACTAGATACTACACCCCAATCCCTCACTAGATACTACACATCAATCCCTCACTAGATACTACACATCAATCCCTCACTAGATACTACACATCAATCCCTCACTAGATACTACACATCAATCCCTCACTAGATACTACACATCAATCCCTCACTAGATACTACACCTCAACCCCTCACTAGATACTACACACCAATCCCTCACTAGATACTACACATCAACCCCTCACTAGATACTACACCTCAATACCTCACTAGATACTACACCTCAATCCCTCACTAGATACTACACATCAATCCCTCACTAGATACTACACATCAATCCCTCACTAGATACTACACATCAATCCCTCACTAGATACTACACATCAATCCCTCACTAGATACTACACATCAATCCCTCACTAGATACTACACATCAATCCCTCACTAGATACTACACATCAATCCCTCACTAGATACTACACATCAATCCCCCACTAGATACTACACACCAATCCCTCACTAGATACTACACCTCAACCCCTCACTAGATACTACACCTCAATACCTCACTAGATACTATACCTCAATACATCACTAGATACTACACCTCAAACCCTCACTAGATACTACACCTCAATACCTCACTAGATACTATACCTCAATACCTCACTAGATACTACACATCAACCCCTCACTAGATACTATACCTCAATCCCTCACTAGATACTACACCTCAATCCCTCACTAGATAATACACATCAATCCCTCACTAGATACTACACCTCAACCCCTCACTAGATACTACACATCAACCCCTCACTAGATACTACACCTCAATCCCTCACTAGATACTACACCTCAACCCCTCACTAGATACTACACCTCAATCCCTCACTAGATACTACACCTCAATACCTCACTAGATACTACACATCAACCCCTCACTAGATACTATACCTCAATCCCTCACTAGATACTACACCTCAATCCCTCACTAGATACTACACATCAATCCCTCACTAGATACTACACCTCAACCCCTCACTAGATACTACACATCAACCCCTCACTAGATACTACACCTCAATCCCTCACTAGATACTACACCTCAATCCCTCACTAGATACTACACCTCAATCCCTCACTAGCTACTACACCTCAATCCCTCACTAGATACTACACCTCAATCCCTCACTAGATACTATACATCAATCCCTCACTAGATACTACACCTCATTCCCTCACTAGCTACTACACCTTAATCCCTCACTAGATACTACACACCTCAATCCCTCACTAGATACTACACCTCAATCCCTCACTAGATACTACACATCAATCCCTCACTAGATACTACACCTCAATCCCTCACTAGATACTACACCTCAATCCCTCACTAGATACTACACCTCAACCCCTCACTAGCTACTACACCTCAACCCCTCACTAGATACTATACCTCAATCCCTCACTAGATACTACACCTCATTCCCTTACTAGATACTACACCCCAATCCCTCACTAGATACTACACATCAACCCCTCACTAGATACTACACCTCAATCCCTCACTAGATACTACACCTCAATCCCTCACTAGATACTACACCTCAATCCCTCACTAGATACTACACATCAATCCCTCACTAGATACTACACCTCAATCCCTCACTAGATACTACACATCAATCCCTCACTAGATACTACACCTCAATCCCTCACTAGATACTACACATCAATCCCTCACTAGATACTACACCTCATCCCTCACTAGATACTAACACAATCCCTCACTAGATACTACACCTCAATCCCTCACTAGATACTACACCTCAATCCCTCACTAGATACTACACATCAATCCCTCACTAGATACTACACCTCAATCCCTCACTAGATACTACACATCAATCCCTCACTAGATACTACACATCAATCCCTCACTAGATACTACACATCAACCCCTCACTAGATACTACACATCAATCCCTCACTAGATACTACACATCAACCCCTCACTAGATACTACACATCAATCCCTCACTAGATACTACACCTCAATCCCTCACTAGATACTACACCTCAATCCCTCACTAGATACTACACATCAATCCCTCACTAGATACTACACCTCAATCCCTCACTAGATACTACACATCAATCCCTCACTAGATACTACACATCAATCCCTCACTAGATACTACACATCAACCCCTCACTAGATACTACACATCAATCCCTCACTAGATACTACACATCAACCCCTCACTAGATACTACACATCAATCCCTCACTAGATACTACACCTCAATCCCTCACTAGATACTACACCTCAATCCCTCACTAGATACTACACATCAATCCCTCACTAGATACTACACCTCAATCCCTCACTAGATACTACACATCAACCCCTCACTAGATACTACACATCAACCCTCACTAGATACTACACCTCAATCCCTCACTAGATACTACACCTCAATCCCTCACTAGATACTACACCTCAATCCCTCACTAGATACTACACCTCAATCCCTCACTAGATACTACACCTCAACCCCTCACTAGATACTACACCTCAATCCCTCACTAGATACTACACCTCAATCCCTCACTAGATACTACACCTCAATCCCTCACTAGATACTACACCTCAATCCCTCACTAGATACTACACCTCAACCTCACTAGATACTACACCTCAACCCTCACTAGATACTACACCTCAATCCCTCACTAGATACTACACCTCAACCCTCACTAGATACTACACATCAACCCCTCACTAGATACTACACCTCAATCCCTCACTAGATACTACACATCAATCCCTCACTAGATACTACACATCAATCCCTCACTAGATACTACACATCAACCCCTCACTAGATACTACACCTCAATACCTCACTAGATACTACACATCAATCCCTCACTAGATACTACACCTCAATCCCTCACTAGATACTACACATCAATCCCTCACTAGATACTACACATCAATCCCTCACTAGATACTACACATCAATCCCTCACTAGATACTACACATCAATCCCTCACTAGATACTACACATCAATCCCTCACTAGATACTACACCTCAACCCCTCACTAGATACTACACCTCAATACCTCACTAGATACTACACATCAATCCCTCACTAGATACTACACCTCAATCCCTCACTAGATACTACACCTCAATCCCTCACTAGATACTACACCTCAATACCTCACTAGATACTACACCTCAACCCCTCACTAGATACTACACCTCAACCCCTCACTAGATACTACACCTCAACCCCTCACTAGATACTACACCTCAACCCCTCACTAGATACTACACATCAACCCCTCACTAGATACTACACATCAACCCCTCACTAGATACTACACATCAACCCCTCACTAGATACTACACCTCAATACCTCACTAGATACTACACATCAATCCCTCACTAGATACTACACATCAATCCCTCACTAGATACTACACATCAACCCCTCACTAGATACTACACCTCAATACCTCACTAGATACTACACACCAATCCCTCACTAGATACTACACATCAATCCCTCACTAGATACTACACATCAATCCCTCACTAGATACTACACATCAATCCCTCACTAGATACTACACATCAATCCCTCACTAGATACTACACATCAATCCCTCACTAGATACTACACCTCAACCCCTCACTAGATACTACACCTCAATCCCTCACTAGATACTACACCTCAATCCCTCACTAGATACTACACCTCAATCCCTCACTAGATACTACACATCAACCCCTCACTAGATACTAACCTAATCCCTCACTAGATACTAACCTCAATCCCTCACAGATACTACACCAATCCCTCCTAGTACTACACCTCAATCCCTCACTAGATACTACACCTCAATCCCTCACTAGATACTACACCTCAATCCCTCACTAGATACTATACCTCAATCCCTCACTAGATACTACACCTCAACCCCTCACTAGATACTACACCTCAATACCTCACTAGATACTACACCTCAATACCTCACTAGATACTATACCTCAATCCCTCACTAGATACTACACCTCAATCCCTCACTAGATACTACACATCAACCCCTCACTAGATACTACACATCAACCCCTCACTAGATACTACACCTCAACCCCTCACTAGATACTACACATCAACCCCTCACTAGATACTACACCTCAATACCTCACTAGATACTACACATCAATCCCTCACTAGATACTACACCTCAATCCCTCACTAGATACTACACCTCAATCCCTCACTAGATACTACACCTCAATCCCTCACTAGATACTACACCTCAACCCCTCACTAGATACTACACCTCAATCCCTCACTAGATACTACACATCAACCCCTCACTAGATACTACACATCAACCCCTCACTAGATACTACACCTCAATCCCTCACTAGATACTACACATCAACCCCTCACTAGATACTACACATCAACCCCTCACTAGATACTACACCTCAATCCCTCACTAGATACTACACCTCAACCCCTCACTAGATACTACACCTCAATCCCTCACTAGATACTACACATCAATCCCTCACTAGATACTACACATCAATCCCTCACTAGATACTACACATCAATCCCTCACTAGATACTACACCTCAATCCCTCACTAGATACTACACATCAATCCCTCACTAGATACTACACATCAATCCCTCACTAGATACTACACATCAATCCCTCACTAGATACTACACATCAATCCCTCACTAGATACTACACATCAATCCCTCACTAGATACTACACATCAATCCCTCACTAGATACTACACCTCAACCCCTCACTAGATACTACACCTCAATCCCTCACTAGATACTACACATCAACCCCTCACTAGATACTACACCTCAATCCCTCACTAGATACTACACATCAATCCCTCACTAGATACTACACATCAATCCCTCACTAGATACTACACCTCAATCCCTCACTAGATACTACACATCAACCCCTCACTAGATACTACACCTCAATCCCTCACTAGATACTACACCTCAATCCCTCACTAGATACTACACCTCAATCCCTCACTAGATACTACACCTCAACCCCTCACTAGATACTACACCTCAATCCCTCACTAGATACTACACCTCAATCCTCACTAGATACTACACCTCAATCCCTCACTAGATACTACACCTCAATCCCTCACTAGATACTACACACAATCCCTCACTAGATACTACACATCAATCCCTCACTAGATACTACACCTCAATCCTCACTAGATACTACACCTCAATCCCTCACTAGATACTACACATCAATCCCTCACTAGATACTACACCTCAATCCCTCACTAGATACTACACCTCAATCCCTCACTAGATACTACACATCAATCCCTCACTAGATACTACACCTCAATCCCTCACTAGATACTACACATCAATCCCTCACTAGATACTACACTCAATCCTCACTAGATACACCTCAATCCCTCACTAGATACTACACATCAACCCTCACTAGATATACACTCATCCTCACTAGACTACACATCAATCCCTCACTAGATACTACACCCAATCCCTCACTAGATACTACACCTCAACCCTCACTAGATACTACACCTCAATCCCTCACTAGATACTACACCTCAATCCCTCACTAGATACTACACCTCAATCCCTCACTAGATACTACACCTCAATCCCTCACTAGATACTACACATCAACCCCTCACTAGATACTACACCTCAATCCCTCACTAGATACTACACCTCAATCCCTCACTAGATACTACACCTCAATCCCTCACTAGATACTACACCTCAATCCCTCACTAGATACTACACATCAACCCTCACTAGATACTACACATCAACCCTCACTAGATACTACACCTCAACCTCACTAGATACTACACATCAACCCCTCACTAGATACTACACCTCAATCCCTCACTAGATACTACACATCAATCCCTCACTAGATACTACACCTCAATCCCTCACTAGATACTACACCTCAACCCTCACTAGATACTACACCTCAATCCCTCACTAGATACTACACATCAACCTCACTAGATACTACACTCAACCCCTCACTAGATACTACACCTCAATCCCTCACTAGATACTACACCTCAATCCCTCACTAGATACTACACATCAATCCCTCACTAGATACTACACATCAACCCCTCACTAGATACTACACCTCAATCCCTCACTAGATACTACACATCAATCCCTCACTAGATACTACACATCAATCCCTCACTAGATACTACACATCAATCCCTCACTAGATACTACACCTCAATCCCTCACTAGATACTACACCTCAACCCCTCACTAGATACTACACCTCAACCCCTCACTAGATACTACACCTCAATCCCTCACTAGATACTACACATCAATCCCTCACTAGATACTACACCTCAATCCCTCACTA
>CM026391.1:54107751-54124216 GCA_014843695.1 Archivesica marissinica | reverse complement strand
CTAAATGATCAGCGGTTTGATCAGTAGCCGACAATAAACTAATTGTCGCACCTGAATCTCTCAAATACGTCACTTGTGCGGTGTTATTATTTATGCGTGCTTGACCTGTATATTTGGCAAGTAATGGATTTACCATCTCGGTATTTTCACATGAGTTCACTGGCTCATTGGTTATAAAGGCTGAACTATGAGTAGTGTTTGACACTTGGTGTCCGTTTGCTAGGTTTCTAGTACCCCTGTACCTAGGTGAATTGGGATCTGCCCAACACTCTGTTCGTCCGTGGCCATTACGCCTACAATACCTACAATATTTTTCTATCCGGGGAGTTCTATGGGTAGCTTGGGAATTATCTATCCTAATATTGGGTCGATACATGGGTGATGGGATATATGGCCTTGGGGCTGGAGGTCGGTGTTCTGTATCTCTGGGTTTCACATTCGGATTTGAATTAATCCGTGTCCTGGGCGCTACTCTGCGATGGAGGTTATATTCATCAGCCAGGGAAATACATTCCTGGAGAGTAGATGCTTTCTTATCCAGAATGAACAAATTAAGCTCATCACTTAGCTGGGAATCGAATCTATATCTCAAGAGCAGCTCGATCCATTTGACCTCGCTCGGATCATTGTTCTCCGTCCATAGAGTCATTTGCTCCCTTAATTCCATAATGAATTCGGAATATGTCTGCTGAGGTTTCTTTACCCAAGAGAAGAAATTCTTTCTATATACAGTGGGTGAGAGTCTATATTCATCCAAGATGGCGGCCTTGAGGGTATCGTAATTATTAGCGTCTTGGACCGGAAGAGTGGCATATATATTTCTGGCCTTGTCGGACAACTTGTCTATAATATGGCCCACCCATTTTTGTTTGGCGACCTGGCTAGCTTCGAACAGTCTCTCACATGTTGCGAAGAATTTATCTGGCCTCATAGTCTGGGTCCAAATAGGAACAGAAATGTTTGTCTTAGAGGGCCTATTATCTGTATGGAGGGGTTATTTTGCTGAGATTCCTGATCTCTCTGGATTTCTCTCAGGCGAATCTCCATCTGCATTTTCTCCCTTTGCATTCTTTCCTCCCTGTCCCTTTCTTTCTCTTCTCTTTCCCCTCTTTGTTTTACTTCTTCCCTCTCTCTTTCTCTCTCTCTTTCTTCTCTTTCCCTCTCTCTTCTTCTCTTTGTTTTACTTCTTCCCTCTCTCTTTCTTCTCTTTGTTTTACTTCTTCCCTCTCTCTTTCTCTCTCTCTTTCTTCTCTTTGTTTTACTTCTTCCCTTTCTTTCTCATAAATCTCACCCTGACGTTCCAGATTTGCCTGATTAAAGAAGGGAAGTCTCATTAATTTGTCCCATATCTCATCACCTGTTGTCTGCACGTCGGGGTGAACCGGCCCCTCAGTTTCCTTATTAGCACTCCTAGTTGTAGCCATTTTATTTTTTTATTTCCCAAAATTTTTAATCCCCAGAATGTATCTCCAAATGTATTATAGAATTGAGTTCAATAAAAGGAAGTAAATCACTAATATAATTTTTAATGATAATATTAAGCCTCTATGAAAAGAAAACTGGTACTTACCGAAGTCTGTCTCGTCCGTTAATCCAATATATAATTTATCACATATTCAAAGTTTGCACATTTCCAATAATTTAATCCATTTCATTAATTTAATAATTCGTTGACGTCTTTCACTTATTTCCAAATTCTAACACTGTCTCGCATGCACTTCTGTTTTCCCACGTTAATTAATAGTCCCTTGTATTCTTCATGTATAAATCCTAGTGTCCTTCACAATATTCCATATATAAATTCTAGTGTCCTTCACAAAATGTCACGATATGTCACCTCTTCTTTATTTCCAATCCCGGACGAGCGTCCCAATTGTCGCAAACTCTCCTTTTTCTTCTCGTAATAATATGTCTCGGTTGCTACGGCTCTTACCAGGGTCTATCCTATTGTAGACTCGCTGGAGTTGTCTAGGGGTTTTCTTCGTTATTATATGTATTAATGATAACTCAACACAGTATTACATTTCTTCTATATAATATCTTGTTTAAATTGGCATCAGAAATATCCATTTATATATAATCAGTGATCTATATATATATACATCGTATCATTAAAAGCTTATTTAACAATCCATTTGTGTGAGCCGACTATGCGCTTACACAGTATATTTAACATCCAATCTTTCTAATCCGTCCTTACTCAATATCACTATAATCTAATCACTGTTTCTGATTAGATTAACTTTTAATCACCTTCTATATGGTTCGCCGAAACTCTATGTTTCTTCTATGGCTGAACAATTTAATTATTCGACAAATCTTTATAAGTTATATTTCTTATAATGTCCATAATATCTAAGTATCATAAATACAGTTTATATGTTCTATATACTAGATTGAGATCACGACCTTTCTCGCTCCTGGAGTTAGGCTCTAGTGTGTCTGATCTATGTTAATAAAATCCATTTCTTATATACATAATTGAATCAGTGTATATATGATATAACAATTCCTAAAACATCTGTTATTCCTAAACCTCTGTTATGTTATCTAATATTACACCATCAAACCAGTTCGGTGCCTTTGTATTACATAACTGGACACCTGCAACCACGGCCTGTTATCTAATATTACACCATCAAACCAGTTCGGTGCCTTTGTATTACATAACTGGACACCTGCAACCACGGCCTTGATAAACTGAGATTAGGCCTAACATCTTAAGTCATTTCCCTCGCGAAGCGAGATTGATAATTTTAGGCGCGAAAATAATAGCAGACGATTATGCATAATACAAATATATATATATTACTGGTAAACATTTGGCCATATATAGAAACAGTTTAATGTATTTATATAATACATTACTATTTATATATAACAATAATAAACATTTCGTGCAAATTGGGGTTTTGCACAAAAGTTATACTGAATAATGTTCAGTATTTGACTACTGGAATTAATCTTTTAAAGAAAAAGAGGTATCGCCAGTATGTAATACTTGTTGGGTATTACACGGTTACTTGAACTTACTTCCCTTGTCTAATTCTCCGCCATTGACGTGTCCAAGTCGCGTAATTTTACTGATTAAACCATCTGTTTATTAAACCATTTGTCTGGTGTCTTTCTCGTTCTGGCGCTGTCGGTATCATTACACTATCCTCCACAAATCTAAAATGACTAATCTCATCAGGAGGCGTCGCTCATATGGGCAACCGGTAGCGACGATAAATAAACGTAAATTTTATGAAATAAGTGATATTAAACAATGACCTTTAAGATCCTATATATATGACCGATATTGACAATAATTAACGAATAGTTTATTAAATAAATAAATTTTAGATTCAACAGGAAACACAGTTATATATATATGGGATAATCAAAAACACATGATAACCTATACAGAATACATAAGATTGCTAGATAACCTATACAGAATACATAAGATTGCTAGATAACCTATACAGAATACATAAGATTGCTAGATAACCTATACAGAATACATAAGATTGCTAGATAACCTATACAGAATACATAAGATTGCTAGATAACCTATACAGAATACATAAGATTGCTAGATAACCTATACAGAATACATAAGATTGCTAGATAACCTATACAGAATACATAAGATTGCTAGATAACCTATACAGAATACATAAGATTGCTAGATAACCTATACAGAATACATAAGATTGCTAGATAACCTATACAGAATACATAAGATTGCTAGATAACCTATACAGAATACATAAGATTGCTAGATAACCTATACAGAATACATAAGATTGCTAGATAACCTATACAGAATACATAAACCTATACAGAATACATAAGATTGCTAGATAACCTATACAGAATACATAAGATTGCTAGATAACCTATACAGAATACATAAGATTGCTAGATAACCTATACAGAATACATAAGATTGCTAGATAACCTATACAGAATACATAAGATTGCTAACAGACTATTATTAGATCATTTTTTGGGCTTGATTGGAAAATTAAGCGTAACATTTTGTCGTATATTTGGGCAGAACAAATAATTTACACCAATGCATTTTACTATCCCGTTACAAACGACGTGATAACATGCTGCTTTCACATGTCTATTCAGTTAAAGAACCAAGTATGCAAATGTTTCACTACTAATATGCGAACAGTTGTCTGATAAAACTTGGGATTCTAATAACGAAGCAACAGAACGCATGCTGTAGTCTTACTGCCAGCCAGTAAACCAGATTCACAAGGACTTCAAAATCTCTTGGTAACCTATATAGTTTCAAAGTTTCAAAGTTTTATTTGTTTAAATCCAGAAGGTCTCAGACCCATGTGGCATACATGTACATATACAAAAATATGGCGACAGCAATTCATTATATCAATATATCTAATTAATTATATAATACTAAAGCAAATATTTATATGTGATAATATGTTATAATATAGATGAAAACATCTTTAATAACATATGCATGCCATGTTAACTTACTTTAAAGGCTTTTATTTGTATAAGTAACACACCAAACATCGTTCATGCAATTATTAAGAACGTATTAAGTAAATAATAAATTTATTATTAGTATATAAATAAAATTATTTTATTATATAGATTAATATTCTGAAAACTAAAATATATAATCAATTGGACTTTAATTTGCAGCTGTATTTATATATCATAACATTAACCTACTAATAAATATTGGTGTACTTATGATCGTTATATATATATGGGATAATCAAAACCACATGATAACCTATACAGAATACATAAGATTGCTAACAGACTATTATTAGATTATTTTTTGTGGCAAGATTGGAAAATTAAGCGTAACATTTTGTCGTATATTTGGGCAGAACAAATATTTTACACCAATGCATTTTACTATCCCGTTACAAACGACGTGATAACATGCTGCTTTCACATGTCTAACCCACACCGTTCAGTTAAAGAACCAAGTATGCAAATGTTTCACTACTAATATGCGAACAGTTGTCTGATAAAACTTGGGATTCTAATAACGAGGCAACAGAACGCATGCTGTAGTCTTACTGCCAGCCAGTAAACCAGATTCACAAGGACTTCAAACTCTCTTGGTAACCTGTATATAGATCAACAGTACATGCTACAGTGGGTAGTACACATGCAAGCGTGTTACTTTGAAGAGCGTTATGCACGCGCTATTCCAGTGTACGCCCAACCTGAAAGTGAAACTCACGAATAAGTAGAGTGACTAGAATCACCGTCCTGATACACATTCAAAGATTCACGAGTTCTTTGCTGATGATCCTGTACCTATGATGCATGTTCACGCGGATGAAACACAGACGGATCTGTAGTCCAGTGGTAACACGCTGGACTGGTAATCCAGGGATCGCAGGTTCGATCCCCCGTCTGACCCTAATAAAATTAACAGTCTTTCAGATGGGACGTTAAACCGAGGTCTCGTGTCGGTGCTTTACACCGTGCACGTAAAAGAACCAGAGGTTATTCTGGAATGGGTCTCTGTCTGTATCATGCACTATCCTCCAAAATCTAAAATAACTAATCTCTTCAGGAGGCGTCGCTCATATGGGCAACCGGCAGCGACGATAAATAAACGTAAAAACACACACGCGGATGAAACTGGAGGTTAAGAACGGACGTTCAAACGTATAGGTTCAATATCATACATTATAATGTCAAGTTGATCTAAGTCGTAAAGCAGACTCCCCTTGTACTGTAATAGATATGGACCAATATACAGACATTGCAGCAGACCCAGCTATTAATGCTAGGGCATACTATATACCTTGCAACTGCAAGTCCTAATATACCTACCGAGATTAATCAGTCTGATGCTCCGCAGGCTGACATTCGAACAAGTCCTATATAATATACCTACCGAGACGGAGCTAGCTGATTCAACAAGTGTGACAACACGACACTCACAGAGGCATCCGAAGATGCTAACTCTTCCTAGTTTATCCGAACTTCTCATAAATGAATCATAAAACATACTTTTCTTTCTTAATGCATTATTTTTGTTTCTATATGTGTGTACATACCCCGTTAGATACAGAAATTACTATTTCGTTCTCCCGCCATGCATTAGTCCACGAACAGTTATTCTTTTATACGCTCATATTATAATAACCACTAATTAAATTGTAATGTCATACAATTTTCAGTGGTAGCGCCCACGTTCTACTTTGAAATAGTGTTCTACCAAGACTCAGTATGATGGCTGCAGCAAGACCCGGTGGGCTGTTGTGGTGACATACAGTGTTGGTGAATCATAACGGTTAAACAATTATTCCGTATTGGAATTATCGGAAAGCAAATTTTAAAAAATGCAAACGGTTACCATGTCTAAGATAAACATTTAACACCGCTCGGATGCGGTTTCATTTGAAATCCACCAAATACTTGACCTTATAAAAGGACTCGCTACAATTCAATTCAAGCTTTATTTATTACGGAGTTTTTGCAAACATGGGCGGTGGTTACCCATAGAGCGACGTTTCATGAAGAGAGTGGCCACTTTAGATGTTGGATGATAGTGCAACGATACAGACCGAACCTCATTCCAGAGGATGTTCTGGTTCTTTTACGTGCATGGTGTAAAGTATCGACACGGGTAACTGATTAACAACGGGTTGCAGTTATGCTTGCAACATAAGCAGCAACTACATGTACAGAATATTATATAGGCAATATAGCCTTAACGTTATAGTATTTAAGCTGATTTCATAATATTGTCAAGATACCCCTATAAGTGATATATGCACATTGTTATATAGATGTATTGTCATTTATTGTCTCATTCTCCATTTTCTACTGTTAGACAATTTCATATATCATCATATTTTAAAACTTAGTCATCGTGACGTCATACCTTTGTACGTGCAGTACATTATTATTAATATTGGACTGGTGTCAAAAGGCCAGAGTATTATATCAAATACTATGCGTAAATGTACGAAATTAACACAGTTTTAATTAGTATGATTTTGTTATATAAGTGTGTGTTTTAAGTAAGATATCGGCCTCAAACGGATCCAATAAAATGTTTGTAAAATATTGGTACTGTCATAGGCGCTACGCACCTAACATAGTCCATAGTTTACATATTGGATCGTTTTCGGCTTATATCCTATACATATACATTGTTTATAGTTTTTCTACTTTTCAGCTTTAACATTACTATATAATTCCAATATGCAGCTTTCACTTATAGCACTCCATTTGATTGTATATATGTTCAGGGCCTCATTGTAGATTAAATGAGTTATATCGTAAAATAAAGTCTTTATTATTATTATTATTATTATTATTATTACTATATTCCTGTTCAAACTGTTACAAATTCCAAAACTGCTGGTGTAAAAAAAAACCGGGACACGCGCAATTTCGTTTCGTTGAGTAGGAATTTAGTCGAAATGAAATGTAAACCAAAACAGTAAATATGTTGTACATTTGTGGTAGTGAGTAGAAAAGACCGAACTTGGCATTGGAATATATTTATTTACTACTTTCAAACAATTGGTGATTCAATATGTACTAGCCGGACAGTACACCATGCATACATCAGACATGCACGCACGCATTTGAACATGAACTCGCTCGCCGATGCTCTGCAAGATACAATAACTACGCTTCCAAGTATTACTAAGGCTAATAAAAAGGCAAACAGATGACGTTGATGAAATGTGCGGACATTTATCTGGTCAGTCGTTGCTATTTTCGTGGTGATGTCATTTGCACGAGCGTTGGACACTGTATGATCTGCCTTACGTGCACGATCTAAAATATCTGATGCTATATCTGTCTTATTGGATTTATCGTCTCCATGAAATCCTCTTATGTCGTTTGGTATATTTCCCAGACACTTAATTGCGGGTCCTTTCTCGTTTTCTGTTGATCCAGTCTGGCTTGTATTGTCACGCCTTTGTATCAAGTTATTGCATTTGTCATTCTCACTTCTTCTTTTTGCGAGCAGTTCTTTTCTACCGGCATGGTTGTATGTATCTATGGCATTTGCGCAGCGTTGGTGAACGTTTGTTTTAACAATGGTTTTCACTACGCACGTTTCAATACCGTATTTGTCTTCTATCGTTGTGTTTATTGCATGTTTAACCGACCATTGTGTCATATTTGGATTTCCATAGCAACTAGCACACACTTTCTTTCTGTCAGGGCGTGTTGTTAATGCATCCGATTGATTAGGCAGTTTGCCTAATTCAGGTATTACACTAGTCTGTGTGTACTTAGCAATGTTGTGTTCTGGTAGAGTGGTACATTGTGACATTTGATGTATATCCACGCACGTTGTGGAAGAAACAGACACTTCTTTTGCATTGCTATTGGTGTAACCTTTCTGAGTAATGGGGCTTTCAGAGCGGGCATGTGTTGATCTAGGAATCGTTCGAGTTGATACAGAAGACGTGTGCTGTGATATAATTGGAGTTGTCTCCATGTATATGTCTGTTTTCGGCGATGCAACTGCACTGTAAGTAAGTGACGTTAACGGCTCGTTAATAACACCATAGTGTGATGTTGGATCCCTGCATGCATTTACTTTCAGTTGAGAACCTGCAGATCTACCAGTAGACCATTCCTTTCTAGATTGCTCCCTTACAGGCAACGATGATGCTACAGTCATTCTATTTCTTGGTAATAACGATTCTTTAATAGTCTCCATTCTTGGTGAAATTTGTGTATTATATCCGTTCAACTCTTTAAAAAGAACCCGAAGTCTTTCACTGAGAGGACTTCCAAAACTGTTTACTGTAGTGGAACTTCCAAAACCGTTTACTGTAGTGGGACTTCCAAAACTGTTTACTGTAGTGGGACTTCCAAAACCGTTTACTGTAGTGGGACTTCCAAAACTGTTTACTGTAGTGGGACTTGTATTGCATCGAGGTAATGGTGAAGACATGGTACTCCTCGCATAATGTTGCTCTGCTAGCCTTTCTCTGGAACAACTTATAGTATTAACTTCGACGTTAGCTCCAGTTAATACTCCAGTAGATCGAGAACTGTTGTCAATGTGTCGACTTGTTCGTAAGTCTTTTTTAACAGTATCCTCTCTGCGTCTAGGAGTGAATGAGTTATCAAATACAGCTTCTTTGGCTGTCCCATTTTCTTTAGTTTGATTAAACTTTGTCCGATCATGTAAACTGTCATCTAACATCCACTGTGTCTGGTTGTCAACCATTTTACAATATGTCTGAGAATATGTGCTAGTATCCGCAAAGTGGTGATCTGCCAGCCTGTACTTTAGACGATTTAACTGTGATGTAACAAGATGTATAAATCTGTATTTCAGTCCATATGTCTGTTTGTCCACGTTTTCGTCTGCTGCATTCATGGCTTCAATCGCTTTCTTTGTTTCCACCGGCACATCTTCTGAAATAAAAACAGTGGACCAACCATTAAAAAAGAACATGACATAAAAAAGACATAAATGTGTAGCATGGAGAGGAGAAGTAATAAGAACATGAGTCTAGTGAGGGTAATGATGAAATTAGGAATAGTGATGAAATTAGGAATAGTGATGAAATTAGGAATAGTGATGAAATTAGGGGCAGTCATGAAATGAAGAGTAGTGATGACATTAGGGACAGTCATGAAATGACGAGTAGTGATGAAATTAGGGGCAGTCATGACATTAGGGGCAGTCATGAAATGAGGAATATTGACGAAATGAGGAGTGGTAATGAATTGAGGAGCAGTGAGGGAATGAGAAACAATGGTGGAATGCAGAGTGGTAACGAACTGGGAGGTAATGAAGAGGTGTGATGGAGTGAAGAATATTGATAAATGGGGAGTTGGTGAGGGAATGAGGCGTAGTGATGGAGGGAAGAATATTGATAAACGGGGAGTTGGTGAGGGAATGAGGAGCATTGAATGATCGAGGTGTAGTATCTAGTAAGGGAATGAGGTGTAGTATCTAGTGAGGGATTGGGGTGTAGTATCTAGTAAGGGAATGATGTGTAGTATTTAGTGAGGGATTGAGGTATAGTATCTAGTGAGGGGTTGAGGTGTAGTAGCTAGCGAGGGGTTGAGGTGTAGTATCTAGTGAGGGATTGAGGTGTAGTATCTAGTGAGGGATTGAGGTGTAGTATCTAGTGAGGGATTGAGTGTGTAGTATCTAGTGAGGGATTGAGGTGTAGTATCTAGTGAGGGATTGAGGTGTGTAGTATCTAGTGAGGGATTAAGGTGTAGTAGCTAGTGAGGGAATGAGGTGTAGTATCTAGTGAGGGATTGATGTATAGTATCTAGTGAGGGATTGAGGTGTAGTAGCTAGTGAGGGATTGATGTGTAGTATCTAGTGAGGGATTGAGGTGTAGTATCTAGTGAGGGATTGAGGTGTGTAGTATCTAGTGAGGGATTAAGGTGTAGTAGCTAGTGAGGGAATGAGGTGTAGTATCTAGTGAGGGATTGATGTATAGTATCTAGTGAGGGATTGAGGTGTAGTATCTAGTGAGGGATTGAGGTGTAGTAGCTAGTGAGGGATTGAGGTGTAGTAGCTAGTGAGGGATTGAGGTGTAGTATCTAGTGAGGGATTGAGGTGTAGTATCTAGTGAGGGATTGATGTGTAGTATCTAGTGAGGGATTGATGTGTAGTATCTAGTGAGGGATTGAGGTGTAGTATCTAGTGAGGGATTGAGGTGTAGTATCTAGTGAGGGATTGAGGTATATCATCTAGTGAGGGATTGAGGTGTAGTATCTAGTGAGGGATTGAGGTGTAGTATCTAGTGATGGATTGAGGTGTAGTATCTAGTGAGGGATTGAGGTGTAGTATCTAGTGAGGGATTGAGGTATAGTATCTAGTGAGGGATTGAGGTGTAGTATCTAGTGAGGGGTTGAGGTGTAGTATCTAGTGAGGGATTGAGGTGTAGTATCTAGTGAGGGATTGATGTGTAGTATCTAGTGAGGTATTGAGGTGTAGTATCTAGTGAGGGGTTGAGGTGTAGTATCTAGTGAGGGATTGGTGTGTAGTATCTAGTGAGGGATTGATGTGTAGTATCTAGTGAGGGATTGATGTGTAGTATCTAGTGAGGGATTGATGTGTAGTATCTAGTGAGGGATTGATGTGTAGTATCTAGTGAGGGATTGATGTGTAGTATCTAGTGAGGTATTGAGGTGTAGTATCTAGTGAGGGGTTGATGTGTAGTATCTAGTGAGGGATTGATGTGTAGTATCTAGTGAGGGATTGATGTGTAGTATCTAGTGAGGTATTGAGGTGTAGTATCTAGTGAGGGGTTGATGTGTAGTATCTAGTGAGGGATTGATGTGTAGTATCTAGTGAGGGGTTGATGTGTAGTATCTAGTGAGGGGTTGAGGTGTAGTATCTAGTGAGGGATTGAGGTGTAGTATCTAGTGAGGGATTGAGGTGTAGTATCTAGTGAGGGATTGAGGTGTAGTATCTAGTGAGGGATTGAGGTGTAGTATCTAGTGAGGGATTGATGTGTAGTATCTAGTGAGGGATTGAGGTGTAGTATCTAGTGAGGGGTTGAGGTGTAGTATCTAGTGAGGGATTGAGGTGTAGTATCTAGTGAGGGATTGAGGTGTAGTATCTAGTGAGGGATTGAGGTGTAGTATCTAGTGAGGGATTGATGTGTAGTATCTAGTGAGGGATTGATGTGTAGTATCTAGTGAGGGATTGAGGTGTAGTATCTAGTGAGGGATTGATGTGTAGTATCTAGTGAGGGATTGAGGTGTAGTATCTAGTGAGGGATTGATGTGTAGTATCTAGTGAGGGATTGATGTGTAGTATCTAGTGAGGGATTGAGGTGTAGTATCTAGTGAGGGATTGAGGTGTAGTATCTAGTGAGGGATTGAGGTGTAGTATCTAGTGAGGGGTTGAGGTGTAGTATCTAGTGAGGGATTGAGGTGTAGTATCTAGTGAGGGATTGAGGTGTAGTATCTAGTGAGGGATTGAGGTGTAGTATCTAGTGAGGGTTGAGGTGTAGTATCTAGTGAGGGGTTGAGGTGTAGTATCTAGTGAGGGGTTGAGGTGTAGTATCTAGTGAGGGTTGATGTGTAGTATCTAGTGAGGGGTTGAGGTGTAGTATCTAGTGAGGGATTGATGTGTAGTATCTAGTGAGGGTTGATGTGTAGTATCTAGTGAGGGATTGAGGTGTAGTATCTAGTGAGGGATTGAGGTGTAGTATCTAGTGAGGGATTGATGTGTAGTATCTAGTGAGGGATTGAGGTGTAGTATCTAGTGAGGGGTTGAGGTGTAGTATCTAGTGAGGTAATCTAGTGAGGGATTGATGTGTAGTATCTAGTGAGGGGTTGATGTGTAGTATCTAGTGAGGGATTGATGTGTAGTATCTAGTGAGGGGTTGATGTGTAGTATCTAGTGAGGGATTGAGGTGTAGTATCTAGTGAGGGATTGATGTGTAGTATCTAGTGAGGGATTGAGGTGTAGTATCTAGTGAGGGATTGAGGTGTAGTATCTAGTGAGGGATTGGTGTGTAGTATCTAGTGAGGGATTGAGGTGTAGTATCTAGTGAGGGATTGATGTGTAGTATCTAGTGAGGGATTGAGGTGTAGTATCTAGTGAGGGATTGATGTGTAGTATCTAGTGAGGGATTGAGGTGTAGTATCTAGTGAAGGATTGATGTGTAGTATCTAGTGAGGGATTGGGGTGTAGTATCTAGTAAGGGAATGGGGTGTAGTATCTAGTGAGGGATTGAGGTGTAGTATCTAGTGAGGGGTTGATGTGTAGTATCTAGTGAGGGATTGGGGTGTAGTATCTAGTAAGGGAATGAGGTGTAGTATTAGTGAGGATTGAGGTATAGTATCTAGTGAGGGGTTGAGGTGTAGTAGCTAGCGAGGGGTTGAGGTGTAGTATCTAGTAAGGGAATGAGGTGTAGTATCTAGTGAGGGATTGAGGTGTAGTATCTAGTGAGGGATTGATGTGTAGTATCTAGTGAGGGATTGAGGTGTAGTATCTAGTGAGGGATCGAGGTGTGTAGTATCTAGTGAGGGATTAAGGTGTAGTAGCTAGTGAGGGAATGAGGTGTAGTATCTAGTGAGGGATTGATGTATAGTATCTAGTGAGGGATTGAGGTGTAGTATCTAGTGAGGGATTGAGGTGTAGTAGCTAGTGCGGTATTGAGGTGTAGTATCTAGTGAGGGATTGAGGTGTAGTATCTAGTGAGGGATTGAGGTATAGTATCTAGTGAGGGATTGAGGTGTAGTATCTAGTGAGGGAATGAGGTGTAGTATCTAGTGAGGGATTGAGGTATAGTATCTAGTGAGGGGTTGAGGTGTAGTAGCTAGCGAGGGGTTGAGGTGTAGTATCTAGTGAGGGAATGAGGTGTAGTATCTAGTAAGGGATTGAGGTGTAGTATCTAGTGAGGGATTGAGGTGTAGTATCTAGTGAGGGATTGAGGTGTGTAGTATCTAGTGAGGGATTGAGGTGTAGTATCTAGTGAGGGATTGAGGTGTAGTATCTAGTGAGGTATTGAGGTGTAGTATCTAGTGAGGGATTGAGGTGTAGTATCTAGTGAGGGATTGAGGTGTAGTATCTAGTGAGGGTTGAGGTGTAGTATCTAGTGAGGGGTTGATGTGTAGTATCTAGTGAGGGATTGATGTGTAGTATCTAGTGAGGGTTGAGGTGTAGTATCTAGTGAGGGGTTGATGTGTAGTATCTAGTGAGGGATTGATGTGTAGTATCTAGTGAGGGGTTGATGTGTAGTATCTAGTGAGGGGTTGAGGTATAGTATCTAGTGAGGGGTTGATGTGTAGTATCTAGTGAGGGATTGATGTGTAGTATCTAGTGAGGGGTTGATGTGTAGTATCTAGTGAGGGGTTGATGTGTAGTATCTAGTGAGGGATTGATGTGTAGTATCTAGTGAGGGATTGATGTGTAGTATCTAGTGAGGGATTGAGGTGTAGTATCTAGTGAAAGATAGATGTGTAGTATCTAGTGAGGGATTGGGGTGTAGTATCTAGTAAGGGAATGAGGTGTAGTATCTAGTGAGGGATTGATGTGTAGTATCTAGTGAGGGATTGAGGTGTAGTATCTAGTGAAGGATTGATGTGTAGTATCTAGTGAGGGATTGGGGTGTAGTATCTAGTGAGGGGTTGATGTGTAGTATCTAGTGAGGGATTGGGGTGTAGTATCTAGTAAGGGAATGGGGTGTAGTATCTAGTGAGGGATTGAGGTGTAGTATCTAGTGAGGGGTTGATGTGTAGTATCTAGTGAGGGATTGGGGTGTAGTATCTAGTAAGGGAATGAGGTGTAGAATTTAGTGAGGGATTGAGGTATAGTATCTAGTGAGGGGTTGAGGTGTAGTAGCTAGCGAGGGGTTGCGGTGTAGTATCTAATAAGGGAATGAGGTGTAGTATCTAGTAAGGGATTGAGGTGTAGTATCTAGTTAGGGATTGATGTGTAGTATCTAGTGAGGGAATGAGGTGTAGTATCTAGTGAGGGATCGAGGTGTGTAGTATCTAGTGAGGGATTAAGGTGTAGTAGCTAGTGAGGGAATGAGGTGTAGTATCTAGTGAGGGATTGATGTATAGTATCTAGTGAAGGATTGAGGTGTAATATCTAGTGAGGGATTGAGGTGTAGTAGCTAGTGCGGTATTGAGGTGTAGTATCTAGTGAGGGGTTGAGGTGTAGTATCTAGTGAGGGATTGAGGTATAGTATCTAGTGAGGGATTGAGGTGTAGTATCTAGTGAGGGGTTGAGGTATAGTATCTAGTGAGGGGTTGATGTGTAGTATCTAGTGAGGGATTGATGTGTAGTATCTAGTGAGGGGTTGATGTGTAGTATCTAGTGAGGGGTTGATGTGTAGTATCTAGTGAGTGATTGATGTGTAGTATCTAGTGAGGGGTTGATGTGTAGTATCTAGTGAGGGATTGATGTGTAGTATCTAGTGAGGGGTTGATGTGTAGTATCTAGTGAGGGATCGATGTGTAGTATCTAGTGAGGGATTGATGTGTAGTATCTAGTGAGGGATTGAGGTGTAGTATCTAGTGAAAGATAGATGTGTAGTATCTAGTGAGGGATTGGGGTGTAGTATCTAGTGAGGGATTGAGGTGTAGTATCTAGTGAGGGATTGATGTGTAGTATCTAGTGAGGGATTGAGGTGTAGTATCTAGTGAAGGATTGATGTGTAGTATCTAGTGAGGGATTGGGGTGTAGTATCTAGTGAGGGGTTGATGTGTAGTATCTAGTGAGGGATTGGGTGTAGTATCTAGTAGGGAATGGGGTGTAGTATCTAGTGAGGGATTGAGGTGTAGTATCTAGTGAGGGGTTGAGGTGTAGTAGCTAGTGAGGGGTTGAGGTGTAGTATCTAGTGAGGGATTGAGGTGTAGTATCTAGTGAGGGATTGAGGTGTAGTATCTAGTGAGGGATTGAGGTGTAGTATCTAGTGAGGGATTGAGGTGTAGTATCTAGTGAGGGATCGAGGTGTGTAGTATCTAGTGAGGGATTAAGGTGTAGTAGCTAGTGAGGGAATGAGGTGTAGTATCTAGTGAGGGATTGATGTATAGTATCTAGTGAGGGATTGAGGTGTAGTACTAGTGGGGATTGAGGTGTAGTATCTAGTGAGGGATTGAGGTGTAGTATCTAGTGAGGGATTGAGGTGTAGTATCTAGTGAGGGATTGAGGTGTAGTATCTAGTGAGGGGTTGAGGTGTAGTATCTAGTGAGGGATTGGGGTGTAGTATCTAGTGAGGGATTGAGGTGTAGTATCTAGTGAGGGATTGATGTGTAGTATCTAGTGAGGGATTGAGGTGTAGTATCTAGTGAGGGATTGATGTGTAGTATCTAGTGAGGGATTGGGGTGTAGTATCTAGTGAGGGAATGGGGTGTAGTATCTAGTGAGGGATTGAGGTGTAGTATCTAGTGAGGGGTTGATGTGTAGTATCTAGTGAGGGATTGGGGTGTAGTATCTAGTAAGGGAATGAGGTGTAGTATTTAGTGAGGGATTGAGGTATAGTATCTAGTGAGGGGTTGAGGTGTAGTAGCTAGCGAGGGGTTGAGGTGTAGTATCTAGTAAGGGAATGAGGTGTAGTATCTAGTAAGGGATTGAGGTGTAGTATCTAGTGAGGGATTGAGGTGTAGTATCTAGTGAGGGATCGAGGTGTGTAGTATCTAGTGAGGGATTAAGGTGTAGTAGCTAGTGAGGGAATGAGGTGTAGTATCTAGTGAGGTATTGAGGTGTAGTATCTAGTGAGGGATTGAGGTGTAGTATCTAGTGAGGGATTGAGGTGTAGTATCTAGTGAGGGATTGAGGTGTAGTATCTAGTGAGGGATTGAGGTATAGTATCTAGTGAGGGATTGATGTGTAGTATCTAGTGAGGGATTGAGGTGTAGTATCTAGTGAGGGATTGATGTGTAGTATCTAGTGAGGGATTGATGTGTAGTATCTAGTGAGGGATTGATGTGTAGTATCTAGTGAGGGATTGATGTGTAGTATCTAGTGAGGGATTGAGGTGTAGTATCTAGT
>CM026391.1:54057093-54106751 GCA_014843695.1 Archivesica marissinica | reverse complement strand
AATCACGAGGAGGCCCGTGCTATAGGAGAGATACCAAGACAACAGATAAGGGGAGGCCCATGCTATAGGAGAGATATTAATCACTCAGCCACGGGGAGGCCCATGCTATAGGAGAGATATTAATCACTCAGCCACGGGGAGGCCCATGCTATAGGAGAGATACCAAGACAACAGATAAGGGCTATAGTTGTATATCTGCCAAGGATGGTCAGTGTTGGACAATCTTAACAACATCGGTAGCTAAACCTGGTGTTGGTCAATAGTTCATACATTTCGTAAGGAATATGTTAGCCAGAGCAGTTATTAATGTCTCAATAAGCCATGTGGTAGATGTAAACTGAATCTGTTTAAGGGTGTCAATCATAGATCTGGGTCTAACAAATTTGAATGTTACAAGTGACAGTTTCATTATTGACAATATTAATACCATAGTGACTAAAGTAAAACTGTGTGTTTGTTTGCTTAAGTCATACGACGACTCTCCAGCTATTAATGGAGAGCAGTATTGCTGGCACGGACGAGCACCCTGGTAAATCAACAGTCCCACCACAAGTCAGCTGTATAGCTTTCTCACAGGAAATAATGCCAATACCTTGTGCAAAACCCCAATTTGCACGAAATATTTATTATTGTTATATATAAATAATAATGTATTATATAAATACATTAAACTGTTTCTATATATGGCCAAATGTTTACCATGTAATATATATATATTTGTTTTATGCATAATCGTCTGCTTTTATTTTCGCGCCTAAAATTATCAATCTCGCTTCGCGCGGGAAATGACTTAAGATGTTAGGCCTAATCTCAGTTTATCAAGGCCGTGGTTGCAGGTATAAAGAAGAAATGACATATCGTGACATATTGTGAAGGACACTATAATTTATATATGGAATATTGTGAAGGACACTAGGATTTATACATGAAGAATACAAGGGACTATTAATTAACGTGGGAAAACAGAAGTGCATGCGAGACAGTGTTAGAATTTGGAAATAAGTGAAAGACGTCAACGAATTATTAAATTAATGAAATGGATTAAATTATTGGAAATGTGCAAGCTTTGAATATGTGATAAATTATATATTGGATTAACGGACGAGACAGACTTCGGTAAGTACCAGTTTTCTTTTCATAGAGGCTTAATATTATCATTAAAATTATATTAGTGATTTACTTCCTTTTATTGAACTCAATTCTATAATACATTTGGAGATACATTCTGGGGATTAAAAATTTTGAAATAAAAAAATAAAATGGCTACAACTAGGAGTGCTAATAAGGAAACTGAGGGGCCGGTTCACCCCGACTTGCAGACAACAGGTGATGAGATATGGGACAAATTAATGAGACTTCCCTTCTTTAATCAGGCAAATCTGGAACGTCAGGGTGAGATTTATGAGAAAGAAAGAGAGAGGGAAAGAGAGAGGGAAGAGATAAAACAGAGAGAAGAAAGAGAGAGGGAAAGAGAAGAAAGAGAGAGGGAAAGAGAAGAGAAAGAAAGGGACAGGGAGGAAAGAATGCAAAGGGAGAAAATGCAGATGGAGATTCGCCTGAGAGAAATCCAGAGAGATCAGGAATCTCAGCAAAATAACCCCCTCCATACAGATAATAGGCCCTCTAAGACAAACATTTCTGTTCCTATTTGGACCCAGACTATGAGGCCAGATAAATTCTTCGCAACATGTGAGAGACTGTTCGAAGCTAGCCAGGTCGCCAAACAAACATGGGTGGGCCATATTATAGACAAGTTGTCCGACAAGGCCAGAAATATATATGCCACTCTTCCTGTCCAAGACGCTAATAATTACGATACCCTCAAGGCCGCCATCTTGGATGAATATAGACTCTCACCCACTGTATATAGAAAGAATTTCTTCTCTTGGGTAAAGAAACCTCAGCAGACATATTCCGAATTCATTAAGGAATTAAGGGAGCAAATGACTCTATGGACGGAGAACAATGATCCGAGCGAGGTCAACTGGATCGAGCTGCTCTTGAGATATAGATTCGATTCCCAGCTAAGTGATGAGCTTAATTTGTTCATTCTGGATAAGAAAGCATCTACTCTCCAGGAATGTATTTCCCTGGCTGATGAATATAACCTCCATCGCAGATTAGCGCCCAGGACACGGATTAATTCAAATCCGAATGTGAAACCCAGAGATACAGAACACCGACCTCCAGCCCCAAGGCCATATATCCCATCACCCATGTATCGACCCAATATTAGGATAGATAATTCCCAAGCTACCCATAGAACTCCCCGGATAGAAAAATATTGTAGTTATTGTAGGCGTAATGGCCACGGACGAACAGAGTGTTGGGCAGATCCCAATTCACCTAGGTACAGGGGTACTAGAAACCTAGCAAACGGACACCAAGTGTCAAACACTACTCATAGTTCAGCCTTTATAACCAATGAGCCAGTGAACTCATGTGAAAATACCGAGATGGTAAATCCATTACTTGCCAAATATACAGGTCAAGCACGCATAAATAATAACACCGCACAAGTGACGTATTTGAGAGATTCAGGTGCGACAATTAGTTTATTGTCGGCTACTGATCAGACCGCTGATCATTTAGAATACACAGGTGAACGGGTAACAATCCGCGGTGTCAATTATATCCCTGGTAATTATCCGATAGCAAAGATTAGCGTCGATTGTCCAATATACCAAGGAACATTGAAGGTGGCTGTATTAAAACACAGATGCACCGCGGGGGTGGATCTTATAATAGGTAACGACTGTGAAACTGCCCCTGTCACTGATTTGATTACCTGTGGCGTGGTTACACGCTCAAATAAGAAAATTATCCCGTTTGATGAAATTGTCACGTCCAACCCAGACTCAGAAAACACGACCGATACAAATCACAATGTCTTACCTTTTCGGAATACAATTGAGATCAATTCCCCCTCTGAGAAAGCCAGTACAGTTAAACCCCAAAATATTCCCTCTATTGACGATTTGAGTCCTGATAAATTATTGCAAGAACAGAATAATGACCCGACCTTAGCACCCCTCTGGGAAATGGCTCAAGAAGGAACACCTATTCGGCAAGGATATTACATCCAGCTCGAACCCCGACTACTTATGAGGAGAGAACAACCTCAAGACACGTCCAAAGTTCGACCCTGGAAAATATATGATCAGGTGGTAGTTCCACGGGGATTCCGTGATCATATAACGGGACTCGCCCATGACAGTTTAAGTACGGGACACCAGGGACCTAGTAAGACCCTGAAGCGCATTAAGCGCCGCTTCTTTTGGCCGGGAATCCGCGCAGATGTTAAACGATTCTGCCATAGCTGTGGGCCGTGCCAGAGAGCGGGTAAGGGACAGAAAGCCACTGTAGCCCCATTGAAACCCCTGCCCATTATATCCCAACCATTCAAATTTATATCCGCTGATTTCGTTGGACCCATGAAGAAAACTATAAATGGGAACCAGTATATCTTGAATTTTATTGATCATGCCACTAAATATACGGAATCTTTCCCATGCGCCGCAGCGACAGCTGTTAATGCACAAAAAGCCCTGATCGAGATAATATCTCGACATGGAAAACCCCAGACCCTGTTGACTGACCGAGGAAGCGCTTTCATAGCTGAAACATTCACACGCTTCCTAGCCGAGCACGATATACGTCACTTAACTAGCACGAGTTACAGGCCTCAAACCAACGGATCAATAGAGAAATATAATGGTACATTGAAAACCATGCTTAGAATCCTTGGGGAGAACTCTTTATCGTCTTGGGATGAGATGCTACCCTGGCTATTATTTGCATATAGAAGTGCAGAGCACTCTAGCACAGGATATTCTCCCTTCTACCTTCTATATGGGCGCGAACCTAGAGATAATCTAGATTCCACTTATGATCTCTGGGCTAGAAATGAGCGGGATGAAGGGATCCCCATAAATAACTATGTACAAGAATTATGTCATAGATTAGCTGAAGCGTTACGTGACGCCAGCGAGAATGCACAACAGGCCGCAGATGGTCGTAAAACAAAGTATGACAGAAGTAAGAAAGCGAAAATGCGTGTATTCCAGCGTGGTGAATTAGTGTTAGTACGATTACCGTTAAAAGGTAATAAGCTGAAAAATGCCCTCCAGGGACCGTATCCGGTACACGAAAAGGTAGCGTCGCATACCTATATTATATACATGCCTGATAAGAGAGTAAAATACCGTGTTATGCATGTAAACCAGTTGAAGCCCTGGACAGGTAGGGAGGAGGGTGCAGCTCTAGCTGATAGTAGTCCGGTGTATGAGTCCCAAGACCCTACCCTATTAGATTACCAAGCCCCTACGGACATTGAGAAAGAATTCGATCCTTGCAGTCCTCTTGAATCTGTACCTAAGAAAACCTGGCCGGATATCAGTCATTTAAACCCAGACCACAGGGACGATATTAGTCAGTTATTTGACCGTTACCCCCGTTTATTCTCTGGACAACTGGGACGTTTCCACGATGTTACCCATGATATTGATGTGCAAGGTGCTTCACCCGTAGTCCAGCCTTACTACCGCATGTCTCCAGAAAAGAAACAAATATTAAAAACTGAGCTAGATCAAATGTTGGAGTTAGGAATTATCCGCCCTAGCAGAAGCCAGTGGGCCTCTCCCATAATATTGGTACGCAAATCAGACTCAGAATGGCGACCATGTATTGATTATCGGAAAATTAATGACCTGACTCGAGGAGAAGCCTTCCCCATCCCGAGATTAGACGATCTCATTGATCAGGTCGCAGGTTCGAGTCTGATATCAATTTTAGATCTTAATAAAGGTTACTGGCAGATTCCGCTAACCCCTCGAGCTAGTGAAATTGCAGCGTTCATAACCCCCTGGGGCTTGTTTGAACCATTAACTCTCCCATTTGGTTTAAAAAACGGTGGAGTTACCTTCCAGAGGGCCATAAACGAGATAATCGCTCAATCCCCGACAGAACCCATCCGTGATAGATTTGCCGACGCATATCTGGATGATATTGCTGTTCGATCCAATTTATGGTCACAGCACATAAATCACTTGGATTGGACATTTCATAGACTAGAGGATAGTGGTGTTACTTTGAATCCGAAGAAGTGTAAAATTGGGTCTGGAACAGTCAAGTACTTGGGACATGAATTAGGGTCGGGAAAAATCAAACCAATTTCCAGCAAGGTTGAGTGTATTAGTAATATCTCTCCCCCACAGACCAAGAAACAATTACGAGGATATCTGGGATCAGTAGGATTTTACAGGAAATTCATTCCCCAGTTCGCTGAGATCGCCGCTCCCCTGACTGACTTATTAAAGGGCAAGCGATCAGGGAACATCATAACTCAGTGGAGCGATAAACATCAACTTGCTTTCGAATCCTTAAAGAAAGCTTTAACCAATAAACCCATACTGAAGGCCCCTGACTTTAACCAAGAGTTCGAACTCTATACTGATGCTTCCGATTTGGGAATTTCGGCTGTACTGACTCAGACCGTTGACCAAGTACCACACCCAGTAGCATTTTATTCCCGAAAACTTATTCCACGAGAGAAAAACTACTCTACAATAGAGAAGGAATTATTAGCTATAGTGGCCGGTATCGAACATTTTCGCATATATGTAAGCACAAGCAAAACAATAATTAATTCAGATCATAATCCCCTTGTATGGTTAAGTAGGTCGAAAACGTCCAATCAACGCCTCTTAAGATGGGCACTGTGTCTCTCAGAATTTAATCTGACCATTAAACATATCAAAGGGACTCAAAATGTTCTAGCAGACTTTCTCAGTAGAGTTCAATGACTGTGATGTTTGACTTAGTAAATGTACTTGGTATTATTTCAGTTGTTCAGTAAATAGTTATTGCCTCTATGATTAGAATGTTGGTACCTAGCGAAAGAAATGCTATTTTAGGACATATGATGTATTGATATTATGATTGTTTTCTACTGTATATTCAAAGGAATGAAGATTTGTAAATCGGCCGATAGCGGGCGATGTCAAACTTCTCCCCGGGTAGGGAGGATTGTGCAAAACCCCAATTTGCACGAAATATTTATTATTGTTATATATAAATAGTAATGTATTATATAAATACATTAAACTGTTTCTATATATGGCCAAATGTTTACCATGTAATATATATATATTTGTTTTATGCATAATCGTCTGCTATTATTTTCGCGCCTAAAATTATCAATCTCGCTTCGCGCGGGAAATGACTTAAGATGTTAGGCCTAATCTCAGTTTATCAAGGCCGTGGTTGCAGGTGTCCAGTTATGTAATACAAAGGCACCGAACTGGTTTGATGGTGTAATATTAGATAACATAACAGATGTTTAGGAATAACAGATGTTTTAGGAATTGTTATATCATATATACACTGATTCAATTATGTATATAAGAAATGGATTTTATTAACATAGATCAGACACACTAGAGCCTAACTCCAGGAGCGAGAAAGGTCGTGATCTCAATCTAGTATATAGAACATATAAACTGTATTTATGATACTTAGATATTATGGACATTATAAGAAATATAACTTATAAAGATTTGTCGAATAATTAAATTGTTCAGCCACAGAAGAAACATAGAGTTTCGGCGAACCATACCAGGTGATTAAAAGTTAATCTAATCAGAAACAGTGATTAGATTATAGTGATATTGAGTAATGACGGATTAGAAAGATTGGATGTTAAATATACTGTGTAAGCGCATAGTCGGCTCACACAAATGGATTGTTAAATAAGCTTTTAATGATACGATGTATATATATATAGATCACTGATTATATATATATGGATATTTCTGATGCCAATTTAAACAAGATATTATATAGAAGAAATGTAATACTGTGTTGAGTTATCATTAATACATATAATAACGAAGAAACCCCCTAGACAACTCCAGCGAGTCTACAATAGGATAGACCCTGGTAAGAGCCGTAGCAACCGAGACATATTATTACGAGAAGAAAAAGGAGAGTTTGCGACAACCTCAAGAGGTACTTTTATTTTATATTTTATTTCGTTTAATCATATTTTATTGCTCGATTCATTTTACATATACATGTGAATATAAAATATTATCGATATATACATCGATATAGTTTGCCTGGTCAGTCAAATACATATATTTAACACCGATACTATTAATTGGGCCGTATTGAGATTCTGAACATATCAACATGCCATTTGGCTAGAAGTTAAAAAGTGAAAAATCGACAGACTGGAACCCAGGCTAATAAAACATGACAAATTAAATAAAGGCAAACGGAACAGACGGATATGTAGTCCAGTGGTAACACGCTGGACTGGTAATCCAGGGATCGCAGGTTCGATTCCCCGTCTGATCCTAATAAAATTAACAGTCTTTCAGATGGGACGTTAAACCGAGGTCTCGTGTCGGTGCTTTACACCGTGCACGTAAAAGAACCAGAGGAGATTCTGGAATGGGTCTCTGTCTGTATCATGCACTATCCTCCAAAATCTAAAATAACTAATCTCTTCAGGAGGCGTCGCTCATATGGGCAACCGGTAGCGAC
The DNA here is from genome assembly GCA_014843695.1 of Archivesica marissinica. Classification (NCBI taxonomy): domain Eukaryota; kingdom Metazoa; phylum Mollusca; class Bivalvia; order Venerida; family Vesicomyidae; genus Archivesica; species Archivesica marissinica. The sequence goes on along the minus strand of CM026391.1, from coordinate 54,099,203 downwards.
GATAAATAAACGTAAAAAAAAAAAAGGCAAACGGATCAGGCCACAAGTTCTAGCAGCATTAGTTTCGAACCTACAGCGGTGTGGGTCAAGTGATTTTAAGTCATCGACAGTTACCACTCAGCAACTGATGAATCGGGAAGAAAGAGAAACTTTAAAATTTATATATCTCGGTCTTCCAAAACAGATGAAAATAATTATACTAGTACATAGCTTTGCTGTTTTTCGTACTAAATTATAGTTAATAAGAATGTAATGTCACATACCTAGTTTTTCCGCGATTCCCTGTTCCGACGTTGGTCGGGACATCAAATAACCAATATTGCGCGCTCTAATAAAATAGATGTCGTTAGTTTATCCACTCTACTTATTCTCAGTTGTCACACGGTCGCTTTGGGTCGACGTCAATGACGTCGGGATTCGTTACCATTGTTGACGTCATCAATAGACTGTGTTACGATGCCTTCGTCAGACTGGCACATTTTCTCTGTATGTATACATCGCATAATATAATAACAATAATAATATATAGTAATATTAATAATAATAAGGTGATAATAATCAAATATATATAATAGTGCTTACGGCCTATACCCGTATATCTAAACGAATCCATGATTCCGGCGGTCGTGCTCCCTAAAGTGAATTCTGCAGTTAATATTTTCGCCAATCAGCTTCTTCCCTTAGAACGCATACATCGCCAATGTGCAAAATAGATCCAGTCTGTTTGCAGAAGTACATAGACTTATGCAGTTTGGGAATCTAACCAATAGAAAACATAATAGACCAGAGACAAATTATACCGGTCTACTTTATACCTTTGATTTGCAGGCAAGATACATGGCCCACTCTGGAGCTTTGTTGTACAACGTCAATCTGTTATGGTGGAGACGACAGTCCACGTTTCCTGGGTAGAAACCAGCCTAAGGCACGATATTTGCCACTTCTGTATTATTACACGAAGCGTAAACTACCCTGATTAGTTGCACCTTTACGACAGGTAGGCTGCATGCGCTCGTACATGTACATCTTTACTTTCGGATTTGGTTACCTCCATACTTCCTCAAATATGATAACATGATCGTCTCCTTCGAAAATAGGCAATTGGAAAACAGAAAATTGGAAATTAACGCACATATATAATGGCGGCTAAGAAGTTATGTACAACGAATTAACAAATGCTCTCCTTCTTTGCTTAAAGCGACACTACATCAATGAAAATGAAAATTTCTGTAGAATGTAATTTCCTATTATATGGTATAATTGTTTCCCAAATATTTGCCTCAAATTCTGAGTATTTCAACTAATAAACAAACGCGGTTTGTTTACATAACAAAATAATGTAAATAGGGTCAACATCCATGCGTAATACAACGCGTGTCTTCTGAATGATGCATAGTACAGATTTATCGTTATATGAAATCCTACTTTCAATTTTGAAAGTTTGTAGATCGCAAAAACACTGTTGTTTATTGATTCAATGTTAGTGTTCGAATGTATTCGGAAGAATTTGTAGTAGCAATGCATTTATAAATACATGAAAAATGCATTGTATTTGCTTTTTGCGATGCAATGTCGCTTTAATATAAAAATGGTCGATATCTGAATTATCTGGAAAACATTTAAAGTTTGATAGGCCTATGCTTGGGATCTGTTTACCATTCCATATGACTTCAAGAATTCAGGAGGTCATTTGTGCGTTATCTATTGTTACTCGCGACGTCTTCGATTTAATAGACAATGAATTAGTATACGCAATTGACACATTCACCACGTGGCACATTCAATCCCGTCCTCTCCTACTATAGGTCGTCACATAGTTCACAACAGGCGACAATCACATTTCTGTACCGTTGTTTTCAAGAACGGTTCGCGTTGTACGCATGGGGAGGTTATATTAAACATGTACAACTCAATCAAAATTATCAAAATATGGGACCAAAGAGAGCAAAAGTCAAACATAATCAAGTTGAAAAATTGCAGACGCTGTGTCGGATACATATTGAGGTTAGTAGATACAAGCCCGGAACCTGATAATTAGTCCAACACTGACATGACTCGGCATTAAAATACGCAAGACATAATTTACCGTGTTTAAATCTGCAGCAGCAAACGGCTGTTTAGCAGGTAATGTCAAACGCACGGTCATTTGTTGCCCAACTCATTTGCTTCTAGATTGTATTCGTGCACTGTGCAAGTATAAGCATAGCATTGCAGTTGTATCAGTTTGCTTATATATTTACCATGTTTATAATTGTATTATATAAATAAGCAATAAAATATGATTAAACTAAACTACGGTCATTACACTAGCATGTTTGTACGTTTGTGACGTCATTTACGCTTTCTAAAATATAACACAAATTATCTTTGCCCATTTTAGATATTTTGGTATTATTATAATAGAACTAATATTTGTATTTGCGTTATTTATAGTGGAATAAAACATGGTCTGGAAAATGTGGCGTTCTGACGCGTAGAAATTAACAACTCGGGTCGTAGGCCTAAATCGTTAATTTCGGTGCTCAGAACGACAAACAATGTTTTATTCTCTCCAATAAATAACTGAAATACAAATGTATTATTTCTTAATTGAATGGTTGGCTGTTGTATCATTGTAGGCTATATATAAGCATCTGTCTTTTAACATTTTATTATTTTAATCTTGTATCTACATTTTCCAGTCATATTTCTTTTCATATTCTATAAAAAAAATATTTAGCAGAGCGAGGTTTCGATCCTCGGACCTCTGGGTTATGGGCCCAGCACGCTTCCACTGCGCCACTCTGCTAACGTTACATATTGGGAATTATATTTCTATCAGTATAAAGTGTAGTTTCGTTCTAATATATTTTGGAAATTAATTCATAATTATTTAATGTGTGCGTCTATGCATCAGTGGTTACTTTAACGTATTGATACAGACAGATACAGATATAATCTTCTGACTTTAAAACATCATTTAATGTCCTGTACCCATTTACTATAACCTACGTGCCAGTAAATTGTGACGTAAATTATGGTTCGAATCTAATTGGTACGAAACATACTGAAGAGTAATCCAGCTAAACATTCTAGAGAAAAACAATGTTTGTTTCGCTTTCTTTCTTACACACTATAAGCACTAGGTACTGATTTATATTAAACATAGAATAACAATATAATGCGTGTATCTGTCTTTCGACTATATATTTTTACAGAAACTCATTTCCCAGTGAATCAGAAGTTAGTTGTGTAATCGGATAAGACAGTAGCCGGTTACATTGTTTTTAAATGGCCATAGTGTTTTCTATGTATGGTAAAGCTTTGTGACCGACCTAGGCCTCTTAATAACAGTGTGACCAGCTCATGTGCCTCTAATTTGAATGATGAAAGCACAAACTACACAGTTTTAAATTTAGAATCTTTAGTTGTTTGTTGAGTTGTGGAACAACCTATGATCGGCCTAAAAGCCACATATCATGGCCAGTAAAAATAGGTAACGGACTTGTCGTATATTATTACATTCGTGAAAACAACTTTCAAAAAACTGTTGTATACAGTTTAGCGTAATCACATGACCTTGCTGCTCAATTCATCGCAACCACACGTGTTTACCAACTTACCATCATGACTATCAATGTTTTCAACTGTTACAATATTTCAGAACTGAAAGAAGTTGCTGTCAAATATATGCTGACATTCCATTTGAAGATCAGTTTCTGGCTGACGTCATGATTGTTTAAGAAAAGTACTGGTAAGCACAATACGGGGCTATGTAGAGCATCTCCAGTTGTACATACATGCTATGCAGAAATAGCACAATCCAGGGTTCCCTTTATCTGAATTTTTGTATGCGCCACTTCTGTCGCCAACTGAAAAAAACTGGAGCCAATTTGAAAAACTGAAAGCTATATATCACAGATAAATATTTGAAGTCATGTATTTGACTAAACATTTTGCACCAAAAATAAAACGAAACAAAATAAGTTGCACCATTTCGACAATTCATAAAATTTAGCACCAGTATTTCTTTTTTGTTGCAATTGGCGACCAACAGCGAGAACCCTGCAATCACAGAAGATATATTTGACCTTGGTATGTTTTGCCTTTTGGTCACAAAATTAGGCCAACTATGTTTTGGAGAGCAAAAAAGTTACTATAGATGTGGTAGGGTTCGGATTCTGGGGGATCAGTAAAATGACAACACCCTATACGATTCATCACTCTATTCAATCTCCGTAGACAACAAGGCTCTCGAATGCTTTGGTTCTACAATACACACATTAAGAATAGGATTAAAACATATGCGTCATATAAATATATAATAGATGATTTGCGGTGCTTGGGTTAACAACAACAACATATTATATACTCTCGTCAGGTTCGTGGTTCGTAGTAACGCTTACTCTTACTTTAATATATATAAGACATCCGTAACGCAGAGGTAATCTATGTTACATCCATGTCTCTGATGAAACATAGACATATGCAACATAGACCTATGCAACATAGACAAATGCAACATAGACATATATAACATAGACCAATACAATATAGACCAATACAATAACTTACGCAGAGATATGGTCTCTGTAACACTTCTCGCTATTCTCCACCGTCCGCAACACATTCAACCACTCACTCACTGGTGCCGATGACAACTGTAAATAACATGCGTCTGTTAAGTTATGTGCAATGATGAGGTTTGATATACCGACAGCCAGGACCAAGGGAAAAGACTCAAGGACCAACGACAAAAAGGACTAACTGAACCGAACCCGCGTACAACATAATGAACCCAATACTACAGCGTACAAATCAACCAATTCAATATCTCACGCATATCTATATATACCTGAATAATACTTTTGAAGTCTTCTATGATAACTATATTATAAAATGCTCTCTTTATAATAAGACATCCGACTATCATACGATATTGGAAGTGACTGCATTGGAATACCACAGTACATATCGATCATACACGTATCCTCGAGTTAAACTCGCTACGCACGGTTGCGTCCCACTGACCATTACACATTGTGTATATCTACAAGGAATAATTGGTTTAAAGTATGGAGGCTAAAACGGACCCTACTACATAGATACAATAAATCTTGAAAAAAAACTCTAGAAGCTCTAGATAGTTACCTATAGCATAACTGTAAAATATTGACAAAAACTGTTCATTCCTTCTGGTCGATATAACGAAACTAAATAATCTATTGTTTTAGCATTCAGTACTTAATCATACCTTTTCAAACTTTTCTAAACATCATAATTGAGCCAATATTTAATTTAATAAAAGGGAGCTTGGTGACTTGTGTTTACGTTTATTTATCATCGCTACCGGTTGCCCATATGAGCGATGCCTCCTGAAGAGATTAGTCATTTTAGATTTTTGGAGGATAGTGCAATGATACAGACAGAGACCCATTCCAGAGTCTCCTTTGGTTCTTTTACGTTCACGGTGTACCACACGGTTTACTTTACTTAATATATGACCCAGGAATTATGACCATAGGCCAAAAATATGTTTGTGTCCTGTGCGGTGTACAGCACCGACATGAGACCACTGGACTACATTTTTGATGTCTAGTTTCAAAGTATTTGTTTTGGGTCTATTTCATCTAGCATATTTTAGAAGCCATTGCCCCACTATGTAAGTAAATCAATACACAGAAAGAATCTCGCAATTCCAGTCTGATATTAATTTTATGTGTGTTTTACATTTATTTATCGTCGCTACCGGTTGCTCATATGAGCGACACCTCCTGAAGAGGTCATTTTAGATTTTTGGTGATATTAATTGAATTCAATGACCATTTTTGTTTGACAGTTTTCTTCACCTTTGTGTTTGAAGCTGTTGTGGTTATCCAGAGTGTAAACTAATGGGAATATTACGAATGTTAATGATTCTTATTCTAAATTCTTATTGTTGAAATCTGAACGATAATCTGCAATAAATGTCTCTGATTGTGGGGGCAGAGTGGTTACTGTCTTCCATTTGATTTGTACAGACAGGGCTAGCTGTGGAGCATTGTCATACAAAGTCAGTCGTGTTGTTGGGGAGAAGTCCACACACATTTCCTGGGTAGAAACCAGTAACCAATTCTCATACCTTCGCAGCGACCGACAACTTTCTCAAATATCAATTACCTCTGATACTCAGTCAGGTAAGGAGCGAACCAACGGCCCTAATAATATCGGTGAAAGATGAGTACTTACAACGGCATGCTAGGCCACTTGGCGACGGAGCCTTTAAATCACTTGCCCCGTACAGCTGTAGGTTTGAATCTGGTGTTGAATTCTTTCATGTGAGGAAGATAATTATATCCAGTTGGCTTGTGGAAGATCAGTGATTCTACCCGGGCTGCACATCTTCACCTGAATTACTGCTTGAAGGGGCAGCCGGGGTCATCCTCTATCAATAATAGTACTGATGTACTTGATAATGGTACATTGTATTTTACGACTAGCATTATCTGAGGCTACATGACGGGTACATTTGCGACTAGCATTATCTGAGGCTACATGACGAGTACATTTACGACTAGCATTATCTGAGGCTACATGACGAGTACATTTGTGACTAGCATTATCTGAGGCTACATGACGAGTACATTTGAAGATAGATGTCAAATTGTTTGCAGTATGTTTCACTATTTTAGCTTGTATACATATATTCTCATTTTAAAATAGAGGCTGCTGTGGCAACATCCAATTGCAGATGTGATAGCCAAGGGCACATAACACTTTCTCTTCCCTAATTTAGATTGATTAAGAGTTGTTTCCCGTGAGCCAAATTTATTATGAAATGACGACCCTCTTGCCGAGATCACCAGTACTGACTGTATCAGTGGTGAGGGGGTGTGGGTACCTCACACCTACCTGTACTGTACCAGTTGTGAGGGGGTATGGATACCTCACACCTACCTGTACTGTACCAGTGGTGAGGGGGTATGGGTACCTCACATCTACCTGTACTGTACCAGTGGTGAGGGGGTATGGGTACCTCACACCTACCTGTACCAGTGGTAAGGGGGTATGGGTACCTCACATCTACCTGTACTGTACCAGTGGTGAGGGGGTATGGGTACCTCACACCTACCTGTACTGTACCAGTGGTGAGGGGGTATGGGTACCTCACATCTACCTGTACTGTACCAGTTGTGAGGGGGTATGGGTACCTCACACCTACCTGTACTGTACCAGTGGTAAGGGGTTATGGGTACCTCACACCTACCTGTACTGTACCAATAATTAACTGTTTCATAATTCTTGGTATATGTTCTCCCAAGAAGAATTTCTATCAAACAGTCTTATTCCAGCTTGGCTACTCAGTGGGCGGGATTGATTTTCTCTATCATATGTCATACTTATCATCGAATGGGCCCCAAGTATTGAAATATCTTATCAGATAATAAATATAGGATCTTACACGAGTAGTGAATTCCTACCATATTTTATGAAATGTGTTTTGGAATCTTGCTATTAAGCGAGCCTTTTAATAGAACTAGCTTCATGAAATATTGTATTCAATCACCAAGAGGTTTTTTAAACTATATTTATTTTACAACGATTGCGAACCAATTTTCAACTATTTATATTAATCACTCTCGTTTGCGCGGGTGTAAAGCGTAAATGTGGTCATTCGTGTGGGTGGAAACCGGAGTACCCAAAGAAAACCCACCTGTCTGATCTTGCGACCATCGTACCACCTCACATACTTCCCGGTTCGAGGATCGAACCTGGGTTGCATTGGTGAGAAGCGAGCATGTTAACCACTGCTCTAATCGGACAGCCAGTGTCACCAAGAGTGTACCATAAGATCATATTTATCACATTACCACAGTAGCAACAACCATACATTTGAAGAAAAAATATGTTTCTGTTTGCGAGTATATTTTTGAGCCATATTACATACGCCGTAGTAAATAGTCCCTGATAATCAAACAACTTTACGCAAACAGCCAACACAATATTTTTAATCACTGTATACCACTAGTGCATATCTTAACATTTTATTGATCAAGAAGTTGATTTTCAACAAATAAAGCATGAGTGTCACTGTGTGTTTTACGTTTATTTATCGTCGCTACTGGTTACCCATATGAGCGACACCTCCTGAAGAGATTATTCATTTTAGATTTTTGGAGGATAGTGCAATGATACAGACAGAGACCCATTCCAGAGTCTCCTCTGGTTCTTTTACGTGCACGGTGTACAGCACCGACACGAGACCTAAAGTATGAACACAAACATGTATATATTGAATGCCCATTATAAGCTGTCAATGTCATGACCAATCAGAATCCTTCCAGGTGTTGTTAACAACAACAACAACAACAACGTGTGGAAATATAAATTTTTTTGTCATGGCTGTATTACACTGAATACAAGCAAAGTTATGTGATAATATTGAATAATACATTAATAAATGAATAGATTTTAGATCTTCACTTGCTGGTATATGAATGTTATGTTATAACCATAGAATAGTTTTGGAGTCCTGAACGGTCGCGTTTTAAACATCACGTTATAAAGTTGGATCTTATCGTGTAAAAAAACTTGTTTTCAGCCAACACTACTGGGCTATGTAGATTTTACTGTTTACTTGTTCAAATATGGTAGATGTTAAATAAATATTAGAGAACTCAACTATACAAGAAGTTGAAGAACACTTGACAATATTTGGGAACACCCCTTATATCACAAACTGATGTTTGCTGGGCTAATAATAATATGTATATATATCTGTTCGCATAGCGCTGTGGTTAGTGCACTCGCTTCTCACCAATGCAACCCGGGTTCGATCCTCGGACCGGGAAGTATGTGAGATGCTAGTACGGTGGTCGCCAGATCGAACAGGTGGGTTTTCTCTGGGTACTCCAGTTTCCTCCCACACGAATGACCACATATACGCTTTCATCCGCGCCAACGAAAGTGATTAATATAAGTTGTTAGAAGTTGCTTCGCCATCGTTGTAAAATAAATAACGTTTAAAGTTTATATATCTCTAGATATATACTTCACCGATATTTGCATTTTATTGAGGGTGGAGTGCTATTTGATGGCCAGACTGATTGGCATTTCAATATTTGAGAGGCACTGCATCATTTTATTTTAATTTATTTGTTCAGCACACAGATTTACGTCAATGGATATTGGGATGTTATTATCCTTTTATTAAAGAACACTGAAGTGGAAGTCGTGATAGCGCAGTGGATGCGCGTTCGCTTCAGGTGCGAAAGGTCCGAAGTTCGAGCCCCACTGGAGCCGTTACAATTGTGCCCTTAGGCAAGGCATTTAAATTCCACGTTGCCTCTTCTCTCTCCCTCGTGGCGATGGATTCCATCAGGAATGAGGTCTCGAGAGTGATTTATATATGTTGAAATAACTTGTTTCGCAATCGAGCTAAAATAAATTTGTATAAACTAAAGAACACTGATGCAGTTTGAATGATTAAATAAACAAGACGTTAGAATAATATTTGCTGTGATAATACCCGTATATATGGCACGATAAACAAGACGTTAGAATAATATTTGCTGTGATAATACCGTATATATGGCACGATAAACAAGACGTTAGAATAATATTTGCTGTGATAATACCCGTATATATGGCACGATAAACAAGACGTTAGATATATTTGCTGTGATAATACCGTATATATGGCACGATAAACAAGACGTTAGAATACTATTTGCTGTGATAATACCCGTATATATGGCACGATAAACAAGACGTTAGAATAATATTTGCTGTGATAATACCCGTATATATGGCACGATAAACAAGACGTTAGATATATTTGCTGTGATAATACCGTATATATGGCACGATAAACAAGACGTTAGAATACTATTTGCTATATATGGCACGATAAACAAGACGTTAGAATACTATTTGCTATATATGGCACGATAAACAAGACGTTAGAATACTATTTGCTATATATGGCACGATAAACAAGACGTTAGAATACTATTTGCTGTGATAATACCCGTATATATGGCACGATAAACAAGACGTTAGAATACTATTTGCTGTGATAATACCCGTATATATGGCACGATTATGGAATGGCTGAAACAAATAGAAATAGAAATAAATAGGTAGTATCTCGTGTATAGCATAGAGACAATGTGTCGTCTTCTTTCTGTCCTTCCTTCTATCTGTCCGTGCACGAGTTTGTGTGTGTATATTAAAGCTGTTATTCCTAGTTTTCCGTGGATTTGCACCAAACTTGTTGCGAAGCGTCACTTCGGTGTTGTTACGAAAATATTTAGCATCTGCTTCCGCTCCTAGACAGTATTAATGGGTAACTTTTGAATATCATACTCATTATAAATCCATTATTACCCAGAAGGGGCTCAGTAAACAAATTAAATCAAAAGACATTTTAAATGTAAAAATAATAAAATCCTTTTTGACTAACTGTGTTACAAACACATTATCCCGAATTTGGATGAAAACATGAATAAATTGTTCTATCGTTTATTAAACTTTTATAAAATGTTCTATGGTTAAACTAAAATGTTCCATTGTTTATAAAACCAGAATAAATGCTTTACTTTATAAAGCCTAAATACAGTCAAACCTGTGTTGGTGGTCATCTCCATTAAGCAGCGAACCTGTATTAAGCAGCCAGTTTTTAGATTACCAATGTGGTGTTTTATTATACTTTTGACCTCTATTAAGCACTTTCTGTGGTTCCCTTGGCTGGCTGCTTAAAACAGGATTAACTGTCCAATTAGCGCAGTAGTTGGCACGCTCGCTTCTCTCCAATGCAACCCGGGTTCGATCCTCGGATCAGGCAGAATAGGAGATGATATGGTAGTCGCCAGATCGGACAAGTGTGTTTTCTCGGGTACTCGGGTTTCCTCCCAAACAAATGACTACATTTATGCTTTCATCTGTGCCATTTAACGTCATTAATATAAGTTGTTAAAGCTTGTTTTGCCATCATTGTAAAATAAATAAAGTTTAAACTTTAACACAGAATTGACAGTAATCGGTCTATTTTGCACATTTACGCAGTCCCTATATTTGTAACAGAGCTGTCATTTAGACTATGAATTATTATGCCCTAGTTTGAACATAATCCTCTTGCTTACTGTTATTCCTGTTCTCATAATGGGTTATAAATACGGGTAACGTATACCGTAAGCATATATAGTTGAATACAATAGCTGATTGGGTACCGTATATTTCTATTGAGTTTATGTAAGCCATGCAGACTTGTGCTTGTGATTCTAGTACTGTTTAGGAATACTTAATGGATCATTTGACTGTTGATAACTTTAAGCTTTACTAGTAAAACAAACAGTAATTAAGATAATTAAAAGAGATTTGCTGGAGAAGCTGGTATTTTAGGACTACATAAGTAAACGCTTATCTGTGAGAAAGGGTGTGTAAAATTATCTGGTCAATTTTCAACGATGTGGGAATGTATTTATATGGTGTAGCAGAGCAATGATGCGTTAATCAGTTGTGAAATATACAAGCTTAAGTAGACTTGTGCCCCACTGTCTACCTATCTACCTTGTTGAAAAGATGGATTTAAAATAGGTTTAACATAGTGTTGAAAGCTATAAACATTTTAACTTTGATAAATTTGTGGTTCTATTAAAGTTGTGGAATTATGAGTTGGCTGCGATCTTCCAAGTCCTATACTCTGAAGGTATTAACTTTATGCTGTATCTTTAAGCATGTTTAACCCTTTCAACACCACATACCTTTAAATAGGCTTACAAAAAGTGTAGATCCAGATGAGCCGTCTCATCAGGATCTGCACTTTTTGCCAGTAATATTATAATTTTTAGATAAAATTGCCCATTTTGATAAAGAACTGGTCCAAATGTAATTTTCTTATTAATTTATTGGTCTAAAAATATCCTGCACCAGTCCATGTCAGTTACTTGGTGTTGAATGGGTTAAGAATATGTATATTTCTTATGGTGTACATTGTCCAGTTGTAGAGCGGCGTATTTAGAATTAAGTGGTCTTGGGTTCGATACTCGGGTCACAGTATAAATTTATGTAGTGTCCTTGAGGCACCTCACCAACATTTCTTAGTACACATTAGCCACTTAGAGCAGTTAAACCGGTCCAGGAAAACCTGTCTAGGTCCCCGCAAGGGGTTTGACATAAATGAAAATAAAAAATGGAAATAGAATATATTTTAAAATATTTATTAATCAGGGTTCATTCTAGGTCAGAATTTTTGGGAGAAGTGATCGCTACCTTAAATGGTGTTCTTTAATATACTTATGCAAAATAGGGTTAAAATGCACAGTACAACCATTAAATACAACATTTGAAAGGAGTGCTTTATAATGGGCCAGTGTATCTTACTAGACAAAATTTTGTTTGAAAATCGTAAAAATAAAAAAAAAATGGGGCGAAGTCAGGGTCCCTAGGGCGACAATTTCGCCCACATCGCCCTCTAGAATGAACCCTGTTAATGTAGCTGCATGCTGAACCTGTTTATTAAAAAAAATACAAGTTATTTTAATGTTTGAGAAGTTTTAAATTAGATAACTGAAATATTTCAGGGGCATTTTCTACTAAATATGATTAATGTTAAATTTTGTCTCCATAAAATGATATTAAGTGGGGATAAGAATTCCACGGTGGGCTGGGGCATACCCCCTGAGTCCTCCATTTTACTGTCCTCCATGGCCTACCGGTCTGTGTCTACTGGTCTGTGTCTACCAGTCTGTGCCTACCGGTCTGTGTCTACTGGTCTGTGCCTACCGGTCTGTGTCTACTGGTCTGCACATCATAATTTGTCCTTAACAGACGTGTTCCCAACCAATATTTGATTTTTATTTTAGGATTCGTTATTGAAATGTTTAAATATTATTGAATTATTTCCACATTTCAAAAGCCAAGTGCTAATGGTCATTGTGAAGCTGCCTGTAAATTTATATATGTACATTCAAGCCTGTGTTAGTGGTCACCTACATGAAGCAGCCAACCTGTATTAAGCAGCCAGTTTCAGATTCCCAATAATTATGTTGTTTTATTATACATTAACCTCTATTAAGCAGCCACATGTGCAAAGCAGCCACTTTCTGTGATTCCCCTGGCTGGCTACTTAAGACATGTTTGACTGTAATTGTTCTACAACTAAAATTGAGGAATTATAGAAAAATGTTCTAATTTGCGGTTTCTTTTTTCTCATCCAGTCACGGATAATCAATTGTGGTCACATGACTGTGCTATATCAGCCGTGTTTAATCAGCTGTTATCCTACACTAAAATTGTAACACTTAAATTGGTCCGACTGTCGAAAGTGTTTTACTTTACGAGACTTGTCCAGTTTCCATATAATTTTAAGCAGATGTGCGTAAATGTATCAATGCTGGATCTCAGCGATATACGGTTTCTGTTCAGCCATCAACCTCAGAGCTATGACCTATGATTTATTCAGAACTACCATGTATTTTGTTGTTTCCATGTTTCTGTCCAGCCATCAACCTCAGAGCTATGACCTATGATTTATTCAGAACTACCATGTATTTTGTTGTTTCCATGTTTCTGTTCTGCCCTTCAATGATGGAGTTAATGCCCTTCATTTATTCTGAACTACCACCATGATTGTATTGTGCGGTTTCCTTGTATATGCCGAGCCCTTTGGAATTATGCCCTTTATTTATCAGAATAATGCTCCAGTTGACAGGCTTGTTTGAGATTTATGTTTATATCGGGTATTCTATGATTCTAGTGATACTGTTTGCAGAATAATGCTCCAGTTGACAGGCTTGTTTGAGATTTATGTTTATATTGGGTATTCTATGATTCTAGTGATACTGTTTGCATGGAAGTTGTTCTACATTCATTTTGTCATCTTAGCTTGGCAGTTTTTATTAAAGATATAACCTTTAGCATGTATGCTAAGGTGAATGGAAAAGAAGCACCTCCACCAACAACACAGAGTAAAATCTATTTATATTAGTATATCATTGAAGCGGTATTTTCAATTACAAGTCAGGGGCAGGGATAATGATTGAGCTTATTTACTCTCGCACCATGTAGGCGAGTGTTGTCAGGGACGTAGCTTGACCTTGGTATATGTGTAGGCACTATTTTTATAAGGGGTCAGCGGTATTGCATAGAAAGATTTTGAATGCCTAAATTGCCGCAGCTGCATTCTGAGGCATTTGAACCCTTACCCTCATAGAAGCACCTCTTGACGCCATTACCAATACGACCTGGAGGTGGGATAGATATGGCGACTACTTATCCATTGCATGATAGCTAAATGGCTGTCGTTTGTATCGAGATATAATATTATATTAACCTAAATCTCTATGAAGGAAAGGGTTATGGACTGTTTTGACAAGAAATAAGGAACATATTTGTGCAGTTCCAAAACTCTTCATTGTTGAAATAAAAAATAGTGAAATACAAATTTTAATTTCATATTCAATGGGTTTGATGTAAATTTAGTTTATACAAATTTATTTTAGCTCAATTGTGAAACAAGTTCTTACAACTTATATTTATCACTCTCGAGACCTCACTCCTGATGGAATCCATCGCCACGAGGGAGAGAGAAGAGGCAACGTGGAATTTAAATGCCTTGCCTAAGGGCACAATCGTAACAGCTTCAGCGGGGCTCGAACTCCGGACCTTTCACACCTGAAGCGAACGCGCATCCACTGAGCTATCACGACTTCCACAATTTGATGTAAATCATACACCTCCACCCACCATTCATTTTTTTACTGCATTTTTCACATTTTCATATTTTTGATTTATGAAGAAAATATGTGGGCAAGTGCCTATAGCAAGATACGCCGCTGTATGTTACGTGAAAAGTATTATGTACATGACTAACCAACAATCTGTTTGTAATATTACTATTTTTAGACAAAATTACCCATTTTGATAAATGAACTGGTCCAAATGTAATTTTCTTATTAATTTATTGGCCTAATAATATCATGGACCAGTCCATGTCAGTTACTTGGTGTTGAATGGGTTAATTACATTTTGCTCCTAGACGTTAACAGTTAATCAGTTTTGTCATATCTACCATTCAGGACTATGCTGATATTTGCATATATAATACCCCTTGTTCCAAGTGCTCCAAATTGACATATAGGTGTACCTCTCCAGGAATGTTCTGTACAGACGGATCTGTAGTCCAGTGGTAACACTTTGGACTGGTAATCCAGGGATCACAGGTCCGATCCCCCGTCAGACCCTAAAACAATTAACAGTCTTTCAGATGGGACTTTAAACCGAGGTCTCATGTCGATGCTGTACACCGTGCAAGTAAAAGAACCAGAGGAGACTCTGGAATGGGTCTCTGTCTGTATCATTGCACTATCCTCCAAAAATCTAAAACGACTAATCTCTTCAAGAGGCGTCGCTTGTATGGGCAACCGGTAGCGACGATAAATAAACGGAAAACACAATATTCTGGCATCTATTTGTGCACGGAATTAGAATTTGCAATTGGTAAATAAATATCGGTAATTTTATGGTAGCAATATACTATATCCCATTCAAGCACATAACTTTGGTTTAAAATCCAATATACCTTTTAAATCTGATGAATAACCGACTATTCACACTTGTGTGTCAGGTCACCAGTATTATTTATTATTAGTTGCAGTAATTCATTCACATTAACATTCATGTCATATGATCTGTTTATGAAAGTAAGCAAATGGAGCTAGAGGTGTCATTGATAATCATGATGTCGGTGCATCATTGATTCAAATTTTGAATATCGATACAGGTTTTAAAAACAAAAATGTTGTCTTTAAGTTTAATAATATTTCATTTGGAGGTGCGCAGTATGTTATTACTCTTAGTCATGCATAAAGCGAGGACGACAATGGTATGTTTATCCATTTGGTGAAACCATAAAAATGGCAACAACAAAACTGGTGGGTAGTGGACTGGGGTTTAACTGTTAGGTCATTATACACGAGTGATTAATCATTAGTGATTAGGTGATATTTCAGCTGTAAACACATTGTATATACAGGTATACGGTATACTTCAAGAAGATTACATTGTCCATACAAATCCTGCAAACAAACATTGTAGCAATTAATAAGACATTATCATGATACTTATAGCCGGATCTGTAGTCCAGTGGTTTACACGTTGGACTGGTAATCCAGGGATCTGTAGTCCAGTGGTTAACACGTTGGACTGGTAATCCAGGGATCTGTAGTCCAGTGGTTTACATGTTGGACTGGTAATCCAGGGATCTGTAGTCCAGTGGTTAACACATTGGACTGGTAATCCAGGGATCTGTAGTCCAGTGGTTTACATGTTGGACTGGTAATCCAGGGATCTGTAGTCCAGTGGTTTACATGTTGGACTGGTAATCCAGGGATCTGTAGTCCAGTGGTTTACACATTGGACTGGTAATCCAGGGATCTGTAGTCCAGTGGTTTACATGTTGGACTGGTAATCCAGGGATCTGTAGTCCAGTGGTTAACACGTTGGACTGGTAATCTAGGGATCTGTAGTCCGGTGGTTTACATGTTGGACTGGTAATCCAGGGATCTGTAGTCCAGTGGTTAACATGTTGGACTGGTAATCCAGGGATCTGTAGTACAGTGTTTTACACATTGGACTGGTAATCCAGGGATCTGTAGTCCAGTGGTTAACATGTTGGACTGGTAATCCAGGGATCTGTAGTCCAGTGGTTAACATGTTGGACTGGTAATCCAGAGATCTGTAGTCCAGTGGTTAACATGTTGGACTGGTAATCCAGGGATCTGTAGTCCAGTGGTTTACATGTTGGACTGGTAATCCAGGGATCTGTTGTCCAGTGGTTAACATGTTGGACTGGTAATCCAGGGATCTGTAGTCCAGTGGTTTACATGTTGGACTGGTAATCCAGGGATCTGTAGTCCAGTGGTTTACATGTTGGACTGGTAATCCAGGGATCTGTAGTCCAGTGGTTAACATGTTGGACTGGTAATCCAGGGATCTGTAGTCCAGTGGTTTACATGTTGGACTGGTAATTCAGGGATCTGTAGTCCAGTGGTTTACACATTGGACTGGTAATCCAGGGATCTGTAGTCCAGTGGTTTACATGTTGGACTGGTAATCCAGGGATCTGTAGTCCAGTGGTTTACACGTTGGACTGGTAATCCAGGGATCTGTAGTCCAGTGGTTTACATGTTGGACTGGTAATCCAGGGATCTGTAGTCCAGTGGTTTACATGTTGGACTGGTAATCCAGGGATCTGTAGTCCAGTGGTTAACATGTTGGACTGGTAATCCAGGGATCTGTAGTCCAGTGGTTTACATGTTGGACTGGTAATTCAGGGATCTGTAGTCCAGTGGTTTACACATTGGACTGGTAATCCAGGGATCTGTAGTCCAGTGGTTTACATGTTGGACTGGTAATCCAGGGATCTGTAGTCCAGTGGTTTACACGTTGGACTGGTAATCCAGGGATCTGTAGTCCAGTGGTTTACATATTGGACTGGTAATCCAGGGATCTGTAGTCCAGTGGTTTACATGTTGGACTGGTAATCCAGGGATCTGTAGTCCAGTGGTTTACATGTTGGACTGGTAATCCAGGGATCTGTAGTCCAGTGGTTTACACGTTGGACTGGTAATCTAGGGATCTGTAGTCCAGTGGTTTACATGTTGGACTGGTAATCCAGGGATCTGTAGTCCAGTGGTTAACACGTTGGACTGGTAATCCAGGGATCTGTAGTCCAGTGGTTTACATGTTGGACTGGTAATCCAGGGATCTGTAGTCCAGTGGTTTACATGTTGGACTGGTAATCCAGGGATCTGTAGTCCAGTGGTTTACACATTGGACTGGTAATCCAGGGATCTGTAGTCCAGTGGTTTACATGTTGGACTGGTAATCCAGGGATCTGTAGTCCAGTGGTTAACACGTTGGACTGGTAATCTAGGGATCTGTAGTCCAGTGGTTAACACGTTGGACTGGTAATCCAGGGATCTGTAGTCCAGTGGTTAACATGTTGGACTGGTAATCTAGGGATCTGTAGTCCAGTGGTTAACACGTTGGACTGGTAATCCAGGGATCTGTAGTACAGTGTTTTACACATTGGACTGGTAATCCAGGGATCTGTAGTCCAGTGGTTAACATGTTGGACTGGTAATCCAGGGATCTGTAGTCCAGTGGTTAATATGTTGGACTGGTAATCCAGAGATCTGTAGTCCAGTGGTTAACATGTTGGACTGGTAATCCAGGGATCTGTAGTCCAGTGGTTTACATGTTGGACTGGTAATCCAGGGATCTGTTGTCCAGTGGTTAACATGTTGGACTGGTAATCCAGGGATCTGTAGTCCAGTGGTTTACATGTTGGACTGGTAATCCAGGGATCTGTAGTCCAGTGGTTTACATGTTGGACTGGTAATCCAGGGATCTGTAGTCCAGTGGTTTACATGTTGGACTGGTAATCCAGGGATCTGTAGTCCAGTGGTTTACATGTTGGACTGGTAATCCAGGGATCGCAGGTTTGATCCCCCGCCTGACCCTAATAAAATGAACAGTCTTTCAGATGGGATTTTAACCCTTTCCCTCATAGAAGCACCTCCTGACGCCATTACCAATATGACATACATTGACAAGGTAGTTGCCAAACCAATGTTCATAATCTTGTGTAGTCACAGTAATATCTATGGAGGTGGGATAGATATGGCGACTACCGTACTTACCCACTGCATGATAGCTAAATGGCTGTCGTTTGTATGGAGATATAATAGTCTCTATGAAGGAAAGGGTTAAACCGAGGTCTCGTGTCGGTGCTGTGCTATGAGCAACCTGTAGTGACTATAAATAAACATAGAACACACACACAAGATTACATTGTGAGTGAGTGTAAGAGAGGCTATAAAATTTTAATGTAGGTAAATATAAAATATGTCTTGATGAATTATTCAGATTTGGGTTGTATTTTGAAATGTGTTTTTACTGTTGTTATTAAAGTTATAAGTTTCTTTCAACATCAAAATACAAGTGTTGACACAAAGTGCTTTTTATTGTGCAGTTGTAGTATGGTTTAAAACATTAAAATATTTATAATATTTGATGAAGTGCATGGGCACATGAACAAATTGACATTCCTATATGAACGTTGTTTACAAGATATATCAATTAGAATAAGGCTTCAGATAAATAATCAGATAAAAAACCTGTAGTAATTAGATGTGTGTGCATGTTCTTATATATTGGGGTGTTACATGCATTGTTGCATGTAGGTTATATATATATATATATATATTAACATTCCCCTTGGAAGCCACAACAAGGATATGTATTAGTTCATTATTAATTGATGGGTTGGTACAGATTATTGTGCAAATGTTTTATTGAGCTCACCTGAATCCGTATTGTGATGTCTGTCTGATTTTCCCAATAGTCTATATGGAGATTTTCCAATAGTCTATATGGAGTTTTTCCCAATAGTCTATATGGAGATTTTCCCAATAGTCTATATGGAGTTTTTCCCAATAGTCTATATGGAGATTTCCCCAATAATCTATATGGAGATGTTCCCAATAGTCTATATGGAGATGTTCCCAATAGTCTAAATGGAGATGTTCCCAATAGTCTATATGGAGATTTCCCCAATAATCTATATGGAGATGTTCCCAATAGTCTATATGGAGAAGTTCCCAATAGTCTATATAGAGATTTTCCCAATAGTCTATAGTTTATACAAATTTATTTTGGCTCGATTGCGAAACAAGTTATGTCAACTTATATTAATCACTCTCGAGACCTCATTCCTGATGGAATCCATCGCCACGAGGGAGAGAGAAGAGGCAACGTGGAATTTAAATGCCTTGCCTAAGGGCACAATCGTAACGGCTCCAGCGGGGCTCGAACTCCGGACCTTTCGCACCTGAAGCGAACGCGCATCCACTGCGCTATCACGACATATAGTCTATATGGAGTTTTTCCCAATAGTCTATATGGAGATTTTCCCAATAGTCTATATGGAGATTTTCCCAATAGTCTATATGGAGGTTTTCCCAATAGTCTATATGGAGATTCTCCCAATAGTCTATATAGAGATTTTCCCAATAGTCTATATGGAGATTTTCCCAATAGTCTATATAGAGATTTTCCCAATAGTCTATATGGAGGTTTTCCCAATAGTCTATATGGAGATTCTCCCAATAGTCTATATAGAGATTTTCCCAATAGTCTATATGGAGATTTTCCCAATAGTCTATATGGAGATTTTCCCAATAGTCTATATAGAGATTTTCCCAATAGTCTATATAGAGATTTTCCCAATAGTCTATATGGAGATTTTCCCAATAGTCTATATGGAGATTTTTTCCCAATAGTCTATATGGAGATTCTCCCAATAGTCTATATGGAGTTTTTCCCAATAGTCTATATGGAGATTTTCCCAACACTCTATATAGAAAATGTCCCAATAGTCTATATAGAGATTTTCCCAATAGTCTATATGGAGGTTTTCCCAATAGTCTATATGGAGATTTTCCCAATAGTCTATATGGAGGTTTTCCAAATAGTCAATGTGGAGGTTTTCCCAATAGTCTATATGGAGGTTTTCCCAATAGTCTATATGGAGGTTTTCCCAATAGTCTATATGGAGGTTTTCCCAATAGTCTATATGGAGATTTCCCAATAGTCTATATGGAGATTTTCCCAATAGTCTATATGGAGATTTTCCCAATAGTCTATATGGAGTTTTCCCAATAGTCTATATGGAGATTTTACCAATAGTCTATGGAGTTTTTAAATTTAAATGTATAAGACAAAAGATAGAATGATACAACTACAGTCAAACCTGTGTTAAGCAACATCTGTGAATGACGTGTAATGTCGTGTATGAATGACGTCTTGTTGTACACAGGTAATCCTCATCTGTGAATGACGTGTATGAACATGTCTTGTTGTACACATGTAATCCTCATCTGTGAATGACGTGTATGAACATGTCTTGTTGTACACAGGTAATCCTCATCTGTGAATGACGTGTATGAACACGACGTCTTGTTGTACACAGGTAATCATCATCTGTGAATGACGTGTATGAACACGATGTCTTGTACACAGGTAATCATCATCTGTGAATGACGTGTATGAACACAACGTCTTGTACACAGGTAATCCTCATCTATGAATGATGTGTATGAACACGACGTCTTGTTGTACACAGGTAATCCTCATCTGTGAATGATGTGTATGAACACGACGTCTTGTTGTACACAGGTAATCCTCATCTGTGAATGACGTGTATGAACACGACGTCTTGTTGTACACAGGTAATCCTCATCTGTGTATGAACACTACGTCTTGTTGTACACAGGTAATCCTCATCTGTGAATGACGTGTATGAACACGACGTCTTGTTGTACACAGGTAATCCTCATCTGTGAATGATGTGTATGAACACGACGTCTTGTTGTACACAGGTAATCCTCATCTGTGTATGAACACTACGTCTTGTTGTACACAGGTAATCCTCATCTGTGAATGACGTGTATGAACACAACGTCTTGTACACAGGTAATCCTCATCTGTGAATGACGTGTATGAACACGATGTCGTGTTGTACACAGGTAATCCTCATCTGTGAATGACGTGTATGAACACGATGTCTTGTTGTACACAGGTAATCCTCATCTGTGAATGACGTGTATGAACACGATGTCTTGTTGTACACAGGTAATCCTCATCTGTGAATGATGTGTATGAACACGATGTCTTGTTGTACACATGTAATCCTCATCTGTGAATGATGTGTATGAACACAATGTCTTGTTGTACACAGGTAATCCTCATCTGTGAATGACGTGTATGAACATGACGTCTTGTTGTACACAGGTAATCCTCATCTGTGAATGACGTGTATGAACACGACGTCTTGTTGTACACAGGTAATCCTCATCTGTGAATGACGTGTATGAACACGAAGTCTTGTTGTACACAGGTAATCCTCATCTGTGTATGAACACAGCGTCTTGTTGTACACAGGTAATCCTCATCTGTGAATGACGTGTATGAACACGACGTCTTGTTGTACACAGGTAATCCTCATCTGTGAATGACGTGTATGAACACGTCTTGTTGTACACAGGTAATCCTCATCTGTGTATGAACCGACGTCTTGTTGTACACAGGTAATCCTCATCTGTGAATGACGTGTATGAACACGACGTCTTGTTGTACACAGGTAATCCTCATCTGTGAATGACGTGTATGAACACAACGTCTTGTACACAGGTAATCCTCATCTGTGAATGACGTGTATGAACACGACGTCTTGTTGTACACAGGTAATCCTCATCTGTGTATGAACACTACGTCTTGTTGTACACAGGTAATCCTCATCTGTGAATGACGTGTATGAACACTACGTCTTGTTGTACACAGGTAATCCTCATCTGTGAATGACGTGTATGAACACGACGTCTTGTTGTACACAGGTAATCCTCATCTGTGAATGACGTGTATGAACATGACGTCTTGTTGTACACAGGTAATCCTCATCTGTGAATGACGTGTATGAACACGAAGTCTTGTTGTACACAGGTAATCCTCATCTGTGAATGAGTGTATGAACACGACGTCTTGTTGTACACAGGTAATCCTCATCTGTGAATGACGTGTATGAACACAACGTCTTGTACACAGGTAATCCTCATCTGTGAATGACGTGTATGAACACGAAGTCTTGTTGTACACAGGTAATCCTCATCTGTGAATGACGTGTATGAACACGACGTCTTGTTGTACACAGGTAATCCTCATCTGTGAATGACGTGTATGAACACGAAGTCTTGTTGTACACAGGTAATCCTCATCTGTGAATGACGTGTATGAACACGACGTCTTGTTGTACACAGGTAATCCTCATCTGTGAATGACGTGTATGAACACGACGTCTTGTTGTACACAGGTAATCCTCATCTGTGAATGACGTGTATGAACACGACGTCTTGTTGTACACAGGTAATCCTCATCTGTGAATGACGTGTATGAACACAACGTCTTGTTGTACACAGGTAATCCTCATCTGTGAATGACGTGTATGAACACGAAGTCTTGTTGTACACAGGTAATCCTCATCTGTGAATGACGTGTATGAACACGACGTCTTGTTGTACACAGGTAATCCTCATCTGTGAATGACGTGTATGAACACGACGTCTTGTTGTACACAGGTAATCCTCATCTGTGAATGACGTGTATGAACACGACGTCTTGTTGTACACAGGTAATCCTCATCTGTGTATGAACACCGTCTTGTTGTACACAGGTAATCTCATCTGTGTATGAACACTACGTCTTGTTGTACACAGGTAATCCTCATCTGTGTATGAACAGTCTGTACACAGGTAATCTCATCTGTGTATGAACACGACGTCTTGTTGTACACAGGTAATCCTCATCTGTGAATGACGTGTATGAACACGACGTCTTGTTGTACACAGGTAATCCTCATCTGTGAATGACGTGTATGAACACGACGTCTTGTTGTACACAGGTAATCCTCATCTGTGAATGACGTGTATGAACACGACGTCTTGTTGTACACAGGTAATCCTCATCTGTGAATGACGTGTATGAACACGACGTCTTGTACACAGGTAATCCTCATCTGTGAATGACGTGTATGAACACAACGTCTTGTACACAGGTAATCTTCATCTGTGTATGAACACTACGTCTTGTTGTACACAGGTAATCCTCATCTGTGAATGACGTGTATGAACACGACGTCTTGTACACAGGTAATCCTCATCTGTGTATGAACGTGTATGAACACGACGTCTTGTTGTACACAGGTAATCCTCATCTGTGAATGACGTGTATGAACACGACGTCTTGTTGTACACAGGTAATCCTCATCTGTGAATGACGTGTATGAACACGACGTCTTGTTGTACACAGGTAATCCTCATCTGTGAATGACGTGTATGAACACGACGTCTTGTTGTACACAGGTAATCTTTGTGTATGAACACGACGTCTTGTTGTACACAGGTAATCCTCATCTGTGAATGACGTGTATGAACACGACGTCTTGTTGTACACAGGTAATCCTCATCTGTGAATGACGTGTATGAACACGAAGTCTTGTACACAGGTAATCTCATCTGTGTATGAACACAACTCTTGTACACAGGTAATCCTCATCTGTGAATGACGTGTATGAACACATCTTGTACACAGGTAATCTCATCTGTGTATGAACACGAAGTCTTGTTGTACACAGGTAATCCTCATCTGTGAATGACGTGTATGAACACGAAGTCTTGTTGTACACAGGTAATCTTCATCTGTGTATGAGCACAGCGCCTTGTTGTACACAGGTAATCATCATCTGTGAATGACGTGTATGAACACGAAGTCTTGTTGTACATAGGTAATCCTCATCTGTGTATGAACACAACGTCTTGTACACAGGTAATCATCATCTGTAAATGACGTGTATGAACACTACGTCTTGTTGTACACAGGTAATCATCATCTGTGAATGATGTGTATGAACACGACGTCTTGTTGTACACAGGTAATCCTCATCTGTGAATGACGTGTATGAACACAACGTCTTGTACACAGGTAATCCTCATCTGTGAATGACGTGTATGAACACGAAGTCTTGTTGTACACAGGTAATCCTCATCTGTGAATGACGTGTATGAACACAACGTCTTGTACACAGGTAATCCTCATCTGTGAATGACGTGTATGAACACGACGTCTTGTTGTACACAGGTAATCCTCATCTGTGTATGACGTGTATGAACACGACGTCTTGTTGTACACAGGTAATCCTCATCTGTGAATGACGTGTATGAACACAACGTCTTGTACACAGGTAATCCTCATCTGTGAATGACGTGTATGAACACAACATCTTGTTGTACACATGTAATCCTCATCTGTGAATGACGTGTATGAACACAACATCTTGTTGTACACATGTAATCCTCATCTGTGAATGACGTGTATGAACACGAAGTCTTGTTGTACACAGGTAATCCTCATCTGTGAATGACGTGTATGAACACTACGTCTTGTTGTACACAGGTAATCCTCATCTGTAAATGACGTGTATGAACACGATGTCTTATTGTACACATGTAATCCTCATCTGTGAATGACGTGTATGAACACAGCGCCTTGTTGTACACAGGTAATCATCATCTGTGTATGAACACTACGTCTTGTTGTACACAGGTAATCATCATCTGTGTATGAACACTACGTCTTGTTGTACACAGGTAATCATCATCTGTGTATGAACACAGCGTCTTGTTGTACACAGGTAATCATCATCTGTGTATGAACACGACGTCTTGTTGTACACAGGTAATCATCATCTGTAAATGACGTGTATGAACACTACGTCTTGTTGTACACAGGTAATCATCATCTGTGAATGACGTGTATGAACACAAAGTCTTGTTGTACACAGGTAATCCTCATCTGTGTTGAACAAGTTGTACACAGGTAATTCATCTGTGAATGATGTGTATGAACACGACGTCTTGTTGTACACAGGTAATCCTCATCTGTGAATGACGTGTATGAACACAACGTCTTGTACACAGGTAATCCTCATCTGTGAATGACGTGTATGAACACAACGTCTTGTACACAGGTAATCTTCATCTGTGAATGAGTGTATGAACACTACGTCTTGTACACAGGTAATCCTCATCTGTGAATGACGTGTATGAACACAACGTCTTGTACACAGGTAATCTTCATCTGTGACGTTGTACACAGGTAATCCTCATCTGTGAATGACTGTATGAACACAACGTTTGTACAAGGTATCTCATCTGTGAATGACGTGTATGAACACAACGTCTTGTACACAGGTAATCCTCATCTGTGAATGACGTGTATGAACACAACGTCTTGTACACAGGTAATCCTCATCTGTGTATGAACACGACGTCTTGTTGTACACAGGTAATCCTCATCTGTGAATGACGTTATGAACACGACGTCTTGTTGTACACAGGTAATCCTCATCTGTGAATGACGTGTATGAACATGACGTCTTGTTGTACACAGGTAATCCTCATCTGTGAATGACGTGTATGAACATGACGTCTTGTTGTACACAGGTAATCCTCATTGTGAATGACGTGTATGAACAGAGTCTTGTTGTTCACAGGTAATCTCATTGTGAATGACGTGTATGAACACGAAGTCTTGTTGTCACAGGTAATCCTCATCTGTGAATGACGTGTATGAACATGACGTCTTGTTGTACACAGGTAATCCTCATCTGTGAATGACGTGTATGAACACGAAGTCTTGTTGTACACAGGTAATCCTCATCTGTGAATGACGTGTATGAACACGAAGTCTTGTTGTACACAGGTAATCCTAATCTGTGAATGATGTGTATGAACACGAAGTCTTGTTGTACACAGGTAATCCTCATCTGTGAATGACGTGTATGAACACGAAGTCTTGTTGTACACAGGTAATCTTCATCTGTGTATGAACACAGCGCCTTGTTGTACACAGGTAATCATCATCTGTGAATGACGTGTATGAACACGAAGTCTTGTTGTACACAGGTAATCCTCATCTGTGAATGACGTGTATGAACACTACGTCTTGTTGTACACAGGTAATCCTCATCTGTGAATGACGTGTATGAACACCACGTCTTGTTGTACACAGGTAATCATCATCTGTGTATGAACACTACGTCTTGTTGTACACAGGTAATCCTCATCTGTGAATGACGTGTATGAACACAATGTCTTGTTGTACACAGGTAATCATCATCTGTGTATGACGTGTATGAACACCACGTCTTGTTGTACACAGGTAATCCTCATCTGTGAATGACGTGTATGAACACCACGTCTTGTTGTACACAGGTAATCATCATCTGTGTATGAACACTACGTCTTGTTGTACACAGGTAATCCTCATCTGTGAATGATGTGTATGAACACTACGTCATGTTGTACACAGGTAATCCTCATCTGTGAATGACGTGTATGAACACTACGTCTTGTTGTACAACTCAGATGTAACGATGGGTAGGAACTGATCCACTGTGAGTGTCAGTAGTTCTGGGTAACCGGAAAGATGCAATCTTTGTGTGAAAAGAGCCTGGAAATTATAACAACATTAGATTTGGTCCTCCCCACGTATATAAGTTATGGTTTATTTTGTATGGAAAATATTAGAAGTGTGTCGGGTGATACTACAATACAATTTGAATGAAAGAATTAATGTTTTCTACATACTGTATGCGTACTGATTCTAGGGGTTGCCACCCTACAAGTTCCACCCTCAAGAATGACCTTGAATTTTGGCAAAATAATGTGTGGTTTTTAGAAATATTTGACACGTCAACAATCTCTCAATCTGAAACATTATTTTGTCAGGTGAGCGTCTATAGCTAGCTATCGGGATCATTTCACTGCATTTTGTCAGGTGAGTGTCTATAGCTAGCTATCGGGATCATTTCACTGCATTTTGTCAGGTGAACATCTCTGGTCCATTTCATACTCTTGCTATAAATGTAGGTTGGGAGGTTTAATATATTCCCCACATACAATTAGCCATTAAACCACAAGATCATCATAAAAATTGTTTGTTTCAAAATATTTGTATTGTTTGGGAAATCGATGTAAAGCTACATATCTCTGGGTGGTGGTTTTATAGGAATGATGTCATCGTGTGACATGGAGGTTAACCCATTCAACCCCAAGTAACTGACATGGACTGGTGCATCATTTATCTAGACCAATAAATTAATAAGAAAATTACATTTGGACCAGTTCATTTATCAAAATGTGTAATTTTTGTCTAAAAATAGTAATATTACCAGCAAAAAGTGCAGATCCTGATGAGACGGCTCGTCACACGCCGGCTCATCTGGATCTACACTTTTTGTAAGCCTATTTAGAGGCCTGTGGTGTTAAAAGGGTTAAACATTAGATGCCAGCTCATCCTGAGCTACAATGTAAGCTTAGAGTGTGAGTCAAGGGTAAGCTATTAGTATATCTGGATTGTTTGACATCCTGTACTCTCTTCTGGACAGATATGTAGTCCAGTGGTAACACGCTGGACTGGTAATCCAGGGATCGCAGGTTCGATCCCCCGTCTGACCCTAATAAAATTAACAGTCTTTCAGATGAGACTTTAAACCGAGGTCGCGTGTCGGTGCTTTACACCGTGCACGTAAAAGAACCAGAGGAGAATCTCTTCAGGAGGCGTCGCTCATATGGGCAACCGGTAGCGGCGATAAATAAACGTAAAACACACACATCCTGTACTCTCTGTTTTAACATTTCGTAATTTCGTAATGACTTATGAGACACCTGTTATGAACATCCGTACTTCCCGAATCCTATCCTTGTATGCCTCGGTGATCATTATTTAGTAGAGATTGTGACGACATGCCAATCCATCAGTCCTAGGCTGCTACTGCGAGATGTGCCAGGACCACAACGTGCTCACCGTGGCGAGGTTTGCTGGAAGAAATAGGTTGCATTTTAATGTTTGGGTTGTGTCTAAATCATACCAAGTATCTTCATAAATTTCATCCTGGCATTTCAATTGACTTGTGGACAAGCACATATTATCTGGACTATCTTGGCAGTCATGATAGCGCAGTGGATACGCGGTCGCTTCAGGTGCAAAAGGTCCGGAGTTCGAGTCCCGCTGGAGCCGTTACGATTGTGCCCTTAGGCAAGGCATTTAAATTCCTCGTTGCCTCTTCTCTCTAAGAGTAAGATCTATATGTTCAGCTTGAACACTTCAATGGACAATTACCTCAGTTAGATATATAGGTTCAGCTTGAACACTTCAATGGACAATTACCTCAGTTAGATATATAGGTTCAGCTTGAACACTTCAATGGACAATTACCTCAGTTAGATATATAGGTTCAGCTTGAACACTTCACCAAACAATTACCTCAGTTAGATATATAGGTTCAGCTTGAACACTTCAATGGACAATTACCTCAGTTAGATATATAGGTTCAGCTTGAACACTTCACCAAACAATTACCTCAGTTAGATATATAGGTTCAGCTTGAACCCTTCAATGGACAATTACCTCAGTTAGATATATAGGTTCAGCTTGAACACTTCAATGGACAATTACCTCAGTTAGATATATAGGTTCAGCTTGAACACTTCACCAAACAATTACCTCAGTTAGATATATAGGTTCAGCTTGAACACTTCAATGGACAATTACCTCAGTTAGATATATAGGTTCAGCTTGAACCCTTCAATGGACAATTACCTCAGTTAGATATATAGGTTCAGCTTGAACCCTTCAATGGACAATTACCTCAGTTAGATATATAGGTTCAGCTTGAACACTTCACCAAACAATTACCTCAGTTAGATATATAGGTTCAGCTTGAACACTTCAATGGACAATTACCTCAGTTAGATATATAGGTTCAGCTTGAACACTTCACCAAACAATTACCTCAGTTAGATATATAGGTTCAGCTTGAACACTTCAATGGACAATTACCTCAGTTAGATATATAGGTTCAGCTTGAACCCTTCAATGGACAATTACCTCAGTTAGATATATAGGTTCAGCTTGAACCCTTCAATGGACAATTACCTCAGTTAGATATATAGGTTCAGCTTGAACACTTCACCAAACAATTACCTCAGTTAGATATATAGGTTCAGCTTGAACACTTCAATGGACAATTACCTCAGTTAGATATATAGGTTCAGCTTGAACACTTCAATGGACAATTACCTCAGTTAGATATATAGGTTCAGCTTGAACCCTTCAATGGACAATTACCTCAGTTAGATATATAGGTTCAGCTTGAACCCTTCAATGGACAATTACCTCAGTTAGATATATAGGTTCAGCTTGAACACTTCACCAAACAATTACCTCAGTTAGATATATAGGTTCAGCTTGAACACTTCAATGGACAATTACCTCAGTTAGATATATAGGTTCAGCTTGAACCCTTCAATGGACAATTACCTCAGTTAGATATATAGGTTCAGCTTGAACCCTTCAATGGACAATTACCTCAGTTAGATATATAGGTTCAGCTTGAACACTTCACCAAACAATTACCTCAGTTAGATATATAGGTTCAGCTTGAACACTTCAATGGACAATTACCTCAGTTTGATCTATAGAGAAATAATCCAATTATATACATGAAATTAAATACATATTGTCTGGGATTTATGAACATACAAAATCTGACATAAAATTATACGGTTGCAGAGTTATGATAATTTAAAATTTTGCTAATTAACATAAATTTGCATAAATTGTGCTAATACTGTAAATTAAAAATGGGACTTTCAGTGGCAGGTAGAGTAGAGTATCCAAGTTAGCAATATAAGACTTGTGTGTTTTACGTTTATTTATCATCGCTACCGGTTTATCATCGCTCCGCATTGAACCTGCGATCCCTGGATTATCAGTCCAGCGTGTTAACCACTGGACTACAGATCTGTCTGTTATAAGACATGTTTGTTGAGTTGGTCATTTACTGGGATTACAATACAGTAAAGGTCTGCCTCCGTGGTCGAGCGGTTAAGGTCGTTGACTTGTATACCACTGTAACCTATCATCACTGATGGTCAATGGTTCAAGCCCCGCTCAGGCCGTGTCTCATTTATATGAAAAAGTTGGCAGTTTCTTACGGAGGTTGGTGTACCCAAGTACTGGTTAACCGCTGGAGCCTGCCCAGGAAAGGTGTTGTTCGGTAAACTGCCCACCGGCGATATAGCCCAAAATGGTGCTGATGCAGGCGTAAAACCCGAAATATAACAATACAGTAACAGTAACCTGGTGGAATAGATGCACATGCATGTCCCAATTTGTGTGTAATTTAAGCTTGGTGTATCATCCTGGATTGTCCATGAATTTGAAAGCAAGGTTAACTTCACAAGTTGTTTATGTCTTTGTTCATTATGTCATTGCTCAACTAGTGATACTATGCACCTGAACAATGAGATAGTTAATGACTTCATGGCTTTAAACAGCACCCATATGTACCCACTCACTGACTGTCTAGCAAAGTTTGATGGTTCTAACCAGCCACCTGTGTCTGACCCCACTGTGTGTTTTAAATTTATTTACCGTCGCTACCGGTTGCTCGTATGAGTGACGCCTCCTGAAGAGATTAATCATTTTAGATTTTTTGACGATAGTGCAATGATACAGACAGAGACCCATTCCAGAGTCTCCTCCTGTTACATGCACTGTGTAAAGCACCGACACGAGACCTCGGTTTAACGTCCTATTTGAAAGAATGTTAATATTATTAGGGTCAGACGGGGGGGATTGAACCTGCGATCCCTGGATTCGCAGTCCAACGTGTTAACCACTGGACTACTGGCCCGTCTGTTGAGATAAGTAATGACTTCATATCTTTAAGAAACTTCCATATGTACCCACTCACTGTGGAAGTTAGATGGTTTTAACCGGGCACCTGTGTCTGACCACTGGATATTTCTCCTCCACATAAAGTGAAAATGTTTAAACGTAGGTGTTCATGTACATTCTCTAAAAAAATCAATATGTTTTGGTAACTCCTGAATGAGTCTAGAGTACAGTGGAGTACAGTGGAGTACAGTGAGTAACTCCTGAATGAGTCTAGAGTACAGTGAGTAACTCCTGAATGAGTCTAGAGTACAGTGGAGTACAGTGGAGTACAGTGAGTAACTCCTGAATGAGTCTAGAGTACAGTGGAGTACAGTGGAGTACAGTGAGTAACTCCTGAATGAGTCTAGAGTACAGTGGAGCACAGTGAGTACCCGGTAACTCCTGAATGAGTCTAGAGTACAGTGGAGTACAGTGAGTAACTCCTGAATGAGTCTAGAGTACAGTGGAGTACAGTGAGTAACTCCTGAATGAGTCTAGAGTACAGTGGAGTACAGTGAGTAACTCCTGAATGAGTCTAGAGTACAGTGAGTAACTCCTGAATGAGCCTAGAGTACAGTGGAGTACAGTGAGTACCCGGCAACTCCTGAATGAGTCTAGAGTACAGTGGAGCACAGTGAGTAACTCCTGAATGAGTCTAGAGTACAGTGGAGTACAGTGAGTAACTCCTGAATGAGTCTAGAGTACAGTGGAGCACAGTGAGTACCCGGCAACTCCTGAATGAGTCTAGAGTACAGTGGAGCACAGTGAGTAACTCCTGAATGAGTCTAGAGTACAGTGGAGCACAGTGAGTAACTCCTTAATGAGTCTAGAGTACAGTGGAGCACAGTGAGTAACTCCTGAATGAGTCTAGAGTACAGTGGAGCACAGTGAGCAACTCCTGAATGAGTCTAGAGTACAGTGGAGCACAGTGAGCAACTCCTGAATGAGTCTAGAGTACAGTGGAGCACAGTGAGTAACTCCTGAATGAGTCTAGAGTACAGTGGAGTACAGTGAGTAACTCCTGAATGAGTCTAGAGTACAGTGGAGCACAGTGAGCAACTCCTGAATGAGTCTAGAGTACAGTGGAGTACAGTGAGTAACTCCTGAATGAGTCTAGAGTACAGTGGAGCACAGTGAGTAACTCCTGAATGAGTCTAGAGTACAGTGGAGCACAGTGAGTAACTCCTGAATGAGTCTAGAGTACAGTGGAGCACAGTGAGTACCCGGCAACTCCTGAATGAGTCTAGAGTACAGTGGAGTACAGTGAGTAACTCCTGAATGAGTCTAGAGTACAGTGGAGTACAGTGAGTAACTCCTGAATGAGTCTAGAGTACAGTGAGTAACTCCTGAATGAGCCTAGAGTACAGTGGAGTACAGTGAGTACCCGGCAACTCCTGAATGAGTCTAGAGTACAGTGGAGCACAGTGAGTACCCGGCAACTCCTGAATGAGTCTAGAGTACAGTGGAGCACAGTGAGTACCCGGCAACTCCTGAATGAGTCTAGAGTACAGTGGAGCACAGTGAGTAACTCCTGAATGAGTCTAGAGTACATTGGAGTACAGTGAGTAACTCCTGAATGAGTCTAGAGTACAGTGGAGCACAGTGAGTACCCGGCAACTCCTGAATGAGTCTAGAGTACAGTGGAGCACAGTGAGTAACTCCTGAATGAGTCTAGAGTACAGTGGAGCACAGTGAGCAACTCCTGAATGAGTCTAGAGTACAGTGGAGCACAGTGAGCAACTCCTGAATGAGTCTAGAGTACAGTGGAGTACAGTGAGTAACTCCTGAATGAGTCTAGAGTACAGTGGAGCACAGTGAGTAACTCCTGAATGAGTCTAGAGTACAGTGGAGCACAGTGAGTACCCGGCAACTCCTGAATGAGTCTAGAGTACAGTGGAGCACAGTGAGTACCCGGCAACTCCTGAATGAGTCTAGAGTACAGTGGAGCACAGTGAGTAACTCCTGAATGAGTCTAGAGTACATTGGAGTACAGTGAGTAACTCCTGAATGAGTCTAGAGTACAGTGGAGCACAGTGAGTACCCGGCAACTCCTGAATGAGTCTAGAGTACAGTGGAGCACAGTGAGTAACTCCTGAATGAGTCTAGAGTACAGTGGAGCACAGTGAGCAACTCCTGAATGAGTCTAGAGTACAGTGGAGCACAGTGAGCAACTCCTGAATGAGTCTAGAGTACAGTGGAGTACAGTGTGTAACTCCTGAATGAGTCTAGAGTACAGTGGAGCACAGTGAGTAACTCCTGAATGAGTCTAGAGTACAGTGGAGCACAGTGAGTACCCGGCAACTCCTGAATGAGTCTAGAGTACAGTGAAGTACAGTGAGTAACTCCTGAATGAGTCTAGAGTACAGTGGAGTACAGTGAGTAACTCCTGAATGAGTCTAGAGTACAGTGAGTAACTCCTGAATGAGCCTAGAGTACAGTGGAGTACAGTGAGTACCCGGCAACTCCTGAATGAGTCTAGAGTACAGTGGAGCACAGTGAGTACCCGGCAACTCCTGAATGAGTCTAGAGTACAGTGGAGCACAGTGAGTACCCGGCAACTCCTGAATGAGTCTAGAGTACAGTGGAGCACAGTGAGTAACTCCTGAATGAGTCTAGAGTACATTGGAGTACAGTGAGTAACTCCTGAATGAGTCTAGAGTACAGTGGAGCACAGTGAGTACCCGGCAACTCCTGAATGAGTCTAGAGTACAGTGGAGCACAGTGAGTAACTCCTGAATGAGTCTAGAGTACAGTGGAGCACAGTGAGTAACTCATGAATGAGTCTAGAGTACAGTGGAGCACAGTGAGTAACTCCTGAATGAGTCTAGAGTACAGTGGAGTACAGTGAGTAACTCCTGAATGAGTCTAGAGTACAGTGGAGCACAGTGAGTAACTCCTGAATGAGTCTAGAGTACAGTGGAGTACAGTGAGTAACTCCTGAATGAGTCTAGAGTACAGTGGAGCACAGTGAGCAACTCCTGAATGAGTCTAGAGTACAGTGGAGCACAGTGAGCAACTCCTGAATGAGTCTAGAGTACAGTGGAGTACAATGAGTAACTCCTGAATGAGTCTAGAGTACAGTGGAGCACAGTGAGTAACTCCTGAATGAGTCTAGAGTACAGTGGAGCACAGTGAGTAACTCCTGAATGAGTCTAGAGTACAGTGGAGCACAGTGAGTACCCGGCAACTCCTGAATGAGTCTAGAGTACAGTGGAGCACAGTGAGCAACTCCTGAATGAGTCTAGAGTACAGTGGAGCACAGTGAGTAACTTCTGAATGAGTCTAGAGTACAGTGGAGCACAGTGAGCAACTCCTGAATGAGTCTAGAGTACAGTGGAGCACAGTGAGTAACTTCTGAATGAGTCTAGAGTACAGTGGAGTACAGTGAACCAATCGATCAATTTAATTGTTAGTTGAAAGTCGTGAATCAATCAAGATTACAGTTCATAGTAGCGCTTCGATTAAAAATGAGGTCATTCTTAACATGAAAGTATGTCACTAGGTTAAGATTCCATTTATATGACATGTAAAGCGATATAACAATGCACAAAACAAAAAATAAGATTGTTCACATGTTAGAAATAGTATTGATACTACACATTCTTATGAAACATTTGGAACAAGTTTTATCATCAATAAATCATGTTTCTTTATCTGCAATCTCAAAGGTGAAAGTAGTTTATCTTGTTGATCTTGGTTTTTGGTTTTAAGCTAGCATGAATAGTGTAGGTGATATATGACAGCTCTCAGCCTGTTATTGTATGGTATGCACATGCTGTCCCACCAAACAGTACTTCGAAGAATTATATAAGACTGTGTTGTTCATTGTAGTTAATCCTTTTTCTGTATTTTGATATGACATTGTGTAAATGTATGCATTGTTCAATGTTCAATGTTCAAGCTGTATACTATTGGGAAATATAACATGTTTAACACATTCAACACCCAGTAACTGACATGGACTTGTGCATTCAACACCAAGTAACTGACACAGACTTGTGCATTCAACACCCAGTAACTGACATGGACTTGTGCATTCAACACCCAGTAACTGACATGGACTTGTGCATTCAACACCCAGTAACTGACATGGACTTGTGCATTCAATACCAAGTAACTGACATGGACTTGTGCATTCAACACCAAGTAACTGACACAGACTTGTGCATTCAACACCCAGTAACTGACATGGACTTGTGCATTCAACACCCAGTAACTGACACGGACTTGTGCATTCAACACCCAGTAACTGACATGGACTTGTGCATTCAACACCCAGTAACTGACATGGACTTGTGCATTCAACACCAAGTAACTGACATGGACTTGTGCATTCAACACCCAGTAACTGACATGGACTTGTGCATTCAACACCAAGTAACTGACATGGACTTGTGCATTCAACACCCAGTAACTGACATGGACTTGTGCATTCAACACCCAGTAACTGACATGGACTTGTGCATTCAACACCCAGTAACTGACATGGACTTGTGCATTCAATACCAAGTAACTGACATGGACTTGTGCATTCAACACCAAGTAACTGACATGGACTTGTGCATTCAACACCAAGTAACTGACATGGACTTGTGCATTCAACACCAAGTAACTGACATGGACTTGTGCATTCAACACCAAGTAACTGACATGGACTTGTGCATTCAACACCAAGTAACTGACATGGACTGGTGCATTCAACACCAAGTAACTGACATGGACTTGTGCATTCAACACCAAGTAACTGACATGGACTTGTGCATTCAACACCAAGTAACTGACATGGACTTGTGCATTCAACACCAAGTAACTGACATGGACTTGTGCATTCAACACCAAGTAACTGACATGGACTTGTGCATTCAACACCCAGTAACTGACATGGACTTGTGCATTCAACACCAAGTAACTGACATGGACTTGTGCATTCAATACCAAGTAACTGACATGGACTTGTGCATTCAACACCAAGTAACTGACATGGACTTGTGCATTCAACACCCAGTAACTGACATGGACTTGTGCATTCAACACCCAGTAACTGACATGGACTTGTGCATTCAACACCCAGTAACTGACATGGACTTGTGCATTCAACACCCAGTAACTGACATGGACTTGTGCATTCAACACCAAGTAACTGACATGGACTTGTGCATTCAACACCCAGTAACTGACATGGACTTGTGCATTCAACACCCAGTAACTGACATGGACTTGTGCATTCAACACCCAGTAACTGACATGGACTTGTGCATTCAACACCAAGTAACTGACATGGACTTGTGCATTCAACACCAAGTAACTGACACGGACTTGTGCATTCAACACCCAGTAACTGACATGGACTTGTGCATTCAACACCCAGTAACTGACATGGACTTGTGCATTCAACACCCAGTAACTGACATGGACTTGTGCATTCAACACCCAGTAACTGACATGGACTTGTGCATTCAACACCAAGTAACTGACACGGACTTGTGCATTCAACACCCAGTAACTGACATGGACTTGTGCATTCAACACCCAGTAACTGACATGGACTTGTGCATTCAACACCCAGTAACTGACATGGACTTGTGCATTCAATACCAAGTAACTGACATGGACTTGTGCATTCAATACCAAGTAACTGACATGGACTTGTGCATTCAACACCAAGTAACTGACATGGACTTGTGCATTCAACACCAAGTAACTGACATGGACTTGTGCATTCAACACCAAGTAAGTGACATGGACTCGTACATTCAACACCAAGTAAGTGACATGGACTGGTGCATTCAAAACCAAGTAACTGACATGGACTTGTGCATTCAACACCAAGTAACTGAGATGGACTTGTGCATTCAACACCAAGTAACTGACATGGACTGGTGCATTCAACACCAAGTAACTGACATGGACTTGTGCATTCAACACCAAGTAACTGACATGGACTTGTGCATTCAACACCAAGTAACTGACATGGACTCGTACATTCAACACCAAGTAAGTGACATGGACTGGTGTATTCAACACCAAGTAACTGACATGGACTTGTGCATTCAACACCAAGTAACTGACATGGACTTGTGCATTCAACACCAAGTAACTGACATGGACTTGTGCATTCAACACCCAGTAACTGACATGGACTTGTGCATTCAACACCCAGTAACTGACATGGACTTGTGCATTCAACACCCAGTAACTGACATGGACTTGTGCATTCAATACCAAGTAACTGACACAGACTTGTGCATTCAACACCCAGTAACTGACATGGACTTGTGCATTCAACACCCAGTAACTGACATGGACTTGTGCATTCAACACCCAGTAACTGACATGGACTTGTGCATTCAATACCAAGTAACTGACATGGACTGGTGCATTCAACACCAAATAACTGACATGGACTTGTGCATTCAACACCCGAGTAACTGACATGGACTGGTGCATTATATTTTCAGACCAATAAATTAATAAGAAAATTACATTTGGACCAGTTCATTTATCAAAATGGGTAATTTTTGTCTAAAAATAGTAATATTACTGGCAAAAAGTGCAGATCCTGATGACGAGCTGGCTCATCTGGATCTACACTTTTTGTAAGCCTATTTAGAGGCCTGTGGTGTTGAAAGGGTTAAGCTAAGCATTCTTTCGGGCACAGAGAGTCAAGCCAGTAGTTTCATTATTAGATTCCAGCGAGGTATTTATTCATGCAGCAGACACAGTTTTGGTCTTTTCTTTGATTTTCTCCTGTCGTTATTGTAATATAACATTTATTTGCACTAGAAAATAATGAAGAACAATCTGTATGAACTTTAAATTTAATACATTTCTTCGAAGTTTATGGTCATCTAGATGTTGAGAAGTTGGTAAAAACATTCGCTTCATGTGCGAAAGGTCCGGAGTTCGAGCCCCACTGGAGCCGTTACGATTGTGCCCTTAGGCAAGGCATTTAAATTCCATGTTGCCTCTTGTCTCTCACCTCTCACTCATGGCGATGGATTCCGTCAGGTATGAGGTCTCGAGAGTGATTAATATAAGTTGTAAGAACTTGTTTCGCAATCAAACTAAAATAAATTTGTATAAACTAAGAACATTCAATCTGACCAGAGTTCTTGTGTAATAGATGTTATCAATAAATTATGCCCAACTACCAAGTGGCCAAGGTATCTGCATTTCACTGTGAATGCTTTATGTTTAGATGCCCAAGGAATGTAATTTGTGTTTTGTGTGAGATATAAAGTTTGTCCTTTTATAATCAGTAATGTCATCAGGTGATCCAGAACGAGAGAGGTGTTGTAATTGGGTCAATCTAGTATCATTTAGAGTGGGGCAGATCCACCCCAGTTGTAACTGATTTACAATGTTTTCTGTTCTGTAGCTACTTCTAACTAGTGCTAGCATCTAGCTATTTGCATACTAGGTAATGATTTACAATGTTTTCTGTTCTGTAGCTACTTCTAACTAGTGCTAGCATCTAGCTATTTGCATACTAGGTAATGATTTACATTGTTTTCTGTTCTGTCTATTGTTAGCTAATATAGTACATGCGGCTCTTTGACTGTAAACAAACGGGCGCCATTTTGAATACGTTTTATAGTAACTCATTTGCATATAAGGGAATATAAAGTAGGTCACGCGCGTGCGCGTCACTATATAGCCTATTGATGACGTATCGCGCAACTACCGAGCTCTTTGTTTTTTAGTAAACCCGGCTCTTTGCATATAAGTTAATATAAGTAGGTCACGCGCGTGCGCGTTTATTGATGACGTATCGCGCAACTACCGTGTACGAAGGCGTATCTAGTAACGAGTCTCTACGCGGCGTCCATTTTGGATGACCTAGGTTTATCGGATAATCTTATAATTCGCGAATAACACTAGTCAGAATAATCGGTGGCCCCGCCACGTACCCGGATGACACCCTCACGCTTCCAGTCGCATCCGTTCTCGAGTCAATAACATCCGAACAGAGCCGCTTCCAACTGGTCCGTACCGGGGGGTACCTCCATTCTCCGCCCACACAAGGATTCAGATCCGGGCTGGCCCGGGGTAGAGTTATCGCTGCATCGGCCCTCATTTACGGTACGCGCTATGTGAGACCGTGTACCGAGGTCGTGTAGCGAGTGGTTGTCGCGGGACAACGACTGGATGTCACGGATATCCGGTTACCCGATGGTGACCAAATCCAGCTCGCAATCATGGGTCGCCACCTCCGTACGACAGGAAGTCGCGATAGCGCAGCTTCAGGTCCGGAGTTCGAGCCCCGTTGGAGCCGTTACGAGCGTCGCCATTTGAATTCTCTCTCCGTCAGGAACGATAAGTAGGAATAACTCGTTTCGCGATCGAGCTAAAATAAATTTGTATAAAAAAACGACGTTCTTTTACGACATCGATATACCGATCTGTACAGTAACAGAGTGAAAGTGGTGTATAAGAAAACGAAGCGACTACACTACACTACATACCCTATTACAGCGACCAATGGAAACGAACCGCTCTATAAATAGCCAGCGCGTACGTTTCTATAAATAACGACTACGAACCGCTTTATAAATAGCGATCTCGTACCATTCTATAAATATAGACTACGAACCTATCCATAAATAACTATTACGAACGCCTCTATATAAATATAGTCCGATTAGAACGGTC
Source organism: Archivesica marissinica (assembly GCA_014843695.1). Lineage (NCBI taxonomy): Eukaryota > Metazoa > Mollusca > Bivalvia > Venerida > Vesicomyidae > Archivesica > Archivesica marissinica. The sequence continues at coordinate 54,059,192 of CM026391.1, read as the reverse complement.
TTAGTACTCAAGCAGCTTCACGAGCTTCAACGAATATACGGGTAAGTTCATTATATTATTCGAGCTAGGCGTACGTTTTTATCGAGTAAGAAATCCTAATTACAAACTTAACCTATGTACGAAAATGAATAATATATATCCTTACGTATACTTCCATAAAAACGCGAGAAATTATTAATAATCCGTAATGTACGTTTTACAGGGCGATGGATTCCATCAGGAATGAGATATACATAGCGATAAGTCGTAACAACTTGTTTCGCGATCTAGCAATTTTGTAATAAAATAATATTATCCATTCTATATCAGACGCTGGATGCAACGATTAATATAAATGTTCAAATTATAAAACCCGTCCGCGCGAACGTATGTCTGGTGGCAATAGAGGTTAGTCATATAAATAACGCGTATATATCCGAATAAATCATATCGGTTAGTATGACGCATACTATCTCGTCTGTTCGATACATCGGAATGAATGGGATATCCTGTCCGCTCGCATGTTTCTATGTTGACCCTAAATAACCTTATCCGGGAATGCGAGAAAAATCACCAGCGCAGTAGGTACACAAAATGACATCGAAGTAATTAACGCGTGTACATACCACGGTTGTCATCTCTGAGCTGCAACATAACTGATTAACTGATAAGCGCAGAGTGCGCACATACCATGTAACCAACAACATTTCTCTAAGCTACCACATAGAGGATTATCTGATAAGCCCTGAGTGCCTACATAACTTAATCACCAGGTCATCCACACCTAATCAGTTGTTTGGTGCGATGTAGCTTGTATAGCCTCAATAATGCAGTAACTTAGATAAACAGACTCTTGACGTAGTGTGTATACGTTACAAATCAAAATCCAGGTAACTGTCTATTTAATGAATGGAAATGCTCTCTCAGTGGCAAGCAGATCCGCTGTCTGCCTGCCTGCCGGTTTAAATAAAAAAAATAGTACAGACCCCAAACGCCTGTGTCTGTTAGTTGTGGGGGAATACCCAGGGTGCCCCTCGATACATATCCGTCTGTCTGTCTGTCCGTCCGTCTGTCCGTCCGTCCGTCCGTCCGTCCGGCGGTCTGTCTGTCGGTGGAGCATCTTCTGCCTCGTGTACTATCCTCCAAAACAACGGCTTTGCTGTTTTCATGATGTTTTCCGACGCTACCCTTCATTTTGATCTATCATTATTCGATATATCTATAATACTGATTATGTCCCTTTAATCGTAAATAAATTTGAAGAAAAATGAACTTTCGAGGAAACTGGCCGTGTTTGGTATCGTCGGAAAGATCTCGAAGAGACAATGACGAATCCGCGACTCAATTAATGGTCCGATCTCATACCGGAAGTAGTGATCCGAAAAACCGGAAGTACCGATATAAATTCGTTATATAAGCTTTATTATAGGTCCTATTTATCCAGGGATTTCGATAAACGATTATACCTTCCGCGACTACGATTTTCAAAATGGAGGATAAAAATGGCGGGAAAACACTATCTCTCATATTAACGGTCCAATCGACTCGGGGTGTGCCATTTCTGTCCGTACCTACCATTAATTCTAATTACGTAGCTAATGTCCGTACACACTCCCACTACACATTCTCGTTGTACCGATTATATTTATTATCTTCATTTCGATCTTAAGATGTTGATATTATATAATACGTATAAGTGCCTAAATATCCTTACACTTTGGCATCCGATACTTAAGTCGCTGACCGTTTCAGGCATATTGCATCAGTCAGTCGTTGGCGTCACGAAATCATGTCCAGACACGTATAGACCTATCCTATAAATGACCTAAGTTTCTATAAATAGAAAACTAGTTGGAACGGGTTATTTATATACATTCCAGGAGATCGTATTGCTATAAATAACAAATACCTACGTTACTATAAATAGAAAACTAGTTTGAACCGGTATTGCTATTATCATTTATCCAATGACGTTATAACCGACCAATCAGAATCCAGGATAGCGACATATACCGATAAAATGATTATATTACTACAAGATATACACACTATCTCACCATATCTACATACATTCCTACAAGATATATCCACTAACTCACCATATGTACATACATTACTAC
>CM026391.1:54033219-54056093 GCA_014843695.1 Archivesica marissinica | reverse complement strand
TTGTAGTAATGTATGTACATATGGTGAGTTAGTGGATATATCTTGTAGGAATGTATGTAGATATGGTGAGATAGTGTGTATATCTTGTAGTAATATAATCATTTTATCGGTATATGTCGCTATCCTGGGTTCTGATTGGTCGGTTATAACGTCATTGGATAAATGATAATAGCAATACCGGTTCAAACTAGTTTTCTATTTATAGTAACGTAGGTATTTGTTATTTATAGCAATACGATCTCCTGGAATGTATATAAATAACCCGTTCCAACTAGTTTTCTATTTATAGTAACTTAGGTCATTTATAGGATAGGTCTATACGTGTCTGGACATGATTTCGTGACGCCAACGACTGATGCAATATGCCTGAAACGGTCAGCGACTTAAGTATCGGATGCCAAAGTGTAAGGATATTTAGGCACTTATACGTATTATATAATATCAACATCTTAAGATCGAAATGAAGATAATAAATATAATCGGTACAACGAGAATGTGTAGTGGGAGTGTGTACGGACATTAGCTACGTAATTAGAATTAATGGTAGGTACGGACAGAAATGGCACACCCCGAGTCGATTGGACCGTTAATATGAGAGATAGTGTTTTCCCGCCATTTTTATCCTCCATTTTGAAAATCGTAGTCGCGGAAGGTATAATCGTTTATCGAAATCCCTGGATAAATAGGACCTATAATAAAGCTTATATAACGAATTTATATCGGTACTTCCGGTTTTTCGGATCACTACTTCCGGTATGAGATCGGACCATTAATTGAGTCGCGGATTCGTCATTGTCTCTTCGAGATCTTTCCGACGATACCAAACACGGCCAGTTTCCTCGAAAGTTCATTTTTCTTCAAACTTATTTACGATTAAAGGGACATAATCAGTATTATAGATATATCGAATAATGATAGATCAAAATGAAGGGTAGCGTCGGAAAACATCATGAAAACAGCAAAGCCGTTGTTTTGGAGGATAGTACACGAGGCAGAAGATGCTCCACCGACAGACAGACCGCCGGACGGACGGACGGACGGACAGACAGACGGACGGACAGACAGACAGACGGATATGTATCGAGGGGCACCCTGGGTATTCCCCCACAACTAACAGACACAGGCGTTTGGGGTCTGTACTATTTTTTTTATTTAAACCGGCAGGCAGGCAGACAGCGGATCTGCTTGCCACTGAGAGAGCATTTCCATTCATTAAATAGACAGTTACCTGGATTTTGATTTGTAACGTATACACACTACGTCAAGAGTCTGTTTATCTAAGTTACTGCATTATTGAGGCTATACAATCTACATCGCACCAAACAACTGATTAGGTGTGGATGACCTGGTGATTAAGTTATGTAGGCACTCAGGGCTTATCAGATAATCCTCTATGTGGTAGCTTAGAGAAATGTTGTTGGTTACATGGTATGTGCGCACTCTGCGCTTATCAGTTAATCAGTTATGTTGCAGCTCAGAGATGACAACCGTGGTATGTACACGCGTTAATTACTTCGATGTCATTTTGTGTACCTACTGCGCTGGTGATTTTTCTCGCATTCCCGGATAAGTTTATTTAGGGTCAACATAGAAACATGCGAGCGGACAGGATATCCCATTCATTCCGATGTATCGAACAGACGAGATAGTATGCGTCATACTAACCGATATGATTTATTCGGATATATACGCGTTATTTATATGACTAACCTCTATTGCCACCAGACATACGTTCGCGCAGACGGGTTTTATAATTTGAACATTTATATTAATCGTTGCATCCAGCGTCTCATATAGAATGGATAATATTATTTTATTACAAAATTGCTAGATCGCGAAACAAGTTGTTACGACTTATCGCTATGTATATCTCATTCCTGATGGAATCCATCGCCCTGTAAAACGTACATTACGGATTATTAATAATTTCTCGCGTTTTTATGGAAGTATACGTAAGGATATATATTATTCATTTTCGTACATAGGTTAAGTTTGTAATTAGGATTTCTTACTCGATAAAAACGTACGCCTAGCTCGAATAATATAATGAACTTACCCGTATATTCGTTGAAGCTCGTGAAGCTGCTTGAGTACTAAGACCGTTCTAATCGGACTATATTTATATAGAGGCGTTCGTAATAGTTATTTATGGATAGGTTCGTAGTCTATATTTATAGAATGGTACGAGATCGCTATTTATAAAGCGGTTCGTAGTCGTTATTTATAGAAACGTACGCGCTGGCTATTTATAGAGCGGTTCGTTTCCATTGGTCGCTGTAATAGGGTATGTAGTGTAGTGTAGTCGCTTCGTTTTCTTATACACCACTTTCACTCTGTTACTGTACAGATCGGTATATCGATGTCGTAAAAGAACGTCGTTTTTTTATACAAATTTATTTTAGCTCGATCGCGAAACGAGTTATTCCGACTTATCGTTCCTGACGGAGAGAGAATTAAAATGGCGACGCTCGTAACGGCTCCAACGGGGGCTCGAACTCCGGACCTGAAGCTGCGCTATCGCGACTTCCTGTCGTACGGAGGTGGCGACCCATGATTGCGAGCTGGATTTGGTCACCATCGGGTAACCGGATATCCGTGACATCCAGTCGTTGTCCCGCGACAACCACTCGCTACACGACCTCGGTACACGGTCTCACATAGCGCGTACCGTAAATGAGGGCCGATGCAGCGATAACTCTACCCCGGGCCAGCCCGGATCTGAATCCTTGTGTGGGCGGAGAATGGAGGTACCCCCCGGTACGGACCAGTTGGAAGCGGCTCTGTTCGGATGTTATTGACTCGAGAACGGATGCGACTGGAAGCGTGAGGGTGTCATCCGGGTACGTGGCGGGGCCACCGATTATTCTGACTAGTGTTATTCGCGAATTATAAGATTATCCGATAAACCTAGGTCATCCAAAATGGACGCCGCGTAGAGACTCGTTACTAGATACGCCTTCGTACACGGTAGTTGCGCGATACGTCATCAATAAACGCGCACGCGCGTGACCTACTTATATTAACTTATATGCAAAGAGCCGGGTTTACTAAAAAACAAAGAGCTCGGTAGTTGCGCGATACGTCATCAATAGGCTATATAGTGACGCGCACGCGCGTGACCTACTTTATATTCCCTTATATGCAAATGAGTTACTATAAAACGTATTCAAAATGGCGCCCGTTTGTTTACAGTCAAAGAGCCGCATGTACTAGCTAATTCTAACTAGTGCTAGAGTTTAACTCTTTGCATGCTGGGTAAAGTAAAGACTATAAATAGTTCAAATAATTGTAGCAGACGACAATTCATTAATGTGATTTTCATTTTTGTAAAGGAAAACTCTGGAAATATGTTATGGAATTTCATTAGAATTGTGTTGCTATGACAACTGTAATGAAATTCCATGATATATTGGACAGTTATTATCACCGCTAGCAGGCAGAGTTAACCCTTTCAACACCACATACCTCTAAATAGGCTTACAAAAAGTGTAGATCCAGATGAGACGGCTCATCACGAGCCGTCTCATCAGGATCTGCACTTTTTGCCAGTAATATTACTATTTTTAGACAAAATTACCCATTTTGATAAATGAACTGGCCCAAATGTAATTTTCTTATTAATGTATTGGTCTAAAAAATATCATGGACCGGTCCACGTTAGTTACTTGGTGTTGAATGGGTTAAGTCACAGAATAACACTACCTTTCTGATGTATATTATAGTTCATCACGATATGTAAAACAACATTGAAAAAGTTTGAACATTGCATCTGAAACAATTTCAGAAGCTAAATCATTTTTAGTTACCTTGGCAACTTCACTATAGCATAAAATTCAACATGAAATTATTAACAAGGTCTCTTTCAAATTTAATAAAACATCTGACCAATTTAATTAGGTTGTACAAACTATAAGATAATTTGATGTCATATTTGTTTAAGATTAATGATAAACACTTACAGAATAAACCTAAATAGTTTTGCATGTAATATCTAGCTAGACATGCTTGCCAGAAATGTTATCTTGTCACCTCCTACAACGATCATCTATAATTGATAGTCTACATCAGTGAATGCAATAGAGTGCACATCTATAATTGATAGTCTACATCAGTGAATGCAATAGAGTGCACATCTATAATTGATAGTCTACATCAGTGAATGCAATAGAGTGCACGTTACAGAGAGAATATGGGAGAGGAAGATAGCTTGGTAGGGAGACAGAATGAGAGGGAGATATGTGGAGGAAGATAGCTTAGTAGGGAGATATAGTGTGAGGGAGATATGTGGAAGGAAGATAGCTTGGTAGGTAGGCAGAGGAGAGAGGGAGATATCAGGAAGGAAGATATCTTGGTGGGGAGATATAGTGTGAGGGAGATATGGGGAGGGAAGATAGCTTTGTAGGCAGGCAGAGAGAGAGGGAGATATCAGGAAGGAAGATAGCTTGGTGGGGAGATATAGTGTGAGGGAGATATGGGGAGGGGAAGATAGCTTTGTAGGCAGGCAGAGGAGAGAGGGAGATATCAGGAAGGAAGATATCTTGGTGGGGAGATATGCGGAGGGTAGATAGCTTTGTAGGCAGGCAGAGGAGAGAGGGAGATATCAGGAAGGAAGATAGCTTGGTGGGGAGATATAGTGAGAGGGAGATATGGGGAAGGAAGATAGCTTGATAGTGAGATAGAGTGAGAGGGAGAGAGATGAGAGGGTGATATTGATAGTCACTATGAGGCACCAAAACTATTTTAGCAACAAAATAACCACAACTGAGTTGTAGTGAGTCTGAACCCAGATAGAACCACGGTGAAGGTGTCCTTAGGCAAGGCAACTAAATCTGTATTGTCTCTTCTCTCCCTCATTGCGATGGATTCCATCAAGAATGAGGGTGCGAGAGTGATTAAACTGATGTTATAAGAAACTAAGTCAACAATTCCATTCAAATGGCATCTGTGAAACCCACTTTTGTCAATTTTAGAGAAGCTTCATACATGTATTATGCTTATGAATATAGTTTAGATGTCTGCAGGTCGGTTCTGTCTCACCCATCCTCTCACTCCCACCCTATTCCCTCTCACGCCCACCCTCTCTCACCCCATTCCCTCTCACACCCACCCTCTCTCATCCCATTCCCTCTCACACCCACTCTCTCACACCCCATTCCCTCTCATGCCATATTCCCTCTCACACCCACCCTCTCACACCCCTTTCCCTCTCACTCCCACCCTCTCACTGGCACCCTCTCTTACTAATACCCTCTCTCCCACCAACCCTCTCTCGCTCCATTTACCTCACTCCACCCTCTCCCCATTACCTCTCACTCCCACCCTCCTCTCATCCCATTACCTCTCACTCCCACCCTCTCTTGTCCCATTCCCTCTCACTCCCTCTCACCCTCTTATATACCCTCTCTCCCACCCACCCTCTCTCCCCTCATTCCCTTTCACTCCCACCTTCTTACACCACATTCCCTCTCACTCCCACCTTCTTACACCACATTCCCGCTCACTCCCACCTTCTTACACCACATTCCCTCTCACTCCATCTTCTTACAACCACATTCCCTCTCACTCCCACCCCCATCTCTCTCACTCCTACCCTCTCACCCTGCATTATCTCACTCCCACCCCGCATTCTCTCACTCCCACGCTCTCTTACGCCACACTTTTACCCGCCCTCTCACCCCACCCTCTCTCACCCCCACCCTCTCTCACCCCCACCCTCTCTCACTTTCACCCGAAATGTCTGTAGTGCAAGTCTTGTCCCTCAAATACTTTCCCCTATGTACATTTTCTTATCAATTTAAATGCAAATACTGCAAATGTCTTCTTCAAATATATCGCACAGCTCATCATTAAATTTAAATTCAGTGCATGTCTTTGGTATACTATTAACATATTTCTGCATTATACAGAACCAATAATGCACGCATATATGCTTGAAGTAATCTGGGTATCAACGTTTAATAAAATTCTGGCTTTTGATGTATACATTAACACTTTATTTTAAATATCTACTTATTAAAAATATACGCCTGCTGATTATTGGAGTGGAGAAATATATGAATAAATTTCACTGTGATTGAAGTAAACAAAATTTAAAAATCTTTGAACTACAGACAGAGAGAGAGTAGTGCCATATTGATGATGTGGGTTTGTTGATTAACTCTTGTGGAAGTAGTAATAGCGCAGTGGTAGCTCATTCGCTTCAGGTGCGACTCCGCTGGAGCCATTACGATTGTGCCCGTAGACAAGGCATTTAAATTCTACATTGCCTCTTCTCTCTCCCTCATGGCGATGGATTACATCAGGAATGAGGTCACGAGAGCAATTAATATTAGAACTTGTTTCGCAATCGAGCTAAAATAAATTTGTATTAACTCTGCACGCTATCATAACAAAAACAGTCAAATGTGTCGTGGAATGTCGTAACAACGCAATTCTAATTGAAATTCCATGACATATAGTTTTCAGGCTGTCCAATTAGTGCAGTGGTTAGTACGCTCGCTTCTCACCAATGCAGCCCAGGTTAGATCCTCAGACCAGGAAGTATGTGAGATGCTACGGCTGTCGCCATATCAGACCAGTGGGTACTCTCATAAATAAAGTTTAAACTTTACAATTATTTGAAATATTTATAGCCTTTATTTTACCCAAGCATGCAGTGTTAAAATTAAATGTAAATGGATCTTCATGCTACACTTCATGCTAAAATGATATTGATAAGATCAAATGTCAGATCAGTTGAATCGGTCACATAATTTACGACTCCGTTAAAACTCGGCATCCATAGCGCAGTAAATGAGAGTTATTGTTACTATACCAGGTCTATGCTTACCCCACGTAGAATCAGGTTCCAGAAATTGTACCATGAAAACACACAATATGTGCTCCTGAAATCATGATATGCATGTTAATGTTAATGTTAATGTTAATATAATCTCAGTAGATGTAGAATATATTCGGGGGGGGGGGGCATCTTTAATGTCAACATGCATAGTTATTGTGTACAATGCTGAATAAATCAGGGTTCATTCTAGGTCAGAATTTTTGGGAGAAGTGTGAAAGCGCGTGATCGCTTCCTTAAATGGTGTTCTTTAATATACTTCTGCAAAATAGGGTTAAAATACACAGTACACCCATTAAATACAACATTTAAATAGAAGGAGTGCTTTATAATGGGCCAGTGTATCTTACTAGACAAAATTTTGTTTGAAAATCGTTTTTTTAGGGAGAAGTGGGGCCCCCAGAGGGCAAAGTCAGGGTCCCTAGGGCGACAATGTCGCCCACATCGCCCTCTAGAATGATCCCTGATAAATTGGAAGGAATGTGCAAACAACATAGATCCAGATCAGGATCTATGTTGCTTGCTATTCAGCCAAGTGTTTTAGCTCCACTATCCAAATAGTTTGTTTCCAGGACAGCAAGTGTTAAATAATATATTCCTGTTCAAACCGACTGTCATCATTTCTAATGAAGTTGTTATCATTCAATTGTATTGGTTACAAAATCAGGTTTGTAGGTAAATAAATCAATACTGTATAACACTTTTAGTGCACTTAAACCTTGTTGAAAAATATATAATCAGATTTTGACTATAACACTTTTAGTGCACTTAAACCTTGTTGAAAAATATATAATCATATTTTGACTATAACACTTTTAGTGCACTTAAACCTTGTTGAAAAATATATAATCAGATTTTGACTAGGTTAGTCTTTTTATCATTCAGCTCAGTTTGTAGCTCCAATTCTCCGCGGCAAATCATAACAGCAATGTGCTTATTTCACTTTTAGCAGGCTTTATTAACCCGTTTCCTCATAGAAGCACCTCTTGACGCCATTACCAATACGACATACATTAACCCTTTCCCTCATAGAAGCACCTCTTGACGCCATTACCAATACGACATACATTGACAATGTAGTAGCCAAACCAATGTTCATTAAATGACTGTTGTTTGTATGGAGATATAATAGTATATTAACCTAAATCTCTATAAAGGAAAGGGTTAAATGGCTGTCGTTTGTATGGAGATATAATAGTATATTAACCTAAATCTCTATGAAGGAAAGGGTTAAATGGCTGTCGTTTATATGAAGATATAATAGTATATTAACCTAAATCTCTATGAAGGAAAGGGTTAAATGGCTGTTGTTTGTATGGAGATATAATAGTATATTAACATAAATCTCTATGAAGGAAAGGGTTAAATGGCTGTTGATTATATGGAGATATAATAGTATATTAACCTAAATCTCTATGAAGGAAAGGGTTAAATGGCTGTTGTTTGTATGGAGATATAATAGTATATTAACATAAATCTCTATGAAGGAAAGGGTTAAATGGCTGTTGATTATATGGAGATATAATAGTATATTAACCTAAATCTCTATGAAGGAAAGGGTTAAATGGCTGTCGTTTGTATGGAGATATAATAGTATATTAACCGAAATCTCTATGAAGGAAAGGGTTAATATTGATAGCATAAAAAATGGGACACTCTAATACCATTCAATTTAGTTATTTTACAGGAAATCATCTTTAAATAATGTGTGATGTATATTTAAATAAGCTTGTGTTTATTCAGGTGGCCATCGACCCCTGAATTGTGGTGTAAAATAGCTTTAACCCATTCAACACCAAGTAACTGACATGGACTGGTCCATGATATTATTAGACCAATAAATTAATAACAAAATTACATTTGGATCAGTTCATTTATCAAAATGGGTAATGTTTTTTCTAAAAATAGTTATATTACTTGAAAAAAGTGCAGATCCTGATGAGACGGCTCGTCACGAGCCGGCTCATCTGGATCTACACTTTTTTGTAAGCCAATTTAGAGGTCTGTGGTGTTGAAAGGGTTAATACACTCTCATCATTAGTTGTTGACTGTCTAATATTTATGTTGGACAGTAATTAATGGCAGGGTTATTTGGGATAAGTATGGCATGTGGGTATTACAAGTGGGTTGAGGTGCTATATTTGTGACAAATATGGTATTTTATGACAGGTGGTTAAAGGCAATACAATTAGGATACATATGGTATTTTTTTGTTGTTCTGTATAAGCATTGAAAGCATATTAGTTGACGAGTGATATATAACATAACATTCTGTTAAAACTTGCTTGCAATTGTAAAATAAATAAAGTTTAAACTTTAGTCCACAACCGGGTGAACTGAATGCCTAATGATTCACATAAATAAAAACACTTCTAAAAATATCAAGTGATAGGCTATAGAGTTTGCGTTTTCGAGAAATAGTCATGCTATTTTTGACGATTCAATTATTTCTGACTTTTCCAAAAAGTACATCTGATAGTTTTATAAATAATTATGTTTTCAGGGTTCATTCTAGATCAGAATTTTTGGGAGAAGTGAGAAAGCGCGTGATCGCTTCCTTAAATGGTGTTCTTTAATATACTTCTGCAAAATAGGGTTAAAATGCACAGTACAACCATTAAATACAACATTTGAATAGAAGGAGTGCTTTATAATGGGCCAGTGTATCTTACTGGACAAAATTTTGTTTGAAAATCGTAAAAACCAAACAATTCGCCACATCGCCCTCTAGAATGATCCCTGATAAGGCAGTGTATTTGGGATAAATGCTGTTCTGTATATAAGAGGCAGTGTATTTGGGATACATGCAGTATTTTATGTCTTATATAAAGTAGTGATGGCAATGAATTGCAAAAATGGTATTCGAATATTCGATTGGCTAGATATTCGTATCTCGTATGTCACTGAATGTACACAATCTATCTACAAGATTAAGATTAATTGATTTTCCACTTCCTTCAAATAATAATCGTGTAATAATGCTATTATTAAATGATTATTATTTGAAGCGTGTGGAAAATTAATGTCCTGATTGTCGTCCATGTATACAATGATCGTGTTTTTCATAGGTTATAATCCAACAAACAACGTTGTATTACACATACATGTATGTACATTGTAGTCATATTATTTGTGACCAATTCTGGCTCAATTAAACTCCAGTTTGTCAATAATATGAGCAAAATACACAGTTTCAAAATACAGCTGTGTATTGGGAATCCCAAATGACCTAAATGTGTTTAGTGTGAAGCTGGGAATCATGTCTGTTTTCATGGGGTACAATTATTATTTGCAGATTTTCTCCGTCTGTGTTTGTCAAATAGTGTGCATAGCATTATTAATTAAATCAATTATTGGTACATGTACATGTAATTATGAACAACATGTCTGCCTTTGTTAATTGGAGCCAAATCGTGACCACTGTTCGCACCTCAAGGCTCATTGGTCGAGCTGGGGCCATTCTTTTGTGTTTGAATCTTACTTGATTGTAAATTAAACAAACATTTACCCGGTAGCTGCAATTTATTGAAATTTTAATTGAAAAATTTAAAAACACAATTTTTTAAATATTCGAATACAATTTTAACATTTGAATATTTGGATGGTCGAACGAATATTCAAACATTCATTGCCATCCCTAATACAAATAAATTACATGTCGAAAAAGGTGGTACATTTGGGATGAGTACGGTAATTTATAATGTTTTATGTATTACAGGTGGGTAAAGGCAAAGTGAAGACTGAGAGAATGGATGTCATACTGAAAGGAATTCTCACGTCCAGTCACCTGGAAACTATCAAGAATGACCTACTTAACAAAATTGCTGAGGCGGGATCCAGTTTACAATCTTCGGACACCATCCAATCAGTACTGGAACTGACAGCCCGATGGTTTCTTGATGGCGAGTCTCGTCTCCAGCATGACCATGGTTTGGAGATTTACAAGTCCTGGGGCCGACACAATCTTGTTACTTTTGAACAGTTCTTTAACAAAGACTACTTGGTAACAGTTATGACAAAAAAGCACCGTAACAATGGAAATGTTGGTGTGTTGCTGGCAGAAAGCATGAGACTGTTACAGATGACATCCATGTTCAGAAACCACTGTACGATGATAGAAACCAAAGCTGTAGGATATGTTAAAGATCACCCGTACATCGCCTGCCTTGCAAGCTTTGCAGAATTTCTCCTGGAATTCAAGGAGTGTGTGCCAAAGGGAGACTTAACTCTGCATTTCTGTACAAACTTAATTCGCTCCCTTAGTTTATGCAGCCCACCAGAAGTGGAGGGTGGTCTCGTATCTTACATCAAAGGGGCAAACGAAGCTGCATCGCTTCTTGCACAGATTTGGAGTACCTCAGATTCGCAGATCGTTCTAGGCTGTCTAAAGGAGGTATTTCGGATAATATCGTCCCCCTGTGATGTTGAGCCGTCGGTATGTCTCGGTTCCCTGGTTCAGTATCTCCCAGTCGAAATGATCGGTACCGTGGTGAAGAATGTGATTTCAGACTCGCGCATTGATAATAGCAGCATGGTGACAGCTATACAGCGTATCATAGACTGGCTACAGTGGCCCACAGCACGCTACGTCGATCACTGGGTCATAGCCTTCCTCAAGGGTCTTGCCTCAGTACAGAAATACAGCATCCTTATTACGGTCACAGAAAACAAGGCGGATCAGGTGATATTTTATGTGAAAATATGTTAGCTTAATCTGATCACTAGCCGCTCAATGCAAGTTATTTTGACCAGCCTTTGTCCATCTGTAATGTTTTCAAGCGACTCTTTCTAAAACTGCCTGGTCATGATTTTTTTATACTTTAATGATCATTTTAATAACAAAATACCGTATTTGTTTCATATAAATAATGTTGTAACAGGGGAACAAACAACTATTTAACACCAATAAATTTATTTTTAATGTCGCCACCGCATAAATGCATTTGGATGACTAAATTGTCTAATACGTTTAAAACAACATAAATGTTGATTTTGACCTATTGCAATTATTATAATTTGATGTTTAGATGGCTAAATGGGCTGCTCCAATTGCAGTGTGTGTTCCGTTTTTGGTTCTGTTTGACGAACAATTTTTGCAAAATAGGTCACTGTGGTCAGAAACTAGGTCACTAGGTCAACTTAATGGAAAACGAGAAGAACAAGAATGAGAAGATGGTAGATAATTGGTGCCAAATTGTACCATACATGTATAAACATCTACCATACTTGTACAAATGGGGTCACTTAGGTTAAAAACTGTGTCACTAGGCCAACAGGTAGGGAAATCTTTAGATATATATACTAATGGTCTATACCAAATGTTACGTTCTAGGATGTAATGAGCACAAACACAGCTTGTGTATTTGATTTAGTAGCAAGTAGAACATGTGTTAATTTACACTGGTACTGTAAGAACACACAACTGTGATAATAGTAAAGGTGTAAGACCACTAAGATTATTGTATGAGTAATGGGCTTGACACTACACCAATGAACAAAATATTAAGAATGTTGGCAATTGGTATGTCCATGTAGCATCCTTTGACCATCCTCGACGAATGTTATACAAGTCAAAGACGAATGTTATACAAGTCAAAGACGAATGTTATACAAGTCAAAGACGAATGTTATACAAGTCAAAGACGAATGTTATACAAGTCAAAGACGAATGTTATACAAGTCAAAGACGAATGTTATACAAGTCAAAGACGAATGTTATACAAGTCAAAGACGAATGTTATACAGTCAAAGACGAATGTTATACAAGTCAAGACGAATGTTATACAAGTCAAAGACGAATGTTATACAAGTCAAAGACGAATGTTATACAAGTCAAAGACGAATGTTATACAAGTCAAAGACGAATGTTATACAAGTCAAAGACGAATGTTATACAAGTCAAAGACGAAGTTATACAAGTCAAAGACGAATGTTATACAAGTCAAAGATGAATGTTATACAAGTCAAAGACGAATGTTATACAAGTCAAAGACGAATGTTATACAAGTCAAAGACGAATGTTATACAAGTCAAAGATGAATGTGGAGTAATATTTTGAAATAATATAATAGATTATAAAGATAAACCTGTCCATGTACAATACTGGCCAAATCATTATACAGATAAATATTTATAATACATGGGTAGTACATGTAGATGAACACGAGTGTAGTGCATGGAATACTGTCTGTATCACAAACGCTTGTAACCATAATGTATGGTGAACAATCCATCTGTCTGTATCACCCAGGTATGTAACCATAATGTACGGTGAACAATCCATCTCTGTCTGTATCACCCAGATATGTAACCATAATGTATGGTGAACAATCCATCTGTCTGTATCACCCAGGTATGTAACCATAATGTATGGTGAACAACCCATCTGTCTGTATCACCCAGGTATGTAACCATAATGTATGGTGAACAACCCATCAGTCTGTATCACCCAGGTATGTAACCATAATGTATGGTGAACAATCCATCTCTGTCTGTATCACCCAGGTATGTAACCATAATGTATGGTGAACAATCCATCTCTGTCTGTATCACCCAGGTATGTAACCATAATGCATGGTGAACAATCCATCTGTATGTATCACCCAGGTATGTAACCATAATGTATGGTGAACAATCCATCTGTATGTATCACCCAGGTATGTAACCATAATGTATGGTGAACAATCCATATCTGTCTGTATCACCCAGGTATGTAACCATAATGTCAAACTATCCATTACAGGGTACCACCAGCTGGTACAGGCCTATGTGCTAGTAAACACTCATAAATGCCTATTTAAACGTAAAATATTAGTTATCATATTATCTGCTGACTGTGGGAACATTTGAAACCACTAGTAATTTCATCCAGGTCTTTTATCATTTTACAACTTTGCTTTTTCATCAACCTTTATCTGGAGTTCATCTGTTGATTTGCCTATGAAAAGGGGGGCTCTGAACCTTTCAGCCTTTTCGCCTATAGATAACTTTTGCAAACACTCAATAAAAATGAATTTTATGACTTACAGGTCGATTAAGTTTGTAGAATGAGAGAAAATATTAGTGAATGGAAATAATAATGTTATAAAGTTTATAATACGACATAAATGATCGTTAGTTTATAATACGACATAAATGATCGTTAGTTTATAATACGACATAAATGATCATTAGTTTATAATACGACATAAATGATCGTTAGTTTATAATACAACATAAATGATCGTTAGTTTATAATACGACATAAATGACCATTAGTTTATAATACGACATAAATGATAGTTAGTTTATTATACGACATAAATGATAGTTAGTTTATAATACGACATAAATGATAGTTAATTTATAATACGACATAAATGACAGTTAGTTTATAATACGACATAAATGATAGTTAGTTTATAATATGACATAAATGATAGTTAGTTTATAATACGACATAAATGACAGTTAGTTTATAATACGACATAAATGATAGTTAGTTTATAACTTGGCCTTTCAAACTCCCAAGGAATTAAAATATATTACCGGTAATATTTAATAAATAATATTATTATTTTGTTTTAAAAATATAAATGTGATCGATATTATTACTAGTATTAGTGTCCTGTTGTATGATTATGAGTGTCCTATGGTGAGTGTTATATGATTATGAGTGTCCTATGGATACATAGTGTATGATTATGAGTGCCCTATGATACATAGTGTATGATTATGAGTGTCCTATGGTGAGTGTTATATGATTATGAGTGCCCTATGATACATAGTGTATGATTATGAGTGTCCTATGGATACATTGTGTATGATTATGAGTGTCCTATGATACATGTTGTATGATTATGAGTGCCCTATGATACATGTTGTATGATTATGAGTGTCCTATGGATACATAGTGTATGATTATGAGTGTCCTATGATACATGTTGTATGATTATGAGTGTCCTATGCTACATGTTGTATGATTATGAGTGTCCTATGCTACATGTTGTATGATTATGAGTGTCCTATGATACATGGTGTATGATTATGAGTGTCCTATGCTACATGTTGTATGATTATGAGTGTCCTATGCTACATGGTGTATGATTATGAGTGTCCTATGCTACATGTTGTATGATTATGAGTGTCCTATGCTACATGGTGTATGATTATGAGTGTCCTATGCTACATGTTGTATGATTATGAGTGTCCTATGCTACATGGTGTATGATTATGAGTGTCCTATGCTACATGTTGTATGATTATGAGTGTCCTATGCTACATGGTGTATGATTATGAGTGTCCTATGCTACATGTTGTATGATTATGAGTGTCCTATGCTACATGGTGTATGATTATGAGTGTCCTATGCTACATGTTGTATGATTATGAGTGTCCTATGCTACATGGTGTATGATTATGAGTGTCCTATGCTACATGTTGTATGATTATGAGTGTCCTATGCTACATGTTGTATGATTATGAGTATTCTATGGATACATGTTGTATGATTATGAATGCCCTATGATACATGGTGTATGATTATGAGTGTCCTATGGTGAGTGTTGTATGATTATGAGTGTTCTATGGTGAGTGTTGTATGATTATGAGTGTCCTATGATACATGGTGTATGATTATGAGTGTTCTATGGTGAGTGTTGTATGATTATGAGTGTCCTATGATACATGGTGTATGGTTATGAGTGTTCTATGGTGAGTGTTGTATGATTATGAGTGTCCTATGCTACATGTTGTATGATTATGAGTGTCATATGATACATGGTGTATGATTATGAGTGTCCTATGCTACATGTTGTATGATTATGAGTGTCATATGATACATGGTGTATGATTATGAGTGTCCTATGCTACATGGTGTATGATTATGAGTGTCATGTTGTATGATTATGAGTATTCTATGGATACATGTTGTATGATTATGAGTGTTCTATGGTGAGTGTTGTATGATTATGAGTGTTCTATGGTGAGTGTTGTATGATTATGAGTGTCCTATGCTACATGTTGTATGATTATGAGTGTTCTATGGTGAGTGTTGTATGATTATGAGTGTCCTATGATACTTGTATGATTATGAGTGTTCTATTATACATGTTGTATGATTATGAGTGTCCTATGGTACATGAGCTTCCTATGAACATGCGCGTCCTATGAACATGAGTGTCCTAGGAATATGAGCATCCTATGAGCATGAGTGTCCTAGGAATATGAGTGTCCTCTGAACATGAGTGTCCTATGAACATGTGCATCATATGAACATGAGCGTCCTATGAATATGAGTGTCCTATGAACATGTGCGTCCTATGAACATGAGCATCCTATGAACATGAGTGTCCTAGGAATATGAGTGTCCTATGAACATGTGCGTCCTATGAACATGAGCATCCTATGAACATGAGTGTCCTAGGAATATGAGTGTCCTATGAACATGTGCGTCCTATGAACATAAGCATCTTATGAACATGAGTGTCCTAGGAATATGAGTGTCCTATGAACATGTGCGTCCTATGAACATGAGCATCCTATGAACATGAGTGTCCTAGGAATATGAGTGTCCTATGAACATGAGCGTCCTATGAACATGAGTGTCCTATGAACATGAGTGTCCTCTGAATATGAGTGTCCTATGAACATGTGTGTCCTAGGAATATGAGTGTCCTAGGAATATGAGTGTCCTCGGAATATCCTATGAACATGAGCATCCTATGAACATGAGTGTCCTAGGAATATGAGTGTCCTATGAACATGTGCGTCCTATGAACATGAGCATCTTATGAACATGAGTGTCCTAGGAATATGAGTGTCCTATGAATATGAGTGTCTTATGAACATGAGTGTCCTAGGAATATGATTATTGATCAAATCTGGAGTTGGAAGAGTTTCCTCAAACTTGGCATGAAGCATCTTGACACTACCAGATCTATTGAAAATTAGGTCAGTTATTAAACTAGGTCACTAGATCAGAAAAAAATCTATATAAACTATGTTTTCTATTTAAAACTAGGTCAGATTTTTTTTTATAAACTATCTTCTATGAAACCAATGGACAACTAAGCATCAATTTAGGTCAATCTGTTAGATATTAGTGAGTGAACTAGAAGTTCTCAATTTAAAAGGTGATAGTTGTAAAAAGAACAGTATTGATAAAATAAGATAATAACTGCAAAATAATTGATAATGTATATTATCTGTACATTGCAATTAGTAGAAACAAGATTGTCTAAGAAACCAATGGGCAAAATTTAATCAAGCTTTTAAGCTGAATGTTTTTATATATTTACCTCTAATAAATTGCTGAATTTAGATCAATCTCCAATTACCCCAATTAGTACTAATTAAGCCATTAAATACCACAGGCGCTTGGGATCTGGACAAATGGTTTCAGGTTCATGTGTTCATGGATATGGTCCATAATTACTCGGATTGTGCCGGGATGTCATTTTTAAATATGCTTGGATATGGCCTAAGCATTTTGTATGTTAGTGTCAAGCCTATTGTTATCAAAATGTTGTTTTTTTTTAAAAATAATTTAGTTTTGAACCCGAAACCACTTGTCCCAGACCCCAAGTGTCTGTGTTAACCCTTTCAACACCACAGACCTCTAAATAGGCTTACAAAAAGTGTAGATCCAGATGAGCCGGCTCGTGACGAGCCGTCTCATCAGGATCTGCACTTTTTGCCAGTAATATTACTATTTTAGACAAAATTACCCATTTTGATAAATGAACTGGTCCAAATGTAATTTTCTTATTCATTTTATTGGTCTAAAAATATCATGGACCAGTCCATGTCAGTTACTTGGTGTTGAATGGGTTAGTGTCAAGCCTATTGTTATCAAAATGTTTTTTAAAAAAAAAAAGATTTAGTTTTGAACCCGAAACCACTTGTCCCAGACCCCAAGTGTCAAATACCAACTCAGGGAATATTTTTTGGTTTTTACGATTTTCAAACAAAATTTTGTCTAGTAAGATACACTGACCCATTATAAAGCACTCCTTCTATTCAAATGTTGTATTTAATGGTTGTACTGTGCATTTTAACCCTATTTTGCAGAAGAACACCATTTATGGAAGCGATCAGGCACTTTCTCACTTCTCCTAAAAATTCTGACCTAGAATGAACCCTGCAACTGACTCAGGTTATCGAGCCACCAGGACCAATATAGTTTATATATTGTTTAATGACATCAACAGATTTGTTGCTCAATGTAAACAGACATGTTCCTGGTGTTAGGCTTGCTTGAACTGGAAATAAACTGGAAGATCACATTGTGTCATGTTAAATACACTGTTTAACATGCAGCAAAATGTCATTATGAAATAACAGAAACTGAAGGTCGAGTTTTTATAATATACAATGAAGGAATGGTGATTCTAGCATGTTTACAAATAAGCAGAAAAGAATCCAACAATTTCATATACCGTAATTACTCTAATAGTCACCCCGGAGCTTATTACAATCATGGTCAACTCCAATGATTGGAGTCTCCACGAAATTGCCAATTCTGACACAAATAAAAATCTTGTAAACTGTTGCCACCATTCTGTTGCACAAAACAAGCATGACATTGCACAGCAATGCGAGTAATAGCAAATCCAGACTTTGAAATTGTACAGACATGCATTTTATGCATTATACCATACTAATCTAGATAATAGCACTTGGAGAGATGCAAGCACCTGCTCTGGGCTTACTGCCTTGAACCGCTTTCTCCCAAACATTGAATCACTTACTCCTGGACCAACCTTCTATATATCTGCAAAGTTTCATCAACATTCAGTTATCCTGCTATCAGCGTACGGTACGCAGCCAGAAACGGACAGACAGACAGACAAACAGGTTGGGGTTAATAAACGTTACAAAATTGATTCCATCTTGCTTGTTTTGTTGTTATTTAGTTTAATCATATTTTATTGCTCAGTTCATGTTACATATACAATACAAAATGTGACAATTGAAAGAAAAGCAAACAGGTTAGGGCCACACGGTTTGAGCAACATTGGTTACGGCCCTTCCCGACTGTTATTTGCAATAACCAGGTTAGGGACACACGGTTTGAGCAACATTGGTTACGGCCCTTCCCGACTGTTATCTACAATAACCAGCGTTGGTTAGACTGTTGGGTTAGGAATCCCATGGATGTCCAATGTTCGGGTTAGGATGTCCAATGTTCGGGTTAGGATGTACAATGTTTGGGTTAGGATGTACTAGGATGTACAATGTTTGGGTTAGGATGTACAATGTGTGGGTTAGGATGTACAATGTTTGGGTTAGGATGTACTAGGATGTACAATGTTTGGGTTAGGATGTACAATGTTTGGGTTAGGATGTACAATGTTTGGGTTAGGATGAAC
This sequence comes from Archivesica marissinica, assembly GCA_014843695.1. NCBI lineage: Eukaryota > Metazoa > Mollusca > Bivalvia > Venerida > Vesicomyidae > Archivesica > Archivesica marissinica. Next base: position 54,036,905 of record CM026391.1, on the reverse strand, counting down.
TAGGATGTACAATGTTCGGGTTAGGATGTACTAGGATGTACAATGTTCGGGTTAGGATGTACTAGGATGTACACTGTTTGGGTTAGGATGTACAATGTTTGGGTTAGGATGTACTAGGATGTACAATGTTTGGGTTAGGATGTACTAGGATGTACAATGTTTGGGTTAGGATGTACAATGTTTGGGTTAGGATGTCCAATGTTTGGGTTAGGATGTACAATGTTTGGGTTAGGATGTACTAGGATGTACAATGTTTGGGTTGGGATGTACTAGGATGTACAATGTTTGGGTTGGGATGTACTAGGATGTACAATGTTCGGGTTAGGATGTACTAGGATGTACAATGTTCGGGTTAGGATGTACTAGGATGTACAATGTTTGGGTTAGGATGTACTAGGATGTACAATGTTTGGGTTAGGATGTACTAGGATGTACAATGTTCGGGTTAGGATGTACTAGGATGTACAATGTTTGGGTTAGGATGTACTAGGATGTACAATGTTTGGGTTAGGATGTACAATGTTTGGGTTAGGATGTACAATGTTTGGGTTAGGATGTACAATGTTTGGGTTAGGATGTACAATGTTTGGGTTAGGATGTACTAGGATGTACAATGTTTGGGTTAGGATGTACAATGTTTGGGTTAGGATGTACAATGTTTGGGTTAGGATGTACAATGTTTGGGTTAGGATGTACAATGTTTGGGTTAGGATGTACAATGTTTGGGTTAGGATGTACTAGGATGTACAATGTTTGGGTTAGGATGTACAATGTGTGGGTTAGGATGTACAATGTTTGGGTTAGGATGTACTAGGATGTACAATGTTTGGGTTAGGATCTACAATGTTTGGGTTAGGATGTACAATGTTTGGGTTAGGATGTACAATGTTTGGGTTAGGATGTACAATGTTTGGGTTAGGTACAATGTTTGGGTTAGGATGTACAATGTTTGGGTTAGGATGTACAATGTTTGGGTTAGGATGTACAATGTTTGGGTTAGGTACAATGTTTGGGTTAGGATGTACAATGTTTGGGTTAGGTACAATGTTTGGGTTAGGATGTACAATGTTTGGGTTAGGATACAATGATTGGGTTAGGATGTACAATGTTTGGGTTAGGATGTACAATGTTTGGGTTAGGATGTACAATGTTTGGGTTAGGATGTCCAATGTTCGGGTTAGGATGTACAATGTTCGGATTAGAATGTACAATGTTTGGGTTAGGATGTACAATGTTTGGGTTAGGATGTACAATGTTTGGGTTAGGTACAATGTTTGGGTTAGGATGTACAATGTTTGGGTTAGGTACAATGTTTGGGTTAGGATGTACAATGTTTGGGTTAGGATACAATGATTGGGTTAGGATGTACAATGTTTGGGTTAGGATGTACAATGTTTGGTTAGGATACAATGTTCGGGTTAGGATACAATGTTCGGGTTAGGATGTACAATGTTTGGGTTAGGATGTACAATGTTTGGGTTAGGATGTACAATGTTTGGGTTAGGATACAATGTTTGGGTTAGGATGTACAATGTTCGGGTTAGGATGTACAATGTTGGGTTAGGATGTACAATGTTTGGGTTAGGATGTACAATGTTTGGGTTAGGATACAATGTTCGGGTTAGGATACAATGTTCGGGTTAGGATGTACAATGTTTGGGTTAGGATGTACAATGTTTGGGTTAGGATGTACAATGTTTGGGTTAGGATACAATGTTTGGGTTAGGATGTACAATGTTCGGGTTAGGATGTACAATGTTTGGGTTAGGATGTACTAGGATGTACTAGGATGTACAATGTTTGGGTTAGGATGTACAATGTTTGGGTTAGGATGTACAATGTTTGGGTTAGGATGTACAATGTTTGGGTTAGGTTGTACAATGTTTGGGTTAGGATGTTTGGGTTAGGTACAATGTTTGGGTTAGGTACAATGTTTGAGGATGTACAATGTTTGGGTTAGGATGTACAATGTTTGGGTTAGGATGTACAATGTTTGGGTTAGGTTGTACAATGTTGGGTTAGGATGTACAATGTTTGGGTTAGGATGTACAATGTTTGGGTTAGGATGTACAATGTTTGGGTTAGGTACAATGTTTGGGTTAGGTTAGGATGTACAATGTTTGGGTTAGGATGTACAATGTTTGGGTTAGGATGTACAATGTTTGGGTTAGGTACAATGTTTGGGTTAGGATGTACAATGTTTGGGTTAGGATGTACAATGTTTGGGTTAGGATGTACAATGTTTGGGTTAGGTACAATGTTCGGGTTAGGATGTACAATGTTTGGGTTAGGATGTACAATGTTTGGGTTAGGATGTACAATGTTTGGGTTAGAGTACAATGTTTGGGTTAGGATGTACAATGTTTGGGTTAGGATGTACAATGTTTGGGTTAGGATGTACAATGTTTGGGTTAGGTACAATGTTCGGAGTTAGGATGTACAATGTTTGGGTTAGGATGTACAATGTTTGGGTTAGGATGTACAATGTTTGGGTTAGGATGTACAATGTTTGGGTTAGGATGTACAATGTTTGGGTTAGGATGTACAATGTTTGGGTTAGGAGTACAATGTTTGGGTTAGGATGTACAATGTTTGGGTTAGGATGTACAATGTTTGGGTTAGGATGTACAATGTTTGGGTTAGGATGTACAATGTTTGGGTTAGGTTGTACAATGTTTGGGTTAGGATGTACAATGTTTGGGTTAGGATGTACAATGTTCGGGTTAGGATGTACAATGTTTGGGTTAGGATGTACAATGTTTGGGTTAGGATGTACAATGTTTGGGTTAGGATGTACAATGTTTGGGTTAGGTTGTACAATGTTTGGGTTAGGATGTACAATGTTTGGGTTAGGATGTACAATGTTTGGGTTAGGATGTACAATGTTTGGGTTAGGTTGTACAATGTTTGGGTTAGGATGTACAATGTTTGGGTTAGGATGTACAATGTTTGGGTTAGGATGTACAATGTTTGGGTTAGGATGTACAATGTTCGGGTTAGGATGTACAATGTTTGGATTAGGATGTACAATGTTTGGGTTAGGATGTACAATGTTTGGGTTAGGATGTACAATGTTTGGGTTAGGATGTACTACGATGTACAATGTTCGGGTTAGGATGTACTAGGATGTACAATGTTTGGGTTAGGATGTACTAAGATGTACAATGTTCGGGTTAGGATGTACTAGGATGTACAATGTTTGGGTTAGGATGTACAATGTTTGGGTTAGGATGTACTAGGATGTACAATGTTTGGGTTAGGATGTACTAGGATGTACAATGTTCAGGTTAGGATGTACTAGGATGTACAATGTTTGGGTTAGGATGTACTAGGATGTACAATGTTTGGGTTAGGATGTACAATGTTTGGGTTAGGATGTACTAGGATGTACAATGTTTGGGTTAGGATGTACTAGGATGTACAATGTTCGGGTTAGGATGTACTAGGATGTACAATGTTCGGGTTAGGATGTACTAGGATGTACAATGTTCGGGTTAGGATGTACTAGGATGTACAATGTTTGGGTTAGGATGTACTAGGATGTACAATGTTTGGGTTAGGATGTACTAGGATGTACAATGTTTGGGTTAGGATGTACTAGGATGTACAATGTTTGGGTTAGGATGTACAATGTTTGGGTTAGGATGTACAATGTTTGGGTTAGGATGTACTAGGATGTACAATGT